>OY757923.1:62710507-62908007 GCA_963585895.1 Sepioteuthis lessoniana | reverse complement strand
TTCTTCTTCTCACTCTCTTTCTGTTTTACTTTTTCTGAATTTTTCCTTCTCATTCCAATACCTTTCCGGTCCCTCTCTTTAGTTTTCACATTTTCTTTCTTATTCTTTTTTTTCAATCTTTTCGGTTTTTTTTTTTTTTTCATTTATTTGTCTTCTCATTCTTCAGAAAATATTTTTTTATTCACTTTCAATTTCTGTCAGTTTACCTGTTTATAAATCGACTTTATATTCCATTTCCTCTTCAGAAATTTTGTTTATGATTTTTATGATTTGAACTTTTTGAATTACGTGACGTTCCTACTTTGATTCTCGCGGAATTTTAATCTAATCGACTTAAAACTAGAAAACGTTCATAAACACGTACTTTCTTTTGGCGAATATATATATATATATATATATATATATATATATATATATATATATATATATATAGAATAGCGAACAAAAAGAGTTAAACAGTGCTTCTTCCGTCAGCCAGTTTCTCAACTAAGCGTTCACATGACTTAGTTTGATGAACGCATTGGTGAGAAACTGACAGTTACCAATCAACGTTGACTATGATTCTACGCAATCTTAAAGTTATATATACGGATTATCAATGATATTAAGTACTCTTTTTTAATAGATATAGCAACTAATATTATCAATCATCATCATCATCATGTTTCACCATCAGCACGGATATCCCAGACCCTCTCTCGCCAACCTTCTCTATCGTCCATTGCTTCCGGCTGGTCCTCAGGGCTACATCCCGTATCGACACAGAGCTGCTGTACGTTGATTCTAGCTGGTCGTCCTGTCTTTGCACGGCCATGTGGAGGGGTCCACAGGAGTATATCACTTATGACTTCGTCCTTACTTCTCCAGCAGTGTCCGGCATGTCTGGTTTGTCTAACTTTGATAGTTCTGTGATAGGTGGTAGGAGGCCGTACAGCTTTGTGGGGTGCTGCCTCCATGACTTGTTCAATATTGCTCGCAGCATTCTTGCGTAGTTGTCAAGCTTTTCCTCCATACCTTTAGTTAGTGTCCATGTAGTGCATCCCTACAGCAATATCGACACAATCGCTGCTAGGAAGAAACTACGTTTGACTTCCATATGTCCAATAGCTGTCCATGCCTTTGCCAGTCGCATGTTGATGTCTCTCTCGGTTGATGAGACACTGCTTCCAAAGTAGGTGAACTTGTCTACTAGTTTCAGAGAGCTACCGTTTTAGTGTGGAGATGTCGCCTCTTTGATTGAAGCACATAAAGAAAAAATTATATACATATACAGATATATATATTGGCCTAGTGGGTAAAGTGTCGCCAATGGACCGGAATACTGGGTTTCAATCACCGGTCAAGTCATACCAAAAATTTAAAAAAATGATACTTGATACCGCCTTACTTAACTCTCAGCATTATAAGGTACATATCAAGAAGAAAGCGGAGCAGTCTAGGGAAAAGGGTAGCGCCCTCCCCAGCCCGTCGATGTTGTAGCTATTGAAAAGGAAGCCTTCGGGTTGCCAAAGTCTACGATCGCCCACTTTTTCTCTCTCTCTATATATATATATATACTTTAATATAAAATTGACTACAAGGGAATTTGTTTTTAAATTATTTATTTTTCTTCAACGCGTGTTTCTGACGTTTTACGTCGTTTTCCAGACGTAAATGGTTTGTATATTTTGGGGACATTTTTTTTTGTTTTTCTCCTTTATCATATATCTTTACCCTTAAAGAATCCATGATAGTTGATACGCCATAAAGTTAAATTGACTACTAATCTTTCTTCCTGATTTTAGTTGGTTGATTTGTTTTGTCTTGCGGCGTATCAACCCTTTTCGGGTCATTTAATGCCGAATTGAATTTCAAACAATTCAGTTCAGTATAAACATAGTTTTTGTTTACAAACAGTTAAATGTCAAAACAGTTCTATTTCAACCAATTCAGTTTAGCATAAGTACACAGTTTAGTACAATTTGACCCATAGATGGGACCCTATCAGTTGCAATCACTCCGAGCCAGAATGGACCTGGAAGTGATGGCAATGAAGGGGTAATCCATATTTCCCTAAACCTTCAGTATTAATGGAACCTCACCATCAGATAGTTTAGTGTCAATTCAGGACACTCGTTGGCGAGAGGGGGTCTTACCTCTCTGCAGAGAAGAGGTCGGTATATTCTACACCCCAATCACTGAGCAATTTTTCTCTGTGTGTGTCAGTGTGTGGGGGGGGAAGTTGAAAGAACAATATATTCAAAGGATATATTTATATATAAATAATATACCAATGTTTAATGATTTGTAGTTCTTCCGACCATTCTTAGGATATATATATATATATATATATATATATATATATATACTAACACTTTTTTGATCAGTCTGCACTTACTCATCCCCTTCACCACAGCAGAATGTAGAACAAGGTATATTTTTAACCGGAGTACAGTTGGTATGAACTTTTTAGACTCCCTGTCACACTCAAGTAAAACAAACCAGTCTGCCAAGTATTTTACTATGGTTTGCAGGGGAGAGAGCTGGATCCATTCTTTTCCCTAGAAATGCAAACTGATACATCCAAAATTTGAAATCGGACACCGATTCCATTTCCTATGGAGCGGAGATCCCGTAGCGTTATGTCTAACCAGCTCAACAGCAACATCGTTGTCTGTGGGGTCAAATCCCATCCGCACAATTACATTCACTTTCAGACAAAGGTATTCACCCCCTTATCCCTCCGAGCAATGAGTTTCATAGTACCACAACTGTTCTTCTACAAGGATGACTTTCGCATTAAATAACCCAAAAAGGTTGATATGCCATTAAACAAAGAAACCAAACCAAACTAGACAGTATCACTACTATTCTTCGACAAGGATGGATTTCGCATTAAATAACCCACAGTGGTTGATTTGCCACAAAACAATGGAACCAAATTAAACAACGTCCTAAGTCGTATTATTCTACGGGTGCTTCATTTTGTTTAATTGTCAGGTTGTTCCACCGTATTTCAATATGCTCTATGCCCTTGAGATGAATTTTTCTAGTTGAGGAAACGAAAAAGTCGCGCTGAATTATCATCTGGTGAATATGAAGGGCGTTGCACTTGCACAGTCCTGTGTTTCACCTGAAACTACCCATCAATGTTTTAAAACTGCTGATCAAAAAGAATTGAGAATTGGCACTGACACCAATCTAGATGTCTAGACATCACTTTCTTATATAAATTACACTTTTTATTATTTAAAATTCAAAATTTTGGACTGAAAAAAAATTTGTTTAGTTGTCTAGACATCACTTTCTTATATAAATTACACTGAACATACGTTAACTTTTTATTATTTAAAATTCAAAATTTTGGACTGAAAAAAAATTTATTCAGTCGTCTAG
This sequence comes from Sepioteuthis lessoniana, assembly GCA_963585895.1. Lineage (NCBI taxonomy): Eukaryota > Metazoa > Mollusca > Cephalopoda > Myopsida > Loliginidae > Sepioteuthis > Sepioteuthis lessoniana. The sequence continues at coordinate 62,904,632 of OY757923.1, read as the reverse complement.
ACATCACTTTCTTGTATAAATTACACTGAACATACGTTAACTTTTTATTATTTAAAATTCAAAATTTTGGACTGAAAAAAAATTTATTCAGTCGTCTAGACATCACTTTCTTGTATAAATTACACTGAACATCCGTTAACTTTTTATTATTTAAAATTCAAAATTTTGGACTGAAAAAAAATTTATTTAGTCGTCTAGACATCACTTTCTTGTATAAATTACACTGAACATACGCTAACTTTTTATTATTTAAAATTCAAAATTTTAGATTGAAAAAAAATTGATCTAAGCGTTTTTCATTCGGCTGATTTACATTGGGTTAAACATAACTTCACACCTATGATTTCCCGGCCACGATTTAAATACACTACACACGACATCCACTGCATGACAATAGCGGCAATGTACCATTGAAAACAAAGAAGTATTTCTCTAAGAATAACTGTCTTAAAGACAAAATCTGCGGTACTATTTTACCCATAGTTAAAGGTAAACAAAATAGGCTCATGAACTAAGCACTCCAGTAGCCAATACGTATAAGTAAAAAAGAAATACGTAAAAAAATTCTTTGTTGAGAATAACGATGACTCTGGGGTAAGATATCGGACTGACGTAAAATCAACCGGGTTTCGATCTCGTGGGTTTAGCCACACTGTAGAGATATAATACAACGAAACAGTTTGTGGATGACAATATATATATATATATATATATATATATATATATACATTAGCTGTCTGATGATCATAATGTTAAGATTCCTTGAAACTCAAAGCAACTTTATTGTATTTGCTTAAAGGTTTTATTCCAATACTGTTTCAGTTTCGGAGCTCAAACCGCTTCTTTCAAACATCAATAGTTGGTTTTATTATATTTTAACCTATATATATTTTGGGCAGCAGACACACACACTCACATACACACACACACGTATTGGGATTGACAATTATTAAAGTCTTGAAATACAAGATATTTTCCCAGGGCAACATCGGATGCGACTACTTTTACAATACACAGGTGTGCACGTTCAACGGGAAAGAGTTCAGTTTAATGAAATTTGTTTATAGTATTTTTGAAAAGATTCTCATCATTTAGAAAGACAGGTAGATAGATAAGATCAGAGTGGGATAGACGCTTGCAGGCTAGTTTTTAGAATATTAGATTAAGACAGAATGAGTTATGATAGATAGATAGATAGATAGATATTGCCTGTACTTATATTTTAAGCGCATGTAGGGAATTTAGTGGTTGGAAAAAAAGGATGATATTACATAAGGAACGCCAACTTCAGAATTTTTTAGGCTAGAGCATAACGACTCTCCGTAACTGGCGTCCAATTTCTCAAACGAATTCCTCGCATCTTCCTAAAATATTTGAACGTTCGAGAATAGATCTTAACAAAAGACACGTCACCTAGAAATCAAAACATTCAGCTAATTCATTTTCATAAAGGAAAAGAAGCTGTGTGAAAGGAAAATTTTCTTGTGGCCCTAATTTTAGATATTCTCGATAGCATCCGGATATTGGCTTTCAAAATATTCCTTTCTGTACATTTTTCGGTAATGGAAAAAGGATTTGAGATTTGTTAGCCTGTACATAAAAATGTATGTGAGCACTAAGCATAAGGGAAATAACTCAATATATTCGTGAACATCTACCCGTATCACTTTATCTTAACTTTTTATAATTCATCTCAATTTGTTCTCATTGATTTACCATTTTGTCTCTAAATATATATATATATATATATATATATATATATGAATCCAATTATTCTCCCTCTATCTATTGGTAAATAGTAGGGCAGATTGATTTCTTCAGTCTTGATGAGGCAACTAGTCTAGGAGAAGGAAAACTCTGAATTCAAACCTGTTAAACTCCGCTTAAAAAATTGACCTTTTGTCATATCCTGCCCGAGTGGAGGGGTTGGGTAAATATGATATATATATATATATATATATATATATATATATATATAGTACTGCTCATCAGTACTTGAACAAACAGACAGAATCCATCTTGGTTAAAGGAATTTTAAAAAAAAGAAATATTTTATGACAAGAAATGTTGAGTGACTTGTTTCTTCTTTTGGCGCGAGACACGACTTTTTGACTCTGGGGTCCAATTTCTCAAACGAATTCCTCGTATCCTCCTAAAATACTTGAACATTCGAGAATAGATCTTAATAAAAGACACGTCACCTAGAAATGAAAATATTCAGCTGTGTGAAAGCCTAAAAAGACTCTTATTCCTTACGTAATATTATCTTTTTTTTCCAACCACAAAATTCCCTACATAAGCTTGAAATGATAATTATAGACAATATTGATATCTATCAATCCAAAACAGAGGTGGTGCCCGTGGTGTAATGGTTATCGTCGCAGGAAATGGACGGCGACACAAGTTCAAATCTTGGACGAGACTGATTGCATTTCACGTTGCACTAATACCCTTGAGAAAGGTATGAATCCAATTATTCTCCCTCCAGCGATGGGTAAATAGTAGGGCGGACTGGGTTCTTCGGCCATGGTGAGGCGTCTAGTCTCGCAGAAGGAAAACTTTGAATTCAAACCTGTTAAACTTCGCTGAAAAATTGACCTTGTGTCATATCCTGCCCGAGCGTGGGGGGTTGGTAAATATGATATGATCTATCCAAAACAGAGCTCGTTTTTATGTTTCCGCTCACTAACAAAGGTAGACTGACCTCGTTTACTTTCTCATTCTGTCTCTCACATTCATTCTATATGCTACAACTCTGTGTCACTCTCGTCCTGGTTGTCTTCCAACGGTCCCTGACGAATTTTCTCACTGTCGCTTTGGACAAGTCTTTATTGTATACAAATAGGATAACAAATGACCACTTTGATGTATTTTTCTATGTATTTTCAATGTATTTATCTATTGTGATTCTGAATGGTAAATCTTTAGAGAAAATATCAATAGGAATTTTTTTTTAATTGTATCCAAACAAAAATTAATCAAGGAGACTGAAAAGGCGAACTCAAGTTGTTTTATCGAAGGATTGTCATAGTAGTTAATATGGATCCTGCTTGTACAAAATTCTTTATGGCATCTGGATTTTTAGGCATTAAACCCGGATTATTTGTCAAAATTTCTGCGATGAAGCTTTACCTCATTTCATTGTTATAATCACAACGTTTCGGCTGATATGTCCTTTGGTCTTCTTCAGGTGCTTCATGTCGAACTCTAGAGTCCAAACAGAATTACGAACTGAACCCATTATTTGAACCACAGGGGTAGGTTATTCTAATTCTGTTAACCATGACCGTGTACAAGGGTTAAGTTATAGTAAGTGTTCCTTGTTTGTCTTACCTGTTATTGGGATTGAACCTGCAACATTCAGATGATTTCACACCGAAGCAACTTCCAACCAAACGCCTTATTCACTGTGCTATGTGTCCTTGACGGTCAAATAAAACGTTCAATTCTAGATTCTTTATATACACCCGAATTCGACATAAAACATCTTAAGCAGGAAGAAGAACATATCAGCCGAAACATGATGATTATAACAATAAAGATGAGGTCAATAGTCCGAATATTCTTTGTAATAATAAAAAACAGATTTTGTGATTGTTCAAATATTTATAAACGTTAATTTCTATAAACTTTGTTTGATGGGTATCCCCATGGCGTAGGGGCTGACGAGATGGACTGCAGCATCATAGCGAGCGAGTTCAAACTTCGGTCACGCAATAATATTCACTTTTGAACAAATACCCTTAGGAAAGTTCTGCACACTGAAATCCCTCAAAATATTAGTTAAACAATGACACGACTGTTCTTCTACATTCATGATTTTGGAATTGAATAACCTGCGAAGATTGATATGCTATTAAACAAAATGACCAATCCCTAAAATCTGTTAGCATTGCCATATAGAATTTGAACGATAATTTAGAAGTATAGAAAAGATTTTAAAGAGAACGAGGAAACGTTAACTGTCGCTTATTTGAAAATCGCAAGTGATGCGAAACTAATTGTCCTTTACTGGGTAAACATATTAGTGAAAGTGTTGGGTATCACCTACCTTTTCTGCATAATGTGCTGTTCCATCTGCCACGTATGGCAGTAGCGGAGATCAGTCTGGGAATTAGCCTACGAGTCAGACCAGAAAAGCCGTTCCTCTCTCTCTTTCTATGTCTTTTTACCTACCTCTTTCGTTACTTCTCTTCCACACTCTATTTCCAACGGCTTCTCTCTCTCTCTCTCTCTCTCTCTCTCTCCCTCTCTCTCTCTCTCTCTCTCTCTCTCTCTCTCTCTCTCTCTCTCTCTTGTAAATACTCTTTCCTGTAAATAGAACTATTTCCCTCTCATATCTCTCTCTTTCTATGTAAATACTCTTTCCTGTAAATATAACTATTTCCCTCTCATATCGTGGTTTGTCTTATTATTACTACTACCTGTGTTCACTAACCAGAACACAACAGAAAGCATTTTTTGAATCGGTATATTTAAAACGGGAAGAGTTTTGGATTGATGGTTTTTATATAAAAACTTTGTGGTTTTGTTTGGTTTTGTTTGGTTTGGTTTCTTTGATTAATGACATATCGACCTTTGTAGGTTATTTAATGCCAAAGTCATCCTTCTTGAAGTAGAGTAGTGGTACTATTTAACCCACAGCTGGAAAGATAAGGGGTTTCATACCTTTCCCAAGGGTATTTGTCCGAAAGTTAAAACCTCGTGGCGGAGGGCTACTTCTTATCCTGTGTGGAAAATATTAAACTGAAATGGGTATGATGATTACTTGGGCAGCTGAATCACGACGTTTTGGTCTGCTCAAGAAATGACGCGGCAAAAATCAGTCCTGAGAAATTGATTTTTGGCTTTGAAGACTTTTGAAAAATGACTTTGTATTTTTTCATGGAGTACTTCCGCGGAGTAGTGGCTAGGAAGTGGGCCCGGCTATCCGAGTTCAAATCTTAAATGAAACTGTTTGTATTTCATATATTGCAAAAACAATTGGAAAAGGTATGAATTCAACTATTTGACCTCCAACTATGGGTAAATAGAAACGCACACTGGAGTCTTTAACCTTGGTATGGCAACCTGTTCAGGAGAAAGAAAACTCTAAACTCAAACCAGTTGTAGACCTGGAGAGGGATGGGCTATATAGGAGTAGCACTCCAAAGACCATACCAGGTTACAGGACCAGTGAAGTGAGAGTGAATTCTGTGTGTCAAAAAGAAACATGACGAAGATAAAACGAAATGGAGAAGTCCTCGAGGTGTTGTGGCTAACGTCCTTAACTGTGACATCGTAGTAAGCGGGTTCGAACCCCAGTTGCTCCATAACATACACTTTTGAACAAATAACATTAAGTAAATTATGAAACGCCTTATCTCTCAAGTTATGGGTTAGATAGTACCACAACCGTTTATCTACAAGGATGGTTTCGGCATTAAATAACCCACGAAGGTTGATATGCCATTGAACAAAAAAAACCGACCAGACCAAGAAATGACAACATGAAGGCATGACAGCGAGTTCATATCACGAAAGAAAACACTACTCTCTTTATTAATGATGTTCTCATCTCCTCCTGGACTGTTCTCAAATTAGGAATACGGTGAATGCTTTTTTCGAGTCGATAAAGGAGAGTCCTATCGTTTGCTAAATTGTAGCATATTCCCAATGGAAGAGGCTGTTTTACCAACCCCAAAATTTAGCGGTGGTGACTTATTCTCTATTACTGACTGGCTCTTTTAAAAAATTCTCACCTATCGTGTGTCATCGTTTTTCTTACCTACCGCGAGATTTCCTGTGGTTGACCCTTTATTGTCGGTCACACAGCCAGACACAAAGTTCACTGATAGGGTAAGTTGGCTACTTCATTCCATCTGACTATAAATGTATATGAATAATCATCGAACACAAAAATATGGACTATAATTAATCTTAGCAAATACTTTTATTTTTTCATTGATTGATTGATTTTAAGGGGGTGTTTTGCACACGGTCCTATCAAATATGAATAATTTTTAGACAGATCTATTTCACCAATATATAGGAACTAAGCAGATACTAGCCTTCAGAATCAGAGTGGACTTGGGAGTAATGGTAATACCGCTGTTTATTGTCATACCCAGGACACCACTTTTTGAGGTGGGTCTTACAATTCTACAGTGGGTACAATCAACGTATTCCAAGCCCGACCAACAAGGGGAATTTTTCTCTTTTTTCTTTTTTTTTTTTTCTTTAGACACGTACGACACAAATGTCTCCTAAACAAATTGAATGATTCAACGATATTGATCTTTGATTTTAGCGAGAAACCAATCTAGTCATCATTTTCAGAACTCCTTATCTAACTTGGAAGCCATCAAGCAATATTATATTCAATATATTAATATAAAGTAATCATTTTTTTTAAGATAAGGAGGTACGAGTTTTATATAACCTTATCTGGACAGAAAAGTAATTGTTAAAACGTTTTCGAATCATGTTCTAAGGAAAGGAACAAATCATGTTCGGAAATGTCACTTACGCCCATATTTTGAATCTTTTACTCACACCTTCTAGCCAGATAAACTAAACTAATTTATACAGCGTGTTTAAAAGGAGGGAAATACACCTTAAGACTTACACCTTTCTTGGATTATAACCCGGAATAAAATCTACAGTTACTTGAATCTTGGAAAGTCGCGCAATTACGTTAACTTTCAGACTAATACCCCGGGGAAAGGCTTGAAATCCCTTATATCTCCAGATTTGGGTTATATAGTTTCACTACACACTTTGGCATTTAATATGTTCCATAACCAGATACGGCTATGTGTGATACGTACATTAGAATGTTCATAACATATATATATATATATATATATATAGACCATAGGAATATCGAAACACGAAAAACACTTACGACTTCTTAGTTAAGGTACGAAACTTTTTATTACCTTTGAGTTTAAAGGTTCTTCGACATAAGGAGAGAGATACACATTCTTTCTATTCTGGCTTTTTCATCTGCCCCCCTCCAAATCTCGTGCGACACCTGCCCAAGGCCTCCGCGAGCAAGCGAAAGCCAACCGTCTTCTCCCGAGGCAGGACTCAACTCAACTAACTGACTTTTTCAAAATCCCCAAAATCTTCCGTGCGCCTCCGGTGCGTGACGTCACCCGCACTCTGTAGCCCCGTTTCCCATCTGGGCTATTGTGACATCTCTGAGTGACACGTCCGCTCCGTTCGCGCGTGAACACCTGTGTTAATGTTACACCTAAGTAACCCATGCACTGAGCCGAAAGGTTCTCAGCCTAACTAAACCCAAGGGCATAAAACGAAATCCCTCGGCCATTATATTACAAATAACCCATGAAATGTTATCAAACAAAGAAATCAAATCTAACCAGTCAAATCAGAGAAAGGATTTTCAAATTAGAAAAAAATAAATAACCTATTTAATCTCACTTTTTATATGAGAAAAAGAAGTTCAACCCCTCACAATAGTGTCCAACGTGTTTTTAAGGAATGGGACATACCCGTTAATGTTCATAGGAAGACTCCTTTTCAGTAGCTACTACACCAAGGTGTAGGGAAGGGCGCTACTTCTTTTTCTTGATTGCTCCACTTTACCTTTGATCCATACCTTATAATGCTGAGTGCTAAGCAAGGAGGCATCAAGTACTATTTTTTTGAGTCTTGGGTATGACTTGACCTGGGATTGAACCCCCGTCTCCCAGGCTTTGGGCGAAATACGTAGATGGAATATATGTACACACATCCCATGTACGAGTTGATATCTAGAGCCATGGAACATTAATCTATGGTCAATTTAGCTTATTTAATGGCATATCAACTCCTTATGAGATATTTGATACCGAGTTATATTTTCAAAGTTTCTTTGCAATCCCACTCTTTTTCTTAATCAGTAATAATCCTTCCTTTATACAGTTATATAGTATCAAGTATTCCTATCTAATAGAAATGTGCCCAGTCGGCTGGGGCCGTAGAATACACCAACTACTTCTCTGCAGAGAGGTAAGACACCCACCAACGAGTGTCCAAGATATGACACTAAACAATCTGATAGTGAGGCTTCAGTAGTGCTAGAGCTTTGAGGAATCCGGATTACCCCTTCATTGCCATCACTCACAGAGTGGGAGAACCTGATAGGGTCCTAGCAATGTGTCAAATAGAACTAAACTGTGTACTTCTACTAAACTGAGTTGTTTGAAATAGAAATGTTCTTAACATTTAAACGGTGTACTTATGCTAAAATGAATTGTTTGAAATAGAACTGCTTTTTATATTAAAACTGCGTAACAATCTGATACGAATAGATTATGAAAAGTTGTATAGTTCCAAGTACCTGTTTACTTGATCTTTTTTTTCACTCAGTTATACTGTTCCAAACATTCTCATCTAATGCTGTCAGGCCATAGAGTTCACTCCGAGTCGATCCTTGTCATCCCGGCACCAAACAATGCCAGGCCGTGGAGTTCATGCTGGTTCAATCCTGGTCATCATGGCACCAAATGATGTCACCCAGCCATTCACTCGACTAATCGACGTCTGACCTTCCCAGGTGGGAGATCAAATCTTAGCTGAACCAGTCGTCTGCCCACGTCGTGAATTTTTAGATCCATGCAACCGAATTCAGTGTTTACATCGAAAGCCGAAATAACCGGACCGGATGATCATTCAATAATCAAAAAAATAAAAAGTTGAAGTCCTGAGAACAAAATAACACGGAGTTGAATTATAAAATAATAATGTCTTTAGTCAGAAAAAGAACAATTAACAGTTACGAAAATAAATGTTGTTATTTCGATGTTCCGTTTCCTGTATTTATGAAGCAGAATATCTCTGAATTTAGCCCCTATTTTTCGGTGGTCAGTCTAAGTCCACGGTAAGCCTTCCTCACTTTGATCCAATAAGTATTCTCAATGCGTTGCGTTGATTCTTATCTTCAGCTTGTTGGAACAACAGAGATGTGAGAGGATTTGTTTATCTCCGAATCTGGTGCAAGGCTCTTTTTACAGGAGCTCCTTCCTGCTTCGATCTCAGTTACGCAAATAACCTCAACACTCTGTCGCTTTTCGGTAAAAACTAAGTTAATATATTTGTTTCTCTTATTTCCAAGTAGGCCTATCGCATCAACGGCCTTCTCCTTAATCTTCAACAATTAATTCCATTTATTGTTGCCCTCTGCAACCCCAACAGTGAATCCTTGTGCTTGCCATCAGAGGGGGAGGTTGGTTGCCTCCATACGACTTCTGCTACGACTGCCACAGTGGGGTTGTTGTGTCCCCTCCCTCCTACCATCCTGAGATCTCTCTGTGCCCTTCTCTCCGCAGCAACTGGTATCTCATCACTTGATTCATACGTCATAAACTAGATAAAAAATTTCAATTTCTCAAAATTTTATTTTTCCCATAAATCAATCGGCCTGCATTTAGTTTACCCCGTCGTGACCCTATTTCCTGCTCTGCTATCGTTTTGGTTTGCGGTCTCTCCGATTTTAGCTTTCCTGGCTTCCTTTCTCTGGTTAAAAAGTCAAATTCATAGGTTTTTGGTAGTTTTTTTCCGCCAGCCAAAAATTAAACAATGCCTCTTGTTTCTTTCTTATTTGACAATATTTTGTATCACTCTTAACAAAAACAATGTACTGATTTTATTCTTCTAAAATCTGCGCTGCTCATTGTTCTTTACTTTATAAAAATAAAACAACATCTCTGGCTTTTTAAGAAAACATTCTGCTTTTCCTATTTTCTATACATTTCGAATAATTAAATAAAAAAGATTCTCGATTCGTGAACGTACCGCCCCAATCTTCTAAAATCCACGCCGAATATTTTTTTTTATTAGGCTAGACTCCGTACCCCCAATTTGCTCTGTTATAATATTAATTTTATATCTATTTGGCCCATAAATAGGAACCCTAGATGTACTATAACATGGAGTGGACTTGGAAGTAATGGCAATGAAGAGATAATCCACATTCCCCAAAAATCCCTTACTAGAGTCTCATGGTGAGGATAGTTTAGTGTCATATCCACGACACTCATTCGAGAGGTCTTATCTTTCTATAGAGTCTCAATCGGCGGATTCTATAGCCCCAACCGACTAGGAAATGAGAGGTTATTCCATACTCACCAGATGTTTAGAATTAAAGCATCACTGCATAGTGACATGTATAAGTCAGCCTTTAGAGAGAGGTTTGCCCTTCTTCAGGGGATACAGTCGGCTTATTCTTAGTCCAGCTGATAGGGCGAACTAACTTATTGTTATATATCCTTCCTATGAACATTAATGGGTATGTCCCATTCCTCAAAAACACGTTGGACACTCTTGTGAGGGGTTGAACAAATCGGCGATAGTGTTTCACTCTGTCGAGGCTGCCTGACATGGATACCGATGAAACCCAACATTCACGTCACACGGCCGACCCCTCCGAGCTTCAAAGGGCCATTCCCTTAGGCTCTAACCCTCCTTTAAGAGGCTAGGTTTACCTCTTAGCGCCTGGGGCGCCTTTCTTAGGGGAATACTGACGGAGCCCAAAGCATTTTTGGAGTCGCCGGGTGTGTCTGGGCAACAGCCCTGCGCCCGGATCCACCTTAAAAATGCCTTGTGTCGTAAGTGCCCGTTTGGTGGGGCGCGCGACAAATAGTGAAAATATAGTCCAAAGTAGTCCTCACTTGCAGCGGTTACCTTTTCCACGCCACAGGCAAGTTTTGTATTTTGTTAATGTTATAAAGATTTCTATTCCCTTTCCAACGTCCGTTTTTAGTTATTTCTCATTCAATAACCCTTAACACGGAATTTTGCTGTATTTTGTTGTGAGCAGTACAATTTGCGAATTTTGCACAATACACATGAGACTACTTTGTAATGTAAGTTTAGTGTTAAAGTCATTTTTCTTCGTCAAGATCTCCAAACTTTAATACATCAACGCAGTAAAGCAATGTCGTATTGTGAAGAACAGTTAAAAAAATCTTTGAGGTGAAAAAAAGGTACAGTCATTTGTCAAAGTCACAAACATTTTTAGGGGCTTAATGGCTAAAATTGCTTCGACTCAAGCAAGTTGAAACTCTAATCAAGCTATTAGGTTCACTTTTGGACTAATTCTGTTGAAAAGGCATGGACCCTCTAATTCCCTCAAGGGTGGGTTAAAAAGTATTACTGCAGCTCTTTTACAAGAAGGACCAAGGCATTAAATAACATATGAAGGTTGGTATGCAATTAAACAAAGAAGCCAAACTAAAACAAAACAGAATTAGAATTAGCACTATTATCTTTACATTTTTTAATTAAATGAATCATTTTCAATAAAAATTAATCATAGCTGACATGAAAAACATTTAATGTTAAAATGCAAAGGTTGGTTGGTTGGTTTGTTGGGTGGTTATTTTATGGCATATCAATACTTTAGGATTATTTAAAGATAAATCCTGTATATATAAATTTATATGTAAGTAAATTAGGCGACCATAGTTGTGGGTGACCCAAAAGCTTCCTTTTCAGTTTCTACTACATTGAGGTATAGAGAAGAATGCTACTCCTTTTCTTTGGATTGCTCCACTTTACCCTTGATCCGTATGTTGAGTGTTAAGCAAGGCGGCATCAAGTACAAGTTTTGGGGTCTTTAGAATGATTCGACCGGGGATTGAACCCCGATCTTCTGGGCCATTAGCGTATGATTTGTAAACGAATACATTGTAGGTGACATTGTTTTTAAATGAGCCAGAGCTCATTTTTCGCACACAATTAAATGGTTGCCAGTGGTGTAAGGGAGGTGCCCGTGGTGTAATGGTTATCGTCGAGTTCAAATCCTGGACGCGGCTGATTGTATTTCACATAGCACTAATACCCTTGGGAAAGGTATTAATCCAATTATTCTCCCTCCAGCTATGGGTAAATAGTAGGGAAGACTGAGTTCTTCAGCTTTGGTGAGCCTTGGTGAGCCTTGGTGAGGCAACTAGTCTAGGAGAAGGAAAACTCTGAATTCAAACTTGTTAAACTTCGCTTAGAAATTGGCCTTGTGTCATATCCTGCCCGAGCGGAGGGGTTGGTAAATAAGATTAAATGGTTGCAAGGATTGCTATTTAACATTAATCCTTTTTTCAAGATTATTCATTCGCTTACTGCCCAGTCGGCTGGCGCTGTAGAATACTCTAACTGCATCTCTGTAGAAGAGCAAGAACGTCCAATGAGTGTATTGGATATGACATTAAACAGCATAACTTGAGGAGTCACAAGTTCTGGAGTTGTTGGGGAATGTAGACTGCACCTTCAATTTAGTATCAGTCATGTATTTACTCAATGTTAAATGGTTTCACGTATAATAAATTTGGATATAGTTCTATTTGACCCTTGATTGTACACTAACACGTACTAACACTTCGGTTCAAACTGGACCTGGAAGTAATGCCAATGAAGTGGTACTCTACATTCTCCAAAGCTCCGGGACTGCAGCCACACAATCAGATGGGTTATTGCCATATCCAGACACTAATTGGAGGGGGGATTCTTACCTCTCTGCAGAGATTCAGTCGACGTATTCTACAGCTGCCTCGACTGGGATATCTAATATTTGAGCAAAACGGTGGGTTAACTATGCCAAAAAACTGTATTTTTGGCGTTCATTATTTGCAGACAGTTAATATTTTAAATTCTCTCTCTCTCTCTCTCTCTCTCTCTCTCTCTCTCTCTCTCTCTCTCTCTCTCTCTCTCTCTCTCTCTCTTATATATGAGAGTGAGAAGATAGATAGAAAAAGATCGAGAGATAGTAAGGGAATCAGTGTGTGTGTGTGTGTGTGTGTGCGCGTGCGTGTGTGTGTGTGTGTGTGTGTGTGTGTGTGTGTGTGTCTCTCTCTCTCTCTCTCTCTCTCTCTTTCTCTCTCTCCCTCTCTCTCTCTTTCTTTCTCTCTCTTTCCCCTCTCTCTCTCTCTCTCTCTCTCTCTCTCGTATATATGAGAATAGGAAGATGAGAGATCGGAAGAGATCAAGGGATAGTAAGAGAATCACACACACACACTCTCTCTCTCTTTCTCTCTCTGTCTCTCTGTCTCTGTCTCTCTCTCTTTCTTTTTCTCTCTTTCTCTCTTTTTCTCCTCTCTCTCTCTATCTCTCTCTCTCTCGTATATATGAGAATAGGAAGATGAGAGATCGGAAGAGATCAAGTGATAGTAAGAGAATCACACACACACACACACTCTCTCTCTCTCTCTCTCTCTCTCTCTCTCTCTCTCTCTCTCTGTCTCTCTGTCTCTGTCTCTGTATCTGTCTGTCTGTCTCTCTCTCTCTCTCTCTCTCTCTCTCTCTCTCTCTTTCTTATATATGAGAGTGGTAGGATGAAAGATAGAAAGAGATCGAGAAATGGTAAGGGAATTACTCTGTCTGTCTGTCTGTCTGCCTGTCTCTGTCTCTCTCTCTCAGGCCAAAAGTTGGGACACATCGTCTGTACGGAAGTCTTACTTTTCTGTAGAGATACTGTTGGCTTATTTTACAGCCCTAGCAGACAGAACAGAAAAAATAAAATGGATAGTCGTTAAAAATTAATAACAATATTTTATCTCAAAAAGATTTACATGCATTATTTTTTTATCTGTGATATTGTCAATTTGATTTTTCGTATGATATGATGGTTTACAAGCTTGAGGGCCAACCCGTTTATAATGAGTCTGTTTCTCACCGAATGCCCCATTTCTGACCTTAACCGAGTTAATAATTATTAATAGTGCTATTGTCCATAAAAAAAGAAACTCTCGCAAAACTAACCCCAAGTGAAAAAAATAAAATGTGAGTTAAAAAGCTTATACGCAAGTTGGACAGCTGTAGAACTCTCCTAGATTAAAGGGTAGAAAATCTTTCAGGTTAAAGCAGGGTTTCTAAGATAAGAGTGTCACAATTTCGATTGGTTGGTTGGTTGGGTTTATGGCATATCAACCTTTGTAGGTTATTTAACGCCAAATCCATTTTTATGTAAATAGTCAGTTCTATTTCAAACAATTCAGTTTAGCATAAGTACACAGTTTACTTATCAAAAACATTTACATTTCAAGCATTTCAGTTTAGTGTAAGTACACTTTCAATGTCAAAACCCAGTTTATAAGAACAGTTTAATTGTCAAAAGCATTTCTATTTCAAGCTATTTAGTTTAGTCAAACAGTTCTAATTCAAACAATTCAGTTTGGCATAAGTATGCAGTTAGTTCTATTTAACCCATAGATAGGGTCCTCTCAGGTGCCACTATTCTGGGCAAGGGTGGACCTGATAGCAATGTCGACGAAGGGGTGCTCCCCATTACCCAAAGGTCCGGCATCACTGGAACCTCATCATCTGATTGCTTAGTATCATATCCTGGAAACTCATTGTGGGGTCTTACCCGTCTGCAGATGAGCAGTCGGTATATTCCATAGTAACGCGATTTTGAGTCTTGGTAAAAGTTATTCCATATAGACAAGTAACCTTTTTTCAAAATGGCTGCAGACTGACGGTTGCAGTATTTTGAGACGATAAATGACAACTACCAGAAATTGATTGTTTTATTTTACAATGTATCAACACTTTTCAGGTCATATAACGCCAAATTAAATTTCAAACAATACAGTTTAGTGTAAATATAGCTTGTGTTTTTATAAACAGTTAAATGTCAAAATAGTTCAGCATAAGTACACAGTTTTGTTCTATCTAAAAAACAGTTCTATTTCACTTGTTGGGGGGAGGGTCTAACACCAAATGCTTCTTTTTAGAGTGATAACAACCCCCGCCAATGGGTATCCTGTATGTTTCTAAACAATCCGATAGTGATACTTCAGTAATGCTGGAGCTTTGGGGAATGCGGAGTAACTCTTCATTGCCACTGCTCCAAGGCCCACTCTGGCCCGGAGTGATAGCACATGAGAGGGTCTTATCTGTGGGTCAGATAGAACTAAACTATGTACTTATGCTAAACTGAATTGCTTGAAATATGACTGCTTTGACATTTAAACTGCTTAAAATACTTACGCTAAACTGAGATTTTTAAAGTAAAACTGTTTATATGTATAAAATGGATTTGGCGTTAAATAACCTACACTGGTTGATGTGTCATAAAACAAAACAAAGCAAACCTCTTAATAAAAGATAAAGAATTGAGAAACTCATCTTCTTTTATTAGGATTCACTCAGCACTTAAACCTTACTTCTACCTCGTGACCTATTGACCTCGGTAGGTCCGGATTTTGATTGCTGTTTTCACTTCCGAGCGCTGGATCAAGAATATCTTGATACTTCATTCACAAAGTCTACTGAACGAAATTTTGACCTTTGTCAACTCTTCTTTGTTCCGTTGATGGATTCTTTTTTGGGGGGGCGGGGATAACTTATTAATTCGTATCTCAATAATATTTGCTTCCAACGTTGCACAAATACGAACAGATTAACGATTTTGCCGCTTAGAAATTGTTTGAGAGATTTGATAAAATGTAAATCAATGAAAATCAGTTCTTCCCATCTAGCAAGCTGATTTCTTTTAGCAAATTTCATCGGCTGTTATTTTGAATATTCTTATTTCCCGGTCAAGATTTCTTAAACTAACGTTATTTTATTGGCTCGTTAAAAGAATTCCAATCGTGCAAAATAGATTCCTTTCCCATTTCAACTTGTTCGCTGTCAATTATATTTTAACCTTACAATTCCTGAATCGAGTTTTCTCTTAAAAATTGGCAACAGAACACCTTTATTGACTATTTAGAATAATCTTATTTTTTTTATATAAATCATTTCACATGTACAACAGAATGTCTAATAAATAAAACATATATTAGAGGCTAATAATTTACAAAGTTTTTTTTTTTTTTGCTTACATGTGGCATAAGAGTGTATAAATGAAGCACTCTGTGAAATTCGAACTCACACGTCAAGGTTTGTCGATAAACTTACCATTAAACCACTAAAGGCGCCCAAAATGTATAAGCATTTGTGGGTTATACTAAGATATTGTAAAAATTCCAGAGACCACTTTTATTAAACAGGAAAAAACTGATTGGAAATTTTATATCTTTATTATCATTGGGCACCTCTGGTGGTGTAACAGTTAGCAAGCTTGACTAGCAAACCTACACGAGTGATTTCGAGTCTCATTGGGTGCCCCATTCATTCGGCCTTGTGCCACATCAAAGCAAAGCGCTTTGTAAATCACTATAGGGCACCTTTTGTGGTGTAAAGGTTAGCAAGCTTGACTAGCAAACCTACACGAGTGAGTTCGAGTCTCATTGGGTGCCCCATTCATTCGGCCTTGTGCCACATCGAAGCAAAGAGCTTTGTAAATTACTATATCTTCATTATCATTGGGCACCTCTGGTAGTGTAACGGTTAGCAAGCTAGACTAGCAAACCTACACGAGTGAGTTCGAGTCTCATTGGGTGCCCCATTCATTCGGCCTTGTGCCACATCAAAGCAAAGCGCTTTGTAAATCACTATAGGGCACCTTTTGTGGTGTAAAGGTTAGCAAGCTTGACTAGCAAACCTACACGAGTGAGTTCGAGTCTCATTGGGTGCCCCATTCATTCGGCCTTGTGCCACATCGAAGCAAAGAGCTTTGTAAATTACAATATCTTCATTATCATTGGGCACCTCTGGTAGTGTAACGGTTAGCAAGCTAGACTAGCAAACCTACACGTGTGAGTTCGAGTCTCATTGGGTGCCCAATTCATTCGGCCTTGTGCCACATCGAAGCAAAGCGCTTTGTAAATCACTATAGGGCACCTTTTGTGGTGTAACGGTCAGCAAGCTCGACTAGCAAACCTACACGAGTGAGTTCGCGTCTCATTGGGTGCCCCATTCATTCGGCCTTGTGCCACATCGAAGCAGAGAGCTTCGTAAATTACTATATCTTCATTATCATCATGTCGTGTTGCCAGCACAGATCTCCATGACCCTCTCTCGCCATCCATCCCTATCGTCCATCGCTCCCGGGAGGTCTTCCAGACTACATCCTGTATCGGCACAGACCTGTTGTATATAGGTTCTAGCTGGTCGGTCAACCTTTGCTCGTCCAAGTGAAGCAGGTCCACAGGAGTACATTGCTTCTGAATTCGTCCTTACTTCTCCAGCAGAATCCCGCATGTCTGATTCGTTTAACTTTGATAGTTTTCGTGATGGGAGGTAGGTGGCTATACAGCTGCTGTTTTGTAGGGTGTTGCCTCTAGGACTTGTTCAATACAGCTCACAGCATTCTTCCGTCAACGCTGTCAAGCTTTTTTAAGGCTCTTCTTTCTAGGTTTGGCTTAAAACTTTTTGAACGACGCTCGTAGTTGGAAATACCATAAAACATTAATCTATACAGAAGGCATCGCATTATGCCAACATTCACATAGAGATCGACACCACCAACGAAACTCTATTCCTCTGACCGGTAAATTAATTGTCAAATCCCGACGGTTAAATGATAGGTGATAAGAAACACGCATCTAATATTTGATTGATTGCTAATGTTTTATGGCATATCAACCCTTGTAGGTTATTTAATACAACAACCCTGCCTATACAAATATATGTTAGATATATGATTCTTAAAACATACTTTGTAGGCAACATTTTTAAACAAGCCAGGGTACATCACTTTAGACACAGTTGTAATTTACTAAGCATTTTACTTAGATGTGGCACAAGGCCATATTAAAGGGGCACCCAATGAGACTCGAACTCACTCGTGTAGGTTTGCTAGTCGAGCTTGCTAACCATTACACCACCAGAGGCGCCTTTACACACAGTTAAATGGTTTCAAGTATTGCTATTTATTGTTTGCACATAGTTAAATGGTTTCAAGTATTGCTATCTAACACTAATAATTCTATTCCACATTAATCATTCTTTTGCTGGGTTAAGTGGTTTCAAGTATAGAAAATGATTAGATATCTATATTTCACCCATAAATGATAACCTACGAGGTACTACTATTCAATGTCAAAGCCAAACTTAGTTTACTTTGGTTTTATGACGTATCAATCATTGTAAGTTATTTAATGCCAAATCCTCTTTATACATATGTATTAGATATATACGATTTGGTTTGGTTGGGTTTTATGACATATCAACCTTTGTAGTTTATCTAGTATCAAATCATCTTTATACATATATATTAAATATATATGATTTGGTTTGGTTGGGTTTTATGGCATATTAAACTTTGTAAGTTAATTAATACCTAATCCATTTTTATACATACAAACAGTTCTATTTCAAACAATTCCGTTTAACAGTTGGGCTATTTTATACTTAGAGGTAGGAGAATTACGTTTATTGTAAATTGATATTTACATTACGTCTGTAATTATTTAGTAAGAGCTTTTTGCACTCAGTTATATGATTGGTTGGTTGGATGGATTTATGGCATATCATTTTTCTAGATTATTTAATGTCAAATTATTTTATACAAATAATCAGTTCTATTTCAAACAATTCAGTTTAGCATAAGTACACGATTAAATTGTCAAAAATATTTCTATTTCAAGCTATTCAGTATATTCAAATACTTCTAATTTAGTTTAATATAAACCATATTTACCAATCCCTTCGCTTGGACAGGATATGACACAAGGTTAATTTTTAAGCGGAGTTTGACAAGTTTGAATTCAGAGTTTTCCTTCTCCGAGACTAGTTGCCTTACCAAGGCTGAAGAACACAGTCTGTCCTACTATTTACCCATAGCTGGAGGGAGAATAATTGGATTCATACCTTTCCCAAGGGTATTAATGCTATGTGAAATGCAATCAGCCTCGTCCAGGGTTTGAACTCGTGTCCCCGTGTACATTTCCTACGACGATAACCATTACACCACGGGCACCTCTGAATTCAGTTTAGTATACGTACAGATTTTGTTTACACACAGTTAAATGTCAAAACAGTTCTATATTAAACAATTCAGTTTAGTGTAAGTACACTTTCAATATCAAAAACAGTTCCATTTCAAACAATTCAGTTTAGCATAAGCACGAAGTTTAAATGTAAGTACAGTTCAATAGTCAAAGACATTTCTATTTCAAGCTATTCAGTTTAGTCAAACAGTTCTAATTCAAACAATTCAGTTTAGCATAAGTATGTAGTTTAGTTCTATTCAACCCATAGTTAGGGCCATATCAGGTGCCACTATTCCAGGCCAGAGTGGACTACGGAACAATGGCAATGAAGGGTTACTCTGTATTCCCCAAAGCTCCATCCTCACTGGAACCTCATCATCAGATTGTTTAGTGTCATAACAGGACACTCATTGGGGGGGGGCTTATCCCTCTGCAGAGGTGCAGTATGTCTATTCTACTGCCCCAGTTGACTGGGCAAACACTAATATGATATCAAATAGTGATATCTAATATTAATAATTTCCCACAGTTATATGTTTTCTCCAATTCATATTTGATATTAATAATTCTATGGTTTCAAGTAATTATTTCTATCTAATAATTATCATTTTGTTTGCAAATTGTTATATGGTTTCAATTATAGAAAATGATTAAATATTTCCATTTGACCCATAGATGGGAGCCTATTAGGTATTGCTACTAAAATAATGATTCTTAGTAAACAATTATTGCTTCAAGTAACTATTGTAAACTACTATTATTATCTATCAGTATTATTAACTATTATTCTTAACTACTATTATTAACTATTATTATTACTAACTCTTCTTAATATAAATAATTTACTACGGGAGATCCTCGTGGCTTAAAGACTTATGTGTTATATGTTAGAAATGTTATAAAATGAGTGATTTTAATTAATTATTTTAGTTAATTATTTTATTTTAGTGATAAATTGTGAACGAGCAAAAAACTTTCGCAGTTGCACGTTTTTTGATTTCTAAAGGTCAGGACTTGCATAGATCTTATTTTGTATTCACGTGACAGCTCCTGTCAAAATAGGGTTGACGGGTTCGTTTTGAATCATCTGTAAGCGATATATTAAAATGCACTTCTAGATGCATATAAGCGGATACTTAGAATGAAGTGGTACTAAGGAGTTGTTGTTTTTTTTGGGGGGGGCGGGGTTGTGATTAGGTGTGGTTAAGACATTAGTCAAAAGAATAATTAGAATAAAATATATGTTCCTAAGACGCAGTGTCAGTTCGAGTTGAAGTTGCAATTGGACTTGGGGTCAGATGTTGGGAACTGTAGTTGAGTCGGGCAGCTTCGTTGGGGTCGGAGAAAAAGAAATGTCTAAGTTTGTGGTTGTCCATTTTGCCTGCCACGAGTTACAGTTTCTGTCGCTCAAATTGTCTCAGATTATTGTCAATTCCTACCTCTCTCGTTTCGCGGTGACTACGAAAAGTTAGTAGAATTAACATTCGTATCATGAAAAATAGAACTGTTTTGTGTTGTGTTGAAAAGGTAACGTTACAGTATGCGAGTTCGAACTCCACTCACGCTTGTACGCCACTTTCAGACAGATATACATGGGAAAGATATAAAACTCCTTATTCATTAACTATGGGTTACATAATATCGCTACCTTTCTTCTACAAATTGGCTTTAGCATAAAATAATCAACGAAGCACTCTTTTCGTCCATATCAAAAAGTAAATCTCTCTAAAGTAGTAAATTCTCTATAGGTTTTTGTACGTTCTTATCTAAACTATCAATAAGTTACTGACGTATTTAAAATTAAAATATCCTTTTAATTGGTACTGTATATTTGTAGAAGTGTGCTTATGTTATATACTCATATGCTAAATATGCTTATAGACACACACACACACACACACATATATATATATATATATATATATATATATATATGCTGGATACATGTCGACGCAATGAATAACGACGAGCGAAGTCTTCTTTAGAAAAATATGTACCTCTCACTTTATTGTAAGGGTTTGCAAAGGGTTACTCAGGGTTTTACTGTGAGAGGGAGTTGGAGTCCGAACAGAACTGCAATATATTGACCCCTACTCTTATGGCCGTCAGCGTTGTGTCTTTCTCGTTCTCCAGGGCGGCTCAACCGGAAGCCCAGGGGCCCAGCTCTCTGCTGGATGATGGCTTTCTTTACTTCATCTTATCACCAACTGGTCTCCAAAACTCCATCAGAAGTCCCGAGGGCCCCTTCGACCGGGTGTGGCTTTCCCTACCACATCTTGTCTGCAACTTCGCTCGACCCCAACTCAATCGGGGGCCCCGAGGGCCCCTTTGGCCTGGTGTGGCTTTCCCTACCACATCTCGTCTCTTACTCCAACTATCTGACTTCTTGTCTTGACTGAGTTATATAATACTTCAACGCCCACTCAATCGCCCACTCAATCTTTGTAGTGGCATGTTGGATCGTCATCAAGCGGAAATAACATTCATGCAGTTCAGGGGTCACTCACTTCCGGTGCATCAGTCTATGAGTGTATCATAGGATTTTTTACCTTGTCCCATTTCGTCAGCCAATTTCCGCCTACGCGATTTCTTTCGATTACTGGCCATTGGGATGTGTCACTTACTTCCGGTGCATCACTTTGGAATGGCATATTTGGCCGGGTTGAAGGTCAAAATACAACACTTATGCAATTCTTTATACACGAGAAGTTCACGAGCTAAAACGTGATCAGTTTTTTCCGACTTTCATTAGCTATTGTCTATATATCATTAAAACAAAGAAACCAAAGAAAATGATTGACAGTTACTGGGTGCGGACGAAAAAAATGGAATATATTTTAAAACTTTTCTTTTAGTCTGATTAGTCTTATTTCAGAAAAAAAGCAATAAATCTAAATTTTTATAATTAGTTCTGTTATTTAAGTATTTTTTCATTAAAATTCTGCCCAAAATGAGTGATCAAGAAAAGAAACGACAAAGAATCTATGATTTGCTTAACGCCAAAACCAAGCAAAAAATAATTCCAAAATAATTGGAGCTTCCAATATGACCTCCATCAAACCAAGACCTTGACCTCCTTGATTACGCTATATGGGGAGTTTTGGAAAACAAAACAAACGCAATTTTCCATCCAAATATTGGTTCATTTAAGATTGCTATTGAGGAGGAATGGAATAAAATGCCAGATGAATTTATTTTAAAGGCATGCAAATCGTTTCAAAGGCATGTTGATACAATAATTGATGAAAATTGACGGCCATATTCAGTAATTTTACTATTTTGTGGCAATCTTCTTATGTTTTTGTTTATTTTTAGAATTAAAATTAATCGTGTTCTATGACAGAGATGTTTATCATTATACTAGAATATTCCTAATTTGGTTTCCGCACTCAGTATATGGAATCAAATGTTTCAGTATAATAGGAATTTTAAAATCTTTTAAAAAATTTAAGAATGATGGGTTAGTTTTTTCTCTCCCACCCCAAGACCTCAAGAACTTGTGACTCACCGAGAGATACAGTTTATTGTCGTACAATGACACACCTTTTTGTTGTAGTCTTACACCTCTCGATAGCCTATCGAAAGCTGTCCATGCCTTCGTTAGCCGCATGTCGGTGTCTTTTTCGGTTGATGAGGCACTGTTTCTTAGGTAGGTGAATTTGTCTACCAGTTTCAGAGAGGTTCCGTCTAGTATGGAAATGTCGCCTAATGAAACGCAGTTTCTTCCAGGCAGCGGTCGTATCGATACTGCTGTATGGATGCACTACTTGGACGCTAACTAAATGGCTGGAGAAGAAGCTGGACGGCAATTACGCAAGATTGTTACGAGCAATATTGAACAAGTCCTGGCGGCAACACCCCACAAAGCACCAACTATACGGCCACCTGCCTCCCATCACGAAAACTATCCAAGTTAGACGAACCGGACATCCAGGACACTGCTGAAGAAGCAGGGACGAGCTCATAAGCGATGTACTCCTATTGACCCCCACATATGGCCGAGCAAAAGCAGGACGACTAGCTCGAACATACATACAGCAGCTCTGTGAGGATACGGGATGTAGCCCTGAAGACCAGCCGGAGGCGATGAACGAGAGGGAGAAGTGGTGAGAGAGTGTCAGGGATATCCGTGCTAGCGGCACGACATGATGATGATGATGATTACACCTCTGCATGGTATGCAGTCAACTTATTCTAAATCCCACAAACACGATGGAAATTTTGGGTGAGTAAAATGGCAATTCCTGTGTATAGAATGAGTGAGGGAGAGGTTCTCTATGATTGGATATACTAATCACGTGATGAGCCCAGAAGTCTTGGTGCAAAAATTCAAAATCGAGTCAGACAGATCCCACCAGACGTTCCGTGGTGCGGGGACGTTAAAAGCTCTCAGAAAGTCAGCCTTAAGATACCAGAGCGCCTGTAAGTCCCTCAAACTCAACTTTATACAGGGGAAGGACTGTATATTGTTATTAATTGTTTCACGTGCTGATTAATTAATTGTTAGAATTAAACAAAATAATAATTCATTTATTAATTGCTTTTAGCCTTAGAATAAACTCTATACAGACACAATAGAAATATACATACTTTCAATTATAAATTGCATTCAGAAAACATTAAAATTATCAATTTTGTTCTAAACATTAGAATGACTGAGATGAGGAAATCGACACTTCTCTACTTTTTAGTGCATATCAAAAAGTAAATCTCTCTAAAGCAGTAAACTCTCTAAAGGTTTTTGTATGTCCTTATCTAGAATATCTATAAGTTACTGACGTATTTAAAATTAAAATCTCCTTCTAATTGGTTCTGAATATTTATAGAATTCTTTATACACAAGAGTTTCACGAGCTAAAACGAGATTAGTTTTTCCGACTTTCTTTAGCTATTTAGTATATCATTAAGACTGTTATGTTTTTTTAAGGCAGCTTTTCGGACAAAACATTTTAAATGTTAAAGTCTTACACCTACATTTTAACATTTAATCGTCAAGGATTTTCTTCTCTTGGACCTTTAAAAATCACCTTCTTTGGTCTTTTTTAATTATCACCGAGAAGGAAATTTGAAAGGGAAAATTCGGAAGGACTTATTTTCACATACAAAATTAAAGGTTTTTCACATTTGAAACGTTGTCAATAAATAAAATCATTCTTTTTAAAGACCTTGGGTTTTTCACATATAGCATGTTCCTAGTATTTAGAGTGTTTGCCATTGGTCCAGGAAACCGGGGTTCAATCCCAGATCAAGTCATACCAAAGATTCAAGAAATGGTACTGGATGCCTCTTTGTGTAAAACTCAGAATTATTAGGTACGGATCAATGGTAAGAGGAGTAATCCAAGGAATGGCGTGGTGTCTTTCCCCACATTTCGGTGTAGTAGCTAATGAAAAGGGAGCCTTCGGGTCGCTCTAAACTACGGTCGGCTAACTTACATTTTCATATAGATATATATTTATTTATGTACATACACATACACACACGTGGTATACTTACCTCGACAATTTGAGCTTTCAAAACTTTGTAAAGCAACTCAGAAAGATTCGTAGATTTTAAAATGACCCACATGGATGAATTATTCAACATCAGAACGTATGGACCGAAATGCTACATTGAAAAATATAATAAAAAGGAATCGAAAAATATACTACAAAATATCAAAAGAAAGTAATCTAGCGATCACATCCTGAATAATTTTAATCGGTAAATGTTATTTTAAAAGTGTGTTGCCTTGCCGATGCTATTAACTTTTTTTTTTTTGTATAAGATAAATATTTACCCAGCGTGAACCTTCCTTTAAGTTCTTCGCCAGTCACAGAGCTTTTGCAGGTTATGTAAATTTATGAATCATTTTATTCCGCAAAGCGATGAAGATAACATTAACTCGACGATAGTTAACGGAATAAGATAGAATGATTTGTGGAATCTACTTTATAAAAAAAAAAACTCTACCTACTTGATGTTTCCTATGCTTGACTTGGCGATGGGTTGATTGGTTTGGTTTTTTGGCATTTAAACCATCGTAGGTTATTCAATGCCAAATCCTCTTTATATATATATATATATATATATATATATATATATATATATATATTAGATTTGTATATACATTTTGTAGATAACATTTTCAAACAAGACCGAGCTCATTTTAAAATGATTTCGAGTATTGCTATATAACAGTCCCAATTTAACATTAATTATTTCATCGTTCACAACTTGTAGGTGATTTCCTTCGAAAATAAGTTAGAGCCAATTTGTTTGCGTACTAGTACTGTTGTTTTTTCTACACAGTTAAATGGATTCATTTATTGTTAACACTTATAATTCCATTCAATATTAATTATTGATTTGCACACGGTGAAGTGCTTACAAATATTACTATATAACACTAATAATTCAATTCAACATTGCTCTTTTGTTTGTTCATAGTTAGGTTTGTTCGTTTGTTTGAATTTTATGGCATATAAACCTTTGTAGGTTATTTAATTCCAAATCAATTTTTATACAAATAAACAATTCTTTTTTAAACAATTCTGTTTAGCATAAGTACACAGTTTAATTGTCAAAAATATTTCTATTTCAAGCTATTCAGTTTAGTCAAACAGTTCTAATTCAAACAATTTACTTTGGAATAAGCCACGAGGAAACCAACAGCAGTGAAGTAAATTTTAAACGGTTATGAATCACAATTACTATTGTTTACATACATCCGCTTAACGGCTACCGAGAGCTCAATTCATATATGAAGAGCCTTGCATGTACGCTAATGACAACGCGATTACTTCATTCGCTAGAGGGCTCAACCCTACGGGGGTGGGGGAGCATATATATAAATATATAGTCGTCCACAAACAGACTATTTCGTTGTATCACAACTCTTCAGTGTGGCTAGACACGCTGGACGCTTCTAGCTGGGATCGAAACCTGCCTAACTTTATCTAAGTAGATCTGGGAATACCAAGACATGTAAAGGAAAGAACCAAAGTTAAAATAACTCCTGAAGAGACCGTAAGCTCGTAATGAGAAATTGAAGAAATCGAAAAATAATCTGATTTAACCACCCGTTCAATAAAGCAAAAGAAACAAAAATATTTGGCTGGTGGGTTGTTTGGCTGGGTGGTTGTGTTTTTATTTCATATTAACCATTGTAAATGATTTAATGCCAAATCCTGTTCACAAATAACATTTTTAAACGGCTCAAGGCTCATTTGTTTGCACGTGGGAAAATGGTTTCAAGTATTGCCATTGTTTGCATCAGCTAAGTGGTTTTATGTACAATAAAGGATTAAATAGTTCTATTAGACCCATAGACGAGACACAAACAGGTACTACCACTTCAAATAAAAGTGGACCTGTGAGAAATGGCAAAGAAGACGAACTCCATATTCCCCTAATCCTCAGGACTGGAGCTAAACCATCAAATGGTTGAATGTCATATCCAAAACACCCGCTGATGGGGGTTTTACCCCTCTGTAGCGATGCAGTCGGCGTATTTTACAGTCCTTGCTAACTAAGCTTAAACAAAAATAGGAAAATATTTTTCATTTGATTGAGAAAGATTTTCCACCAACGATTAAATTGTATGAAATATTCAGTAAAAATTCGATCGTCAAGTATGCTATTCTCGAGGAGATTCCCGTAAGGAAATGGACACGTCGTAGGAAATGGACACGGCGACACGAGTTCAAATCCTGGACGAGGCTGATTGCATTTCACATAGCACTAATACCCTTAGGAAAGGTATGAATCCAATTATTCTCCCTCCAGCTATGGGTAAATAGTAGGACAGACTAGGTTCTTCAGGCTAGGTGAAGCAACTAGTCTAGGAGAAGGCAAACTCTGAATTCAAACCTGTTAAACTCCGCTTGAAAATTGACCTTGTGTCATATCCTGCCCGAGCAGAGGGGTTGGTAGATATGGTCAAGTATGCTATTCTCAACAAAATGTGTTAAATTTTTTTATAAATACATTAAATAGTCAATTTTTTGATTAATGGAAAATATATATCCGAAGAAAATATCTGATAATAATATTAGATGCTAATTTCTGAAAAAAAAAAACGCTTCTACTTGTTATATAATCATATTGTTGTGTAATTGTTGTCTCATTGCTTCAAAACTTTGTATTTTAAAAAGATTGGATCTAAAAAGTTGAAAATATCATGAACGAGTTACAATAAAGATATTAAAAGATTATGATGGTTAAACAAAATAAGCCATTCTTTGTCGGAACAATACTCTCTTGTTCAATAACGCGTTCTTTTGTGACTCGAAGACCTCACCATACCGATTGATTGTTAATCATACGTTAAATGTAATGTTATCTCCTTAAAGAAAGGGAATAAGACACTGACTGCAAATATCCTGTAAAACATAGTAAGGGTCTAGTTTGGCCCGGAAGGACAACTTACCGAATATCTTGACTAATGTCCGAAGAGATATTTTAAAACCCACACTGATGTGATTTTGTATACTTCACTGTGATTATCGTATATAAAGATTTGCAGATGCCAAGTGGACAACGGAGTAGAACGCATGAAAATAATTAATTTTGTTATTTTAACCTGCGATACTAGATAGGATTGATTTTAACAGATTCAGTTATTCAGCAAAATTCCAAGTCCCCAAATTTTCCGAATGAGGTCCAGAAGGTTAGCAATATGGACAATCTGTGTATCTACCAACCCCTCAACCGGAGCAGGATCTAACACAAGGTCAATTTTTAAGCGTGGTTTTACAAGTTTGAATTTACAATTTTCCTTCTTATCATATCAAGGTTAAAAATTCTGTCTATCCTACTGTTAACCTTTAAGTAAAGGGAGAATAGTTGAATGCATACTCTTTCACAAGACTATTAGCCCGAAGTGAAATGCTAACAAGTTTGTCAAGGATCTGAACTAAGATCACCACGTTCATTTTTATTTTCTCATTAGGTGCCCAATTCATGCGGCCTTGTGCTACATCTAAGCAAAAAGCTTAGTAAATTACCACCACGTTCATTTTCTATGACGATAACCATAATATAACATGAGCAATATGGGCCAGAGATGTAAATTAATTGATTTAGCGAACAAAGACAAACCTTACTCTTTTAAACTTAATGGAAAATATGTATCCCAAGATAATATTTGATAATAATATCAAGAGTTAATTTCTGTAAATAACCCTTTGTACTTGCTATATAATATTACCCTGTACCTATGTATTCATTCTTAATTAGGTATTCCCCTAGACTCTTTTTTTATTTTTCTTTAGTGCCTATATTTATACTATTCAGTTATTCACGTACTGGGTTTTCATTGGCTGAAGAGAAAAATCTTAATCTGAAAAACTTAAAATATCTGATACACGTGTTTAAAGAAAATATGGTTTATTATTATTTATTAATTATACAAAATATGTAGAGGCAAATTTCAATTAATTTCATACAAATGTAATATTTGTAGTAGCTGAAACTGTAATTGCGTATATGGGATTTCTTTTATTAATTTCATGAATTTGTTAAACATTTTTAATTTGCTTGCCTTACTTTTTAATTTGCTTGCATTACTTTTACTTTATTTACCTTACCTTTCATCTCCTTTGCTTACTTATTACTTTGGTTGATTTTCTTTTCTTTTCGCATGCCTTATTTTTTACTTTGCTTGCTTTAGTTTTTAATTTGCTTGTCTTATTTTTTACTTTGCTTGCTTTACTTTTCTTTTTGCTTGCCTTATTTTTTACTTTGCTTGCTTTAGTTTTTAATTTGTTTGCCTTATTTTTTACTTTGCTTGCTCTACTTTTTAATTTGCTTGCTTTACTTTTTAATTTGTTTGCTTTACTTTTTAATTTGCTTGCCTTATTTTTTAATTTGCTTGCCTTATTTTTTACTTTGCTTGTCTTATTTTTTACTTTGCTTGTCTTATTTTTTACTTTGCTTGCTTTAGTTTTTAATTTGCTTGCCTTACTTTTTAATTTCCTTGCTTTAATTTTTAATTTGCTTGCCTTATTTTTCAATTTGCTTGCCTTATTTTTTTAATTTGCTTGCCTTTTTTTTTTTACTTTGATTGCTTTACTTTTTAATTTGCTTGCCTTACTTTTTAATTTGCTTGCGTTATCTTTATCATTATGTATCGTGTTGAATGACTTGTTCATGTATATTGTAATACCACATGAGCTTTAAAAGGGATGTTGAAATAAATAAACTTTTTTGGACGGGAAAGAAAGAATGAATCAATCAGAGAGAAATCTGAGACAGGAAAACCTAACAATTGGCCAAATAAAACAAAGAGTCGAATAAAATTATTGAGAAAGAAACCGAGAAAACAAAAGTGAAAAAGAATAATAGGTAGACAAGAGTAAGTAAAAGAGGTATTAAAAACATTGGAGTGAAAGAAAGAAAGAAAGAAAGAAAGACACAGAAAAAAGAAAGAAAGAATTAAAAAGACGGTGTGAAACAAAAGAACAAAGTAAATCGAATAATAGAGGGATCGATACTGAATGCTTGGATAGATCGATCCTACAGAGATAGGCTTATTAAGCAAGAAGAGAAAAAGAATGGATGGATGTATGGTCTTGTTCACAACCGACACCGACACCGACCCTCCATCTGACCTGGACGTACCTTCTCTTCAACGCCACTAAATCCGTCCGAGTAGCAAAGGATGCCAGGAGCACTAATGGACGACATCCACCGTGGCAACGATACAATTGATTTTGCTATTAAAATAATTCTGCATAGGCTCACAAAGTAGAAGTAGAAAAATAAAAAAACGTATTCATGGAATATACATAGAAAAATATGGATAACTCATTTCTTTCTTTTATATTTAGGCATACATTAAAGCAGAATAATATGCATGTGTCGATCTATGTATGATTTTTTGAAGAGCTTAATGGAACGGCGAATTATTAATATGGATTGACAAGGTCCTCGGCTTTTCGTTATAGTAATACAAGGCGTTTTTGAAATGCCTTTAAAGTTTACTTTATCTTTTCCCTTTTTCACGTTTGGCATCGACAGCTGAGGGTATGTTGAATTCTACATCGTTCCTTTACGAGACGTGATCAAAAAGTGTCGAAACTAATGCTATGAATTTTTTTTTGTTTTAATTTCAAAGTATAAATTTTAAATCAAGATGTGTGTACAACTTATACAATCTTGTTAACACGAGTCAGTCCTAGTTTGAAAAGATAATTTTAAAGCCCGCCTCGATGATTTTAGTAAAAAAAAAAAAAAAAACAGAATTGAACCAACACTAAAAAAAATTGCCCAGTCGGCAGTTGTAGAATACACCGACTGCATCTATGCAGAGGGGTAAGACACCCACAACGAGTGTCCTGATATGACACGAAACAATCTGATGGTCAGATTCCGATAGTGCTGGAGCTTTGGGAAATGCCGAGAACCCCTTCATTGCGATCGCTCTCAAGTCCACTCTGGCCCGGTGTGATAGTACCTGATAGGGTCATATCTATAAGTACCTGATAGGGTCATATCTGATAGTACCTGATAGGGTCATATCTATAAGTACCTGATAGGGTCATATCTGATAGTACCTGATAGAGGGTCATATCTATATCAGTACCTGATAGGGTCATTTCTGATAGTACCTGATAGGGTCATATCTATATCAGTACCTGATAGGGTCATATCTGATAGTACCTGATAGGGTCATATCTGATAGTACCTGATAAGGTCATATCTATATCAGTACCTGATAGGGTCATATCTGATAGTACCTGATAGGGTCATATCTATATCAGTACCTGATAGGGTCATATCTGATAGTACCTGATAGGGTCATATGTATATCAGTACCTGATAGGGTCATATCTGATAGTACTTGATAGGGTCATATCTGATAGAACCTGATAGGGTCATATGTATATCGGTTTACCATAAGTACGCAGTTTAGTTTTATCTGACCGATAAAACTAAACTGCGTACTTATGGTAAACTGAGTTGTTTGAAAGAGAACTGTTTTAACATTTAAAATACGTACTTATGCTAAACTGGTTCGGTTGAGATGGAACTGTTTTTGTATCCTAAACTGAATTGTTTGAAGTCGAACTATTTTACATTTAACTGAGTGTAAATAAATAACTATACATATACCAAACTGAATTGTTTGAAATATAACTTTTTATATGTATAAAAATGGACTTGGCATTAAATAACCTACAATGGTTGATATGCCATAATACCAAGCTAAACCAAACTAGAAAAAAGTTAAGTAATTAGCTCACTTAGTTGATTTTAACTTGGCTTTACTTTTTTAAATTTTTTTTCTTTTCGCAGCAAATAAAAAAGTTGATGACAGTAGTCGAAGATAACCCGAAAGCTCTGTTTTCGATAGCTACAACACTGAGGTGTACGGAAGGGCGCTAGTCCTTTCCCTGGATTGCTCCACTTTACCCTTGATACGTACCTTATAAGGCTGAGTGTTAAGCAAGGTGGCTTCAAGTACCATTATTTGAGTTTTTGGTATGACTCGACCTGGGATTGAACCCAGCTCTCCCGGACCATTCGGTGAACACTCTACTCATTAGACCAATGGTATAAACTAAAAATAAATAATCGTAAAACAGTTTTGTTTTCATTGCCTGAATGTCCTGGCTTCTTAAAATATACCATAAACAAAAAGTCGCGTGAACAGCGAAAAGAAAACGTTCAATTCACCGATTAATTTTGGGGATATTATCGGTTTTGTTTGGTTTAGTCTGGATTCTTTCTTTGATAGCATAATAACCTTCCTGGGTTATTTAATGTCGAAGCTATCCTCGTAGAAAAGAAGTTGTGGTCCTATTTAATCCATAGCTGGAAGAACAAAAGTGGTTCATAGATTTCCCCAAGGCTACCAGTCAGAATGTGAACTCAATGGTGCAAATGGGTTTCGAACTCGCTTTATTCGAAGCCACACTTCTGCACGCTAGCCACTACGCCACAGTTGGTTAGAAGTAAAAAAAAACAAAACAAAAAAAAAACGTTAAAATTTAGTGATCTGTGACAGGAAAACTATGCTTGACTCAAACAAAATTATTTGAGAAAACAAGACGGAAAAAAAGGATTGGATTTTTTCACCTCAAATCGTCTGCTCAGTTGCAACAATGTTGGTTTAATGGCTCCGCTATGAAGTAGTGAAAAGCACGAGCAAAGAATCCGAAGGTAAATTTTCTTCCTCTTTGTAAATACTTACCAGTCAGTTTATGTTGATTTGCTCTGCACATAAAGCCACATCTATAGAATATGTACTTACTTATTTGCCCACGTGATTCGCAACATCTAATTACTCTATTCCTTTAATATTATTCTCTGGTTATTTCAGCCATGATTCTTACAGGTCAGGCCATGTTTCTGAATTTATTACGCCAAAAAATTGAATATAACTGTTCATATAGAGAAGGTAATTGAAAATGAATTCGCTATAAATGACAGTAAAAAAAATCAGCCAATCAAATATTATCAGAAAGTCTTATTAGAAACACAAGTGAGAAACTCCTGTAAAATCGAGAATAAAAATAAAGACAGAACAGAGAAAAAATAAAAATAAAATAAAATTTAAGAAATGGCACAATCCCCTAGTGATAAAAAAACAAAACAAGGGACGTAACTCGATTTATTTTTATATCATCAGTAAAAGAAGAGGATGATAGTTCCCACGCTAAATAATCACCTTTAATGTTTGACATTTGTTCTCTGCTGTGACTGATATGGAAGCCTTGAAGTACAAAAGTATGTTTTACCGCAGTGCCTCAACTATTTTTCAATCATAAAGTAATTCATAAAGACTCAAAATATCCTAAATTGCGTCATCGCTTAAATGTAGCAAACTTAACTTAGAAATTGTCTTCACGACATTACATCATTTTTTATACGGAAGGATGTTAACATTATGAATTAATATTCAAAAAATAACTAATAAATCTGTCAGTTGGTTGGTTGGTTGGGCTTTATGGCATATCAACCTTTGTAGGTTATTTAACCCCAAATTCATTTTTATGAAAATAGTTCTATTTCAAACAATTCGGTTTTGCATGAGTACGCATTTTAAATGTAAGTACAGTTTAATTGTCAAAAATATTTCTATTTCAAGCTATTCGGTTTAGTCAAGCAGTTCTAATTCAGCTAATTCAGTTTAGTATTAGTACAGATTGTGTTTACACACAGTTAAATGTTAAAATAGTTCTATATTAAACAATTCCGTTTAGTGAAAGTACAGTTTCAATGTCAAAAAACAGTTCCATTTCAAATAAATCAGTTTAGCATGAGCAGGCAGTTTAAATGTAAATACGGCTTAATTGTCAAAAACATTTCTATTTTTAGCTATTCAGTTTAGTCAAACAATTTATTTTAGCATAAGTATGCCGTTAATTCTATTTAACCCATAGATAGGCCCTATCAGGTGCTACCACTTCGGGCCAGAGTGGACCTTGGAGCAATGGCAATGAAGGGGTGCTTCGCATTCCCCAATGCCCCAGCATCACTTGAACCTCACCATCAGATTGTTTTGTGTCATATCCAGGACACTCATTGGGCCGAATGGGCAAAATAAATCTGTTTTCTGCTGGGTAAATTATATTTTATAGTGACAATAACCTTTTGGATATAATCTTGGTATTATTTAGTGATAACAAATGATTTAAAATACACATTTATTGGAAGAATGAAATAAGCAGAAGAATTTTTTTGTGGAATTTGCTAATGCATAGAAAGATATTAAATACCAGGATCGATGGAATCATTGATGCACCATTAGGTTGTTTGGAAAATATTCTTGATTTTAGTAATACACTGTTTAAATTCTGTTCTATTATATCACATTAAAGTGTTCTTTTTGTTAATTTACTCACACTTCTTTCAGAATTCGATTTTGAAAAAAAAAGAAGTGAAGCGTTTACTTTTACTGTACGGGTTCAAGCTTGGACATAATTTTTGTTTTATGACAATGCTCGATCACATGTTGCCAGGACGACACTGCAGAAGCTTACTGACTTAGGATCTGAGAATTTGCCACATCTACTCAATTCTTCTGATCTTTCACCGACTGACTATCATTTTGTCAAACATCTGAACACTTTTTTACGCCAAAAAACAAAAAACAAAAAAACAGCGTGTTCCAAAAAGAATTAACAGCATTTAAAGACTTCTTGGCATCAAAACCTTTAGAGTTTTATCTTTCAGGCATAAATAACCTTGATAATCGATCACAGAAATGCATAGATATTCAAGGATCATATTTTGACTGATTAAAACTTTGTTTAGATTAATTAATCCAGGAATAAAATATAATTAGACATTATTTTCCGAAAAAACTTATGGAATATCGTTTTGAGTCTTTATTTTATTGGATGCTTGGAAATATACAGAAATTGTCTATTGAAGTGCAGAATTTATGGCCCATATATAAAAAAAAACATTATAAAATGTTCTATTTTTAGTAAAAAAAAACAAAAAAAACAAGTTAGTTGGCTGACTGTAGACGAGGGTGATCCAAAGGATCCCTTTTCAATAGCTATTACACCTTAGAGTAGGAGAGGGTGCAACTCTTTTCCCTGGATTGCTCTACTTAAACTTGACCTGTACCTTAGAATGATGAGTGTTAAGCAAGGAGGCATCAAGTACCATTTTTTGAGTCTTTGGTATGACTTGACCTAGGATTGAACCCCGGCCTCCAGGCGAACACTCTAACTATTATGTCAATTAAATGTTTATAATTTTCCTAATTCAGAAATGTTTTTTGATTATGCTTTCCATTTAGTTAATCTTAGGAGAATAAAAATGGATTAAAGCAAAACTATAATAAATTTTTTAAAGATTTTTAGACGTGATCAGTGCGTCTGAATACAAATATCTTTCATAAACGAATTCTAGGCCCTTTTAGAATTATATACAAGGGTCATTCAATAAATAAGTGGATTTTAGGAGGAGAGAACAGGCTAGATTATTTTTGATTGTTTTTTACCATAAATGTAAACCCTGCATTGTTTGGAATTGGTTCAGAGCAAAAATTATTTTAAAATCGGAGGGCAATTCAAGACGGCCACAAATAAAAGAGGGTGCTCCAGGCTAGAACATAGTTTGTCATGAATTTTTTGTTGGCAGACTATGTGAAATTTACAAAATAATGGTTGTGGTCTCTGTGGCGTAATAACTAAAATGCTGGACTGCGATATTGCTGTAAGCAAATTTGAACCTCAGTCGCTTAATTATTTTTATTTTTGGACTTAGGAAATGTATAAACCGCATTATAAACTTAGAAATTGTATAAACCGTATTATTCCTCCCGTTATGGGTTAAATAGTACCATAACTTTTTCTGAAAGGATCATTTTTGAAGTAAATAACCCACGAAGGTTGGTATGCGATTAAACAAAGAATCCATGAATAACAGAAGTATATAGAATGTGTATGGAGAAGTATATTTCAGTAAAAACAAATGGCAAAACATATGTTTGCCAATCCGGGCCCAAGTCAAAAAGACAGTCTATGGAGTGAAAACACAAAGAATTTCTGGTAAAGAAAAATTCCGGGCACAGCAGTCGATACAGAAGATCATAATGACAGTCTTCCAGGATATGAAATGACTCATCATTTTAATATCCTTCTGCCTATTTCTCAGACAAAATTCTCCTTATTTATTGAATGAGCCTCGTATATACAACAGTTCCATTTAACTTAACTCTGACAGAAATTATCCTAATCAGCTGGGCATCAATTTCTAAACCCACATGACTTATTGACTGATTTTAACGGCATGCCAATCCGTTCAGAGTTATTCTATTCCAAGAGATTAGGGAATCGCATTCATAGTACATATATATTTACATTTGTTGTGTCGTCGTTTCTTAAGAGTTTTTTTGGGGGGGTGGAAAGTGGAGAGGGTCCCGCAGTCCAATCGAATGCAAATAATTTTCAAAGAAATCTACTGGATCTATAAATTGAAACCTAACAGATACGACCACTTCAGGTCAGAGTGGACCTGGAAGTAATGACTAGTAAGAGGAGCTTTACATTCAACTGGAGCTCAAAAACTTGAGCCTCACCATTATATACAGTTGAGTGTCATTCTCAAGACACCACTTTGGGGTCTTACTTCTCTACAGGGAGCACAGTTAACCTTTTCTAAACCCAACCGACTGGATGAATTTATAACCAGATGTGAACCATTTCTTTACTGAGTTTGGATATTGACAATCAAAGTTTTTCTTGCTAAACTTAATTAAAACTTTATTATTTGGAATGAAAAATCTCCGAGGTTATAACCAAAGCTGCTCTCAACAAAGAGTGTGCAGATGTCTTAGACACAACGCATATATATATATATATATATATATATATATATATATATATAATTTACGAGTAAACGTGCTAATATTTATCCATACAAACGCTTGTATTTGTTAATAAGTTGTATTGTATTGCAAAACAAGATCTTTATCTGCAATATTCGTCAATTTAAATATATTGTTTCCTGTCAAAGGCTCAACTTACTTCTCGGTGGGCTTGACCTCTGCCAAGTCGTGTATTGCACCTATGCAAATTGCAAATAACAATGAAATCACCGTTGCAAAGTATACAGTCAGACTATTGTTTGTATGAATAGAGATTCTCGGCTTGATTGCATTTATCTTTTGGCAGAAAAGAGTAACGCAACAACTGAGGGTGAAAGAACTCATTTTTTAACACAAAGTATTATCAGCAGTATTCTTCCTCCTCCTCCTTTTCCTCTCTCTCTCTCTCTCTCTCTCTCTCTCTCTCTCTCTCTCTTGTTCCTTCCTAACCGAACTTTCTCTTCCTTTTCTTCTCTTTACTATCGTTTGTACGAAGGTCTCGTTAACTGAAATATTTTAAACATTTCAACTCCTTATTGATTATTTAATGCTGAAACATGATTCAGTTCTTTG
The DNA here is from genome assembly GCA_963585895.1 of Sepioteuthis lessoniana. Classification (NCBI taxonomy): domain Eukaryota; kingdom Metazoa; phylum Mollusca; class Cephalopoda; order Myopsida; family Loliginidae; genus Sepioteuthis; species Sepioteuthis lessoniana. The sequence goes on along the minus strand of OY757923.1, from coordinate 62,867,945 downwards.
GTTTGGTCTGGTTTGGTTTGATTTATTTGTTTAAAGGCATATCAAATCCGTATGGGTTATTTAATGCTGAAATAGGATTCGGTTTGATCTTGTTTGGTTTGATTCATTTGTTTAATGGCATATCAAATGCATATGGGTTATTTAATGCCAAAATAAGATTCTGTTTGGTCTGGTTTGGTTTGATTTGTTTGTTTAACGGTATATCAACTCCATATGGGTTATTTAATGCTGAAATAGGATTCTATTGTTTGGTTTTGTTTGGTTTGGTTTAGTTTGTTTTGATTTATTTGTTTAACGCCATTTCAACACCTTATGAGTTATTTAATGCTAAAATATTATTCATTTGTGAATATTTCATTGTGATTACTATATTTTCCAATATCCATAGCTTTTTTTTAATATTACACTTTTTTATTTGTCAATAATTATTTGTTTGCATAAAGTTATTGGATGTCAAATATTCCTATCTAATTCTAATAATTTATACATAATGGTTCGAGAGACCAGGGTTCAATCCCAGGTTGAGTCATATCAAAGAGTCAGAAATGGTACTTGATGCCGTCTTGCTCAGCACTCAGAACTATAAGGTGAGGATCAAGGGTAAAATGGAGCAATCCTGGGAATGGAGTAGCGCCCTCCCCTACACCTTGGTGTAGTAGCTTTTGAAAAGGGGGCCTTCCGGTCACCCTCGACTAAGGTCACCAACTTTAATTTATATGGTTTCAAGTATTCCTATACAATACTAATGATTTGTATACGATTATATAATTTGAAGCAACTATTTCAATTTGATATTAATTATTAATTTACTCAGACTCATATGGTTTCAGGCACTCCGATCCAATACAATTAATTTTTAAAAAGACTGTATGATCTATAGATAGGACACAGAGTGGATCTGGTAGTAATGGTAATGAAGAGGTACTCCACACTCTCCAGAACTCCAGGAGTGGAGCCTCACCACCGGATGCAAGATAATGTTATTACCAAAACATCATTTTTTATGTTGGCTCAGTCAGCTAGGGCTGCAGAATACACTGACTGTATCTCTGCAGAAAGGGTGAGACTCCTCTAACAAGTGTCCTGGATATGATACTAAACAATCTGATGGTGAGGATGGAGTTTTGGGAAATGCAAGGTACCCCTTCATTGCCATCGCTTCAAGGTCCACTCTGACCCGGAGTGGTAGTACGTGACAGTGCCCAATCTATGGGTTATATAGAACTAAACAGCGTACTTATACTAAACCATTTTTTTTTTAAATAAACAGTTTTTACATTTAACTGAGAGTAAGCAAAAAACTGTACTTATGCTAAAGTAACCTGTTTGAAACAGAAATGTTTTTGACATTTAAACTGTGTACTGATGCTAAAATGAATTATTTGAAAGAGAAATGCTTTTGACATTTAAACTGAGTAATGCCAAACTGAATTGTTTGAAATAGAACAGTTTACATGTATAAAAATGGATTTGGCATTAAATAACCTACAATGGTTGATATGCCATGAAACCAAACCAAAAAAAAAGTTTTTGGTGTTGTCTAGAGATGATGCAATTGGCATTTTATAAGCCTCACTAACGGAATGCTTTTCACAAAGGAGAGCTAAAAAGTTCTCGACCTGACTTAGAGAGCGGAAGTCCCCGTGGGATATTGGTTATAGTGGTGGAGAGTGTAATCATAATAAGCAAGTTCAAGGCGGGCAATAACGTTCACCTGGGATTAATTCCCTTGGAAAAGGAATGAACCCTCTTATCGCTCCAGGTATGGGTTAATCAGTGCCAATACTGATCTTCTACAAATATGGCTTCGGCTTGAAATAACCCATGAAGTTTGATATACCATTAAGTAAGTCCAACACACTTGGCATATCGCTTTTCCATTTCAGAAACCCTTAAAACGAGGTGGGGTATTATTTCTTGATTACTTTGAAAACTTTTCAGCACCCATTCATACGTATATTCGATCTGGTCATTGAAACAAGTTCAAAATATTTTAGAGTCTACGTGCTTTTTTTTTTTTAAATTTCTGACTAGTTGAGATATCTCACCATAAATATAAAGTGACTCTCTCTCTGAAGGTCTAGTGTCAGCGGGTCTTTTTAATTTTTAAGTTCTTTCTACTATCTTTACTGAGTATAGCAACGCTGTTTCCATTCTTCGTTTGGTTTCCAATTCTTTTAAATTATTTTAAGTGCCCCAGTCATGATAATTGCCCGACTCCTTCACCTTGAATTTCCATAATTTTTTTTTCTGTCCAGTTATATTTCAGCATTTCACCCTCTTTTAATCTTACCCAATGAATTCACTGGTGGGAGAGAGTTCCCGTGGCCTAGTGACTAATGTACTAGAATAGAACATCGGAGAAAGCGGACTCCAGTTGCACTATAGCCTTCTCTTTCAGAGTAATACCCCTGAGAAAGGTATAAACTCCTTATCCTCCCAGCAAGTACCAGTACTCTTCTTCTACAAGGATTGCTTTGATATTAAATTACCCACGAGGGATAATATTCCGTTAAACAAAGAAATCAGACCAATAAAAATCCCAGATAATCTTATATTTTATTTTCGGTGACATATTCCTGTGTGTACAGAGAAAAAAGCTAGATGGGAACTGCACAAGAATGCTATGTGGTATTAAAAGCAAATCCAGGAAGCAGCACCCAACAAAAAAAAAACAGCTATACGGCCACTTTCTCCCGTCTCAAAAACCATGCAAGTCGAATAAGACATACGGGACACTGCTGAAGCTGAAAGGATGAAGTTATACACAACGTACTTCTCAGGGACGTGCCAGTATTGACTGACTAGCAAGAACTTATTTATATCAGCTCCGTGCTACACAGTTTAGAAGAACTGCCGTGGGTGACGACCAATAGGGACGGATGGAGAGAAAAAGAAACTGGGAAATGCGTGGTATCCCTTCCATTTGATGATGACGATATACCATATGACGTTCTTTTAGTTACTTGCACAATTCTTAGTGAATCACCTTTCCTACCCAGTTGTACTTTGTTTTGTATTGCCAGGTTTCCATTTCCAGGTAATCTCATTGGCAAATTCCTTAGTTTGTCGCTTGAAATATTCGTACAGTTGTTTTTTTCTTCCCATTTTTGTTTACTTGACTTCTTTTATTGGTGTCTTCCTGTTTTTTCCTGTTGAATATTTGATGTTTCCGGCTGGAAATCAAATGGCAGTGGGCCAGTCGGTTGTGGCTATTGAATCAACCGACTGCATATCTGCAGTGGGGTAAAACTCCCTCAATGAGTGTCCAGGATATGACACTAAACAATCTGATGGTGAGGGTCCAATATTGCAGGAGCTTTGGAAATTAGGAGTACTCCTTCATTGCCATCGCTCCCAGTTCCACCCAGGGTCCTATTTATGGGTCAAATAGAACTAAACTGTACTTACGCTAAACTGAATTGTTTGAAATTAACTGTTGTTTTTTTTTTTCATTTAACTGTATATTTATGCGAAACTGAATAGTTTGAAATAGAAGTATTTTTGACATTTAACTGTGAGAAAATTTAACTGTACTTACACTAAAATGAACTATTTGAAACTTTTTATCAAAACGGCTTCATTCGACGTTAAATGAACCGAAAAGGGTTGATACGCCATAAAACAAAACAACCAACAATCAAATGGCAGTAAATTTCATCGCAGCTTTGCTTCAACACAGTTCTCATTATTATCATTATTGTTATTATTTACTTATTAGAGTTTTTCAAATTAGCGTTAGCTGACGGTCTTTTACTAGAGTTTGAGTGACAGCAAGTCTCCTTAAGTCTCCAGGACTCGTCTCAGTATTCTGGCTGTTCTAAATAATAATATAGTTTGGATGGTCTCCACTCGTCCGCCAACTTCCAAGTCCTCATGTCCCTTTAATAATCCCTTATTTACTGTACCAAAAACACCAATCACAATTGGTAAAATTGTCACTTTCATGTTCCATAGTTTTTTTCAGTTCCCTAACAAGGTCGAAGTACTTATCCTTCTTTTCACATTCTTTCAGTTTTATTCTGCGGTCAGCCGGAACAGCAAATTCGACAATTTTGCAAATTCTTTTTTTTTCTTTTTTTTTTTTTTTCTTTTATTGATTATTTTTAGGTCTGGTCTTCTGGATGAGATAAGGTGATCCGTTTGTATGTGAAAGTCTCATAGGAGTTTATGCGTGCCATTTTCTAGGACGGCTGCTGGGTTGTGCATATACCATTTATTCGTATCGTCAATTATTATTATTATTATTATTATTATTATTATTATTTGAGATTTTTTCACGCCACGTTAACTGATGGTTTCTCTCTTGGAATTTTAGTGACTGCACGTCTCCTCAGGTCAGCAGGTCTCCTCTCAGTATTCAAACTGATCTTACTAATACTCTAGTCTGGATGTTCTCTACTTGTCCTCTAAGTTCCAAGTGTTCCAGTTTCTTCACATATTCCCTAGTTATTTTTTAGTTCTCTGGCAAGGTCTTAGTATTATCTCTCTCTTTGCTTTCTTTTATTTTTACTCTATGGTCGGGTGGGACGACAAACTCCTCACTTTTAGTGTGGATGATTATTATTACTACTATTAGTGTTGTAATTTACTCAGCTTTTTGTTTAGATGTGGCACGAGGAGGCATGAATGGGGCACCCAGTGAAATTCGAACTCACACGTGAAGGTTTGCAAGTCTAGCTTGTTAACGGTGCTAGTGGTCTTTTACGATTATCTGAATGACTGCAAGTCTCCTCAGGCCACCAGGACTCTTCTAAGTATTCTAGTTGATCTTAAAGCTTTAGTCTGGATGGTCACGATTCATCTTCAGATTTTCAATTCGTCCAGCCTCTTTTCAACACTTTTGGGGATCGTTCCAAGTACAACAACTAAGACTGGTATCACCGTCATTGCTTTGAATATGGGTAAAAATTCTTTAACGAGAAATACTGTATCTGATTTTATAACGGCTATAAAAACAGAAAATATTCCTACGGATAAATTGGTATTTGACAAGATTCTTAAAAATCGTTCAAATAAAGAAGTACTCGAATAGCACGAAGGATACAGAAACACACATGTTATTCATCAGTTCACAGCGTGTAAGATCAATTATTTCCAGTAGATCAAGAGTTGTTTTTTTTTTTATCTTCAAAACATTATCTGTTTTATAGATTTCGAAAATGTTCGCATAAAATCACATCGAGGACACCCAGAAGGCAATATCGGTAAAATACTGCTTGGTGTTCAGTCCGAGTGCAAATCTTTGCCAAAAGTAGACCTTTTATAAAAAAGAAAATTGTACCGTAAGGTATAAAATCCTATTCTAACACCCTCTTGTAGTCCAAATAAGAATCCTCTATTCTACATACAGGGTCATTATTTTTATTAAATATGATCAAACGGTTTGGTAAGAATCGCTGAAAAGAGCATATTTTTAGAATATACGCGGGTCGCTCAAAAAGCTTTAATCAGATTTTAGATTTGATAGAAATCTGAATTGTTTTATGTTGTTTGTTTCTTTGTTTCTTTCTTTGCTTCTTTGTTTTGGTTGAATTTTTTCTGTTTTATTTTTTCTCTAGTTTTATTAATAGTAAGATCTTGGAACAACCAAAATATTCAGCTATGTCTCTTTGTCTTGGTTAGGCGTGGAACTTTTTAACTACCCTTATAGATAGATAGATAGATAGATAGATAACAGACTAAGATATATATATATATATATATATATATATATATATAAAGAGAGAGAGAGAAAGTAAAATAAATGGAACATGAGAGAGAGAGATTACCTTCTGTGTGAAATAAAGAACTATATTGGCTGATATGTGTATGTGGGTGCATATGAGAACAGACTAACATGGATACGAGAGTCGTTCAAAAAGTTCTAAGCTGCCCGCAGATTTAAAATTTGTCGCACACCGTTGTATGAACATCACCAGCACAAAAATTAAGTCCGAAATCTGAATTAGTTTTTTTCTAATTTTATAGGAACCGTTGGTGTGTGCCACACCGAAAAGGTTCAGCGATGGCTCATCTACCTTGGTAAGGCCTAGGACTTTTTAAATGAACTTCATATACATATGTATATATATGATTTTTTAGATTTCATCTGATGGGAATTTATCTATTGCAAAGTGTTGTAGATATATAATGTTTGATGGTACAAGTTTTAGAGATGTGGTATGTAAGACAACAATATATGTTTACCAATTACACCAAAATCGTTGCATAAACATTAGGACAAAAGACCTACAAATTATTAAAGGCATCAGTATTAAAAATAAACGACCAAATATTTATAAAATAACATTAAGAGGTTGTACTAATATGCTAAACATCTTCAGCAACAAACAGACTAACCAAAGTATCACTACAAATAATAAACCCTTCCAACAAGAACCTAGTCGACTTGGGCTGTATAATATACCGTCTGCATCTCTACACAGGTGCTAAGTCTCTTACGCAATGAATGTCCTGAATGACCCTAAACAATCTGGTGGTGAGGCTCCAGTCCTGGAGCTTTAAGGAATGCGATGTACACCTTTATTGGCAATGTTCACAGAACGTGAGAGGGTCCTACCTATGAGTCAAATAGAACTGTTTGATCATTTAAACTATGTGCAAACATGATTTACCGTATTTGACAGCATATAAGGTGCACTTTTTTTAACAAAAATATCTTTTAAAATACCCCTGTATCTAATATGCCATATGCTGGTTTAAAGTTCAAAATAGTCGGCCAAAATTAGCCACCTGGCAACTCCTATTAGCTTAGACTTTAGAGTAACATTCAGAGTAACTTTTATACTGATTAAAAGTGCTATCATTAATAATATTGATTATATTAATTTTATCACGTTTGATATTAGTAATTTGTTTTGTTTTGTTTTGATTTTTGTTTTTGTTTTTTTAGTGGGGGGTTTATTGATTTGCCCAGCTAAAATTGGAGTGTGTCTTATACACACGTACGTCTGATATGCCGTCAAATACAGTATGTTAAATTAGACTTTTAGAATAAAATCATTTAATTGTGTGCAAAAAAACGACCGATATTTAATTGAATTGTTAGAGATACATAACAATACTTCGACCCATTTACCTGTGTATAAAAGAAGGAGCTGAAGCTCGTTTAAAAAACGTTATCACAAAAATGTGTTTACAAATCATATATATATATATATATATATATAAGTAAGTAAGTAAAGTTGGCGACCATAGTCGAGGGTGACCCGAAGGCACCTTTTTCGATAGCTACTACACCAAGGTGTAGGGGAGGACGCTACTCCTTTCCCGGGATTTCTCCACTTTACCCTTGATCCGTACCTTATAATGCTGAGTGTTAAGCAAGGAGGCATCAAGTACCATTTTTAAAGTCTTTGGTATGACTCGACCAGGGATTGAACCCAGGTCTCCCGGGCCATTGGAGAACACTCTAACCATTACACCAATGTCCGTATGTATGTATAATGGAGTTGCCCGTGGTGTAATGGTTATAGTCCAAGGGAATGGACACGGGGACATGAGTTCAATCCTATACGAGACTGATTGCATTTCACATAGCACTAATACACTTGGGAAAGGTATGAATCCAATCATTCTCCCTCCAGCCATGGGTAAATAGTAGGGCAAATTGGGTTCTTCAGGCTAGTCGAGGCAACTAATGTAGGAGAAGGAAAACTCTGAATTCAAACCTGTTAAATTTCGCTTAAAAATTGACCTAGTGTCATATCCTGCCCGAGCGGAGAGGTTGGGTAAATATGGCTATGTAAGTATAAATAGGATTTAGCGTTAGTTGAATTACAATGTTTGGTATCCCCTAAAACCAAATCAAATAAAACAAAACCAAAATGAGTTTCTTACTCAAATTAAACAAAAAAAAACAATATCTGGAAAAAATAATCACTTTGAAGACGATCGGTTGATATAATCGTAAGTGCTTAGGAGCAGAACCCAGGGCAATTTCTATATCAAGTGGGCCCGATAAAAAGAAACTAGTTAGAAAGCTATAAAAAAAAACATAGTTAATAAAAAAGGAATGCTCCGTGGTCTTTAACCAAATCTGTTTAGCCAGAATTTACAGCCAAAATATACACCGTATATATATATATATATATATATATATATATATAACCCCTCCACCCGAGCAGGATGTGAGACAAGGACAACTTTTTACTTTTGACCAAAGAGTTTTCCTTCTCCTAGACCAGTCGCTGTAGCAAGGTTATAGAGCATAATCTGCCCTACTATTTATCCATTGCTTGAGAGAGTAGAATCGGATCCATACCTTTCCCAACCACTATATAAAATACAAACATCCTCGTTCAGGATTTGAACTCGGGTCACCGTGTCTACTTCCTACGAAGGTAACCATTACACCACGATCCAAGTGTGTGTGTGTGAGTGTGTGTGTGTGTGTGTGCAGTACACCTCATAAGATCATTAAATTGTTAAACAAAATATTGACCCCCTTTCTTAGGTTCGATTATTCGTACCCCCCAAAATAGTTATGGAGATTTACGTGACAAAATAAATAATATAAATATAAAAATCAATACTTTAGCTAGTCCCTTTGGTGTAGTGGCTAACGTGCTTGACTGTGACATTGTCGTCAGCGAGTTCGAACTCCAGTCGTGCGATTACGTTCAGTTTTTAAGTCATACCCGTGGGAAAAGTATACTCCTGTCGATTGGTTAAATAATACCATTACTGTTCTTCAACAAAGATGGCTTTGGGATTAAATAACCCATGAAAGTTGATACGTCATTAAACAAGGAAACCAAACCAAATCATTTTATACACAAATTCCAGTAACTGCATTAAATTTCTTTAAAAATTTGCCCAGTCGGCCGAGGCTATAGAATACTGCAGAGGGGTATAACCACTCCCCGCAACGAGGTGAGGTTCCAGTGATGCTGGTGATTTGGGGAATACGGGGAACCCCTTCATTACCATCGCTCCCAGATCTACTCCGGCCCGGAATGGTAGCACCAGATAGGGTCCTATCTATGGTTTAGATAGAACTGAACTGCATACTGATGTTAAACTGAATTGTTTGAATTATAACTGTTTGACTAAACTGAATAGCTTGAAATAGAAATGTTTTTGACAATTAAACTATGTACTTACATTTAAACTGCGTACGTATGCTAAACTGAATTGTTTGAAATGGAACTGTTTTTGACATCTGAACTGTGTACTCATGCTAAACTAAATTGTTTTAAATAGAACTGATTATTTGTTTAAAATGGATTTGGCATTAAATAACTTACAAAAGTTGATATGCCATAAAAACCAAACACCCAACCATTTTTTGAATCATCGCAAGGAAATTAAGATGACATTACCTTTACCAATCAATAAAATAATCATAGATATTGCTTTTACAAATATTATGAATTCCTTTATGAACAAAAATTCGTTTTGCATTTGCCTTCGCCTTTTTGCGGGGTGATTGCTGAGTTTTTTCTTGAATTTCTGTAATCAAGTCCCTTTAAATAAAACAGCAGATATGCGGCCACTTGCTTCCTATCTCAATAACCAATATAAGTAAGACGAACAACGCAAGCTGAGCATTGCTGTAGACGTAAGGGAGAACGCATAAGCGACGTTGTTTTATGGACTACTACACATGGACACACCAGTGTTGGCAGACCAGCAAAAACATACGTTCATAAGCTTTGTGCGGAGAGTGGACGTTGAGTAGATAACCTGCCAAATACGATGGCCAATAGGGAGTGATGGCTTGATAGTGTCGAGAGAATCCGGGCAATCAGTTCTGCCTGATAATGATGATATATATTGGATATATGGTATAAAATGTTTGTATATTTATCCACTCTAAAAGCACGCAATCTCTATTTGTACAAGCAGGAGGTTTGCCATTTTTGTTTACTGGCGATCGATGTTCCAACGTTAATGTCTCGCTTTATCCCTATATAATACATAGCATTAAGCATTTTGGGTTGGTAAATATCAATGTTTTTTTTTTAAATATGCCTTGCATAATATTTTTATTATAGCATGGTCATCAGGTTATTCTGCATTTCGAAAAAAGATGACTGATACTAAATGGTACTATTTACCAACCCCTCCGCTCGGGCAGGATATGACACAAGGTCAATTTTTTTTAAGCGGAGTTTAACAGGTTTTGAATTCAGAGTTTTCCTTCTCCTAGACTAGTTGCCTCACCAAGGCTGAAGAACCTAGTCCGTCCTACTATTTACCCATAGCTGGAGGGAGAATAAGGGGGTTCACACCTTTCCCAAGGGTATTTGCCCGAAAGTGAACGTAATAGCGCGACTGGAGTACGAACTCGCGTACTACGATTCCGCAGTTCATCGCTTTAACCATTACACCACGAGGACACCCCCCTGATACTAAATGGTAGTTGATACAAATGTAACATAGCCATACACGAATAAGTGAAACGTACATAGAATGTTCATAACATATATACATTGAACATAGGAATCCTGAAACACGAAAAACACGTAACGACTTCTTAGTTCAGGTACAAAACTTTTTTATTACCTTTGAGTTTAAAGGTTCTTCGACATAAGGAGAGAGATACACATTCTTTCTATTCTGGCTTTTCCATCTGCCCCCCCCCCATCTCGTGCGGCACCCGTAGCGCGCAAATTCGTCTGGCCTTGCGAGCCCCGAGAGTCGACCCTTCTCGTTCGGTGTCTAGTTCTCAACTCAACTAACTGACTTTTTCCAAAATCCCCCAAATCCTCCGTGCGCGCTTCCGGTGCATGACGTCATTCACATCCCCAAGGGATTTTTATTTTGACATCTGTGAACAACACATCCTCCCCGCGTGCGCGTCAACACCTGTGCTCAAGTTTGCACCTAACTAACCCATGTGCTGAGCCAAAAAGTTCTCAGCCTAACTAAACCCAAAGGCAAGATATATAAAACGAAATCCCTCGGCCATTATATTACAGAAATCATGGAAAATAAAATGAATTTGAATTTAAATTTACTGGAATGATTATAGACCACTGAGTAACCATTAATTCAGAATATTTAAATATATTCAAAATTCAATGATTCAAATTTTAATAATTTGATAATACATAATCTAAAATTTAGCTTCAAGAATTTTCGTTGGTCAATAATGCTGGCGAATGAAATGGTAGACACAGCGTCAATAATTCTTGGTAATTGTCAATTTCTAGCCTCTGCGATCAGACCAATAGTTTTTCGGATAAATATATATATATATATATATATATATATATATATATATATATATAATTTACCCCAGAAGTAGAACAGGAAACACGCTCAGAAAAAGAGAGATAGAGGAAAATTAAAAGAAGCAACCACCCCATCAAAACAGTAAACAGTGTGTGTATCACCCCATCAAAACAAAACAGTAAACAAAACAGTAAACAGTGTGTGTGTATACACACACACACACACACACATATTCACACACAAAGACTCACAAGTAAGCTAAAGTATTCAAGTGTTATATTGGTGGTAGAGGAATCTCCGAAATATCAATATATTGAGCATTCTCTCGCTGCTCCTGCATACGATAGATAGATAGATAGATAGATAGAACAGCGTAGACATAGCGTCAACACTATTTGATAATTGTCCGTTTCTCGCCAATGCGATTATCAGACTAATAGTTTTTCGGATAGATAGATAGATAGATAGATAGATCACCACAAAGGTCGAACCGGAAACACACTCTGAAAAAAAGAGAGAGGGAGAGAGAGAGGGGAAAAGATAGAGAAGAGATAAAAAGAACGAATCCCTTCAAGGAATCTATTACGAATTTAAAAGAAACAATCACCCCATCAAAACACTGACATCTATAAACCGAATACCACATCTGAAAAAAAAAAACATAAAAGTTCTCAGAAGAAAGACACAAGCTGAAAACATACATAATAACTAAATAATTTTTAAGAATATATAAATCTCTCTGTCGACCTATTCATTTTAAAATATATCCTTTTTTTCTTTTTGGACCAACAAAAAAAGATTTAAAATATATATATATATATATATATATATATATATATATATATATATATATATATATATATATATATATATATATATATATATATATATATATATATATATATATATATATATATATATATCACACACATACATTCACACAAGTGTTCGTGGTATAAAGGTTGTAGGAAATAGACGCAGAGATCCGAGTTCAAACCTGAAAGAAGATGTTATTTGCATTTCCCGTAACACTTGGATTCATCCCGTTTTTAAGGTATGAATACAACTGTTCTCCTTTCAGCTTAGGATAAATAGTAGGGCAGACTGGTCTTTCACTTTGTTATAGTAATCAGTCTAGGAGAGCTCAGATCTGTTGAACTCCGCTTAAAATTGATCTTGTGTCACATCCGACTCGGGTGAAGGAGTTGAGTATATATATATATATATATATATATATATATAAGGTTATTTATTAATTTGTGACACTCAGTAAAGATTCGATTAATGGTCTGCTTAACTAGACGGTTAACCACTTCTCTAGGGTGAGATGCGTAATTATGCGTCGACATGTATGTAAATTTTTGCATTTGGACTAGAAATCTGTAATTCTTGCAACATTTTCTCATACCTATAAGCGCCAAGGATAATTTGACTTGTAAATAGAAAAATTTATGCAAATACTATTCCAATCTTAGCTATAAGTCAGGCATTCGATTTTATTCGTCCTAAACCTTAAGGACCCGTCTCAAAATGTAATAATGGAACCTCCAGCATTATCACACAGTATGAGAAGGACAGCAGTGAATTCATTTTCTCTTTTCTTCCATTCTTTCTTTCTTTCTTTCTTTCTTTCTTTCTTTCTTTCTTTCAGACTTTATTTGACACTGATCTAATGATAAATATTTGCCCAACCCCACCGTATGAGCAAGATGCAACACGAAATCAATTTGAAGCAGAATTTAAATGGTTTTAACTCAGAGTTTTCCTTATCCTAGATTGATTGTCATTCTTAGGATAGAGAGCTTATTCTACTCTATAATATACCCTTAGAAGTATAATAGTTGGATTCCGTCAGGGTATTAGTATGATGTGAAATTCAAACAGCTTCGTCCAGGTTGTCAACTCAGATAACTGTATCCATAATCTAAGACAGTAACCATTACACTACCAGCGCCTCAACACTAATCTAACGCATGTTATTTTCTTAGGTTTCGTTTTTCCTTTAATATTCTTGCCCTCTTTCCAGGATTTATTTTAATTCTTTTTCTTCTTTTCTTTTAATATTTCATTGATTTTTTTTTCTTTTATCCTTTTGATGTCAACTTGTTTCTTCTGTTTCTCTTCTTTCCTCCCATCCTGTTTTTCTTCTTTCTTTCTTACTATCTTTCTTGTTTCGTTCTTGCACTAGGAAAAACAAAATTGACCCATCATATTATCCCTGTATATCTTCGAAGTCCCGAGATAGTGTGGTATTTGATATGCATCATAATACCTCGTTTTTTTAATGGAAAAAAAAGAATCGAGGTTGATTTTGTCGAGATATTTCGTTTCATTTCTTTTTTTTCTTTTTTATTTTGAATTTTAAAAAAATTCCTCGCCCATCTAAGCAATAAGTGAAGGTCAACAAGAACTTCAAACGTACTTACATATTCAAACGTACTTACATATTCAAACGTACTTATAAATTCAAACATACTTACATATTCAAGCGTACTTATAAATTCAAATGTACTTGCTTATTCAAACGTACTTACATATTCAAACGTACTTAGATATTCTAGCATACTTATAAATTCAAACGTACTTACATATTCAAGCGTACTCATAAATTCAAACGTACTTACATATTCAAGCGTACTTATAAATTCAAGCGTACTTACTTATTCAAACGTACTTACATAATCAAACGCACATATATATTCTAGCGTACTTACATATTCAAACGTACTTGCTTATTCAAACGTACTTACATATTCAAGCATACTTACATATTTAAATGTACTTATATATTCAAAGATATTCAAAGTATATTCAGACGTACTTACATATTTAGAAGCACGATTTGCGTAAAGGTTTTCGTCCAATGAAGTGGAATCAGCGACTCAAGTTCAAATCCTAAACGAAGCTATTTACATTTCACTTCAAGCTTATCCCGAAAGGAAAGGCATGAATCCATCTGATCTCCCCTCTCCCAGTAGAGATAACCCGCCAAAGAGAAAGATATCTATTAATTCAAACAAGCTTTACGCCTCTTAAAAACTAGCTTTGTGTCGCAACATGCCCTTAGCAGAGATGCTGGGTATATTTGTATTGGTAAGATTTGATCCAAAGCAGAAACTATAAAATAAAAATATAAATATGCAATAAAATATCAAAAGACAGAGATGAAGCAGCTATTCCAAAATAAGCAAAGGCATCCAACTGGTATAAACAGAATTCAAGGCACGGTATGATCGCTTGGGAACTGTGCAAGAGATTAAAATCTGGCTCTTCTAACAGATAGTATATGCACCAAGTAAATGGATCATTAAATCCTGATCAGAAGGCCCAACCTAGTATTTATTAACAAGAAGAAAAGAACCTCTTATCCCGTGGATTTTGTCGTTCCAGTGGATCATTGAGGGAAAAGAGAGTGACAGGAAGTTTAGTAAATACATATGTACATATTATTTTCTGTAAAATATGTAGACCCTTAAGAATGGCAAGAATGTACACTTTTCATCTTCGAAAAAGTCTCTCATTTTTTTAAGTTGTAGAAACAAAGAAACTATGTGCACGTCAAATGAATTATGTTCCAAAATGTCCATCGCCCAGTTAGCTGGTACAGTGGAATACACCGACTATCTTTGCAGAGAGGTAAGACATCTACAACCGAGTATCCTGGATATGACACTAAACTATCTTAGCCCAGTTGGCTGGGACTGTAAAATACACCAACAGCCTCTCTTCAGAGAGGTAAGACACCCACCAACGAATATCCTGGATATGACACTAAACTATCTCAGCCCAGTTGGCTGGGGCTGTAGAATACACCGACTGCATCTTTGTAGAGATTCAAGACAACGCTAACGAATGTCCTGAACATATGATGGTGAGGCTCCAGCCCTGGAACTTTGGGAAATGGGGAAAACTCCTTCATTGCCAGTGCTCCCCTGTCCACTCTCGTAGAACCTGATAGGACCCCATCTATGAGTCAAATAGAATTGTCTGACAATAAAACTTTGTACGAACAAGAGACTTATGCTGAATTGAATATTTAGAAATAGAAGTCTTTGACCCTTTAACTGAATATAAAAAATGTTAAATTATTGGTGATACAGTGCAAATAAATGATTAATTTTGGATAGAATTATTTGTGCAAAATAGCAATACTTGTAACCTCTTCCGTGTCTTCAAACAAACGTTAAATATAGAATAGAAATATTAGGTTTACATAGCAATAATTGAAACCATTTAACTCTCTCAAATCAATGGCGATAATCATATGCAAACAAATTAGTTCGATCTCATTTAAAAAGGAAATTACTTATAAACTGTTCTTGGTTTGGTTTCTTTGTTTAATGGCATATCAACCTTTGTAGGTTATCGAATGCCAAAGCCATTCTCCTAGAATAACAGTGGTGGTAGTATTTAACCCATGGTTGGTAGGATAAGAGGATTCATACCTTTCCCAAGGGTATTTGCCCGAAAGTGAACGTAATAGCGCGACTGGAGTACGAAATCGCTTACCTACGATTCCGCTGTCCATTACACCACAAGGACACCCCGAACAAACTATTCTCTTGCAAATTATATCAGGTCTCAAAATAGACGCAATCCCTTAATATGATAATGATTTATTACTGAGACAAGCGCAATGGTAGTTATTTAAAACATGTCCTGTAAAAATACATCTTTTAAGCAGGAGATATCAACTTAATGTATTTTAATTGTTATCAAAGCAGTTTCCAGAACATCCAATCATTTTTAGATTTTCTTGTTTCAGTAATGAATTATTATCATATTGATGGGTTGCATTAATTTTGATACAGTTTTGAAAGTTTTTTGTCTCCAAATAAGTAGTGATGCAAAATATTTTTTTCCTCTCAGGCCAAAGTATTGTGATCGAGGATTAATAGTTATTATAGTATACTATTTTCAAACTTGAATAAAAAAGAACACATTATTAATAGTAGAGTTCTTAGCAGTCACATGGGTTGCATCTATTTTGAGACAGTTTTCAATGATTTTTGTCTCCAAATAAGAAGTGATGCAAAATATTTTTCCTCTCTTGTCCAAAGTATTTTGATCGATGACTGATTGCTGTTATAATATACTATTTTCAAATCGGAAACAAAAAATAGCACATTATTATTAGTAGAGTTATTAGCAGTCACATGAGCCCCATGTATATTGAGACACCCGATATACGTGGTGCCATCAATAAGTTTCCAGACTTTTTTGTACAGGCATTTAAAATTGTCGTTGACTCTTGAAAATTCAGTATGTTATTGCTATAAAACTTATGAGATGACGGACCATTTTTTATGATTTCAGGTTCAAATGAACCGCTACAGCAGCAATTGGAATACACCATACTAAAGCCTGATTGTCACAGCTGGTGAATTTCAAAAATACAATCTGGACGTCAGGACACTTTAGAAGAATGATATCCAATAAAATTCTGTTTTAAATTGGGAAAAATACCACAGAAACGTATGGAATGCTTCAGACTGCTTTTCGACCATCTTGCATGAATCGAACATCAGTTTTTGAGTGGTATAAGACATTCAAGGAAGTCAGGAAGTCTGTGAGGGATGGTGAGACGTGTGGGAGGAGTAAGGAAGTCAATACATCAGAGTTGATTGGCCAAAGGGTTAGGGTTAGGGTTACTCTGTTGAGGTTTTAAGGGAGTTCAGGAAGAAATTCTGTCGGAAGAGGCCAGCACTCTCCCAATTGGGTCAGTGACATTTCCACCAGGATAATGCACGACTCCACAACTCCATCATTGTCACAGACTATTTGACCAAGATGGGCATCAAGATAGTTCCTCACACTCCCTATAGTCAGGACCTTGCTCCCTATGACTTTTGCTTATTCCCTAAGCTCAGAGGCTGTCGTTATGAGACAATTAAGGAGATGAAAGAGGCTGTGACGAAGGTTATTGACACGCTCACACAAGAAGACTTCCATGGGACCTTTCGGAAGTTATTGGAACGGTACAACAAGTGCATTACAGCCGGAGGAGATTACTTCGAAAGAGACTAGACTTTCATGTGTGCATTTTCAATATAAGTGCCCATACGAAAAAAGTCTGGAAACTTATTTAATGATCCTCCTATGATTGGTTTGGTTTCTTTGTTTAATGACATACCAACCTTTGTAGGTTCTTTTATGCCAAAGCCATCCTTCTAGAAAACAGTAATGGTACTATTTAATCCATAGATGGGAAGATTAGGGGGTCCATGCCTTTCCCAAGGGTATTTGTCCGAAAGTGAACATAACAGCGCGACTGGAATTCGAACTCGTTTACTACGATTCCGCAGTCCATCGATTTAACCATTACCCCACGAGGAAACCCCACCTATATATGAATATTTATTTATATGTGTGCTAACAAAAGACTGATGTTAAATTGTAACTTTTACTTTGCTATACTTAAAGCCATTTAACATTCAGTAAAAAATGAACACATCAAACCTGACCGATAAAATGAAACACAGTTTCTTCTATGCAGCAGTCGTGTCGATACTGCTCTATGGATGCACTACTAGGACGCTAGCTAAACGGCTGGAGAAGAAGCTGGACGGCAATTACACAAGAATGCTGCGAGCAATATTGAACAAGTCCTGGAGGCAACACCTCACAAGGCACCAACTATACGGCCACCTGCCTCCCATCACGAAAACTATACAAGTTAGACGAACCAGACATGCAGGACACTGCTGGAGAAGCAGGGACGAGCTCATAAGCGATGTACTCCTATGGACCCCCACATATGGCCGAGAAAACGACCACCTCGAACATACATACACAGCTATGTTAGGATACGGGATGTAGCCCCGAAGACCTGCCAGAGGCGATGAATGATAGGGACAAGTGGCGAGAGAGGGTCAGGGATATCCATGCTAGCGACACGACATGATGATGATGATGATGTTAACAATTCATATATTTTTGATACATATGTATAAAGAGGATTTGGCATTGAATATTCTATATTGGCTAATATTCGTTAACATCCAAACAAACCAAACTAAAATGTCAATTATTATTTAAAGTATATTTTTAAGTTTCTTTATTTGAGTAAAAGCCCGGATTACGTTGAGTAATTGTTTTGGTTTAACTCCTTGATTCCATAAGCCCTATATTTTGGACTGCGCGCTAGTCTATATATTACTAAAAATTCTGATTATGCCGATTAGCATGTCAAACAAGACGTTATTTCATTTTAATAATGTTCAAAAAGATATTTTGTCGATTAGATATAAATTCTAGAACATTTTTGCAACCGTCTTACAAGATATTGATTTAAAACTGTAATGAAAACAGAAGCCAGAATCAACTTAAAGGTTAGCTTTATTCTTCTTTGTCGGTACTTGTAGAGGGATTTTTTACACGCTCCCACCAAACGGGCGAGTGCAGCACAAGGCCTTCTTAAGGTGGGTCAAAAGGCAGGGCCGTAGCCCAGATGCGCCCGGCAGCTCCAAAAAGTCCTCGAGCTATGTCGGCATTCCCTTAAAAAAGGGACGGCTCAAGCGCTAGACGATAAACCTAGCCCCTTCTGAGAGTGTTGAAGCCTGTGGGGACGGTCCCTTGAGACATGAGGAAATATTAGTCACAGCCACGTGGTGTGAGTGTTGAGCTTCCCTGGCACCAACATCGAGCGGCCTTGACCGAGCTACAAGACACACCCACGAGTGTTAGGACTTGTATTTATTTGAAATATAAAATCATATATTTTATATTTCGGGATATGAAATCCCAAAATCTTTTGAAAGGGGAGTGGGAAAAGTGGTGGCCTTCAATTGTCTAGGGATCCCTCGCTATTCACATTCACCAACCTATGCATTCGTTACAATAATTCAGCCATGCTTCACCATACACGATGAACTCACTAAAATACCACAAACTCTCTTATGAAATCCTATTTAAAACCCTGAAAATAAAATGATTTATATAACAGTGAATGACAGATTTATCAAGGAATAGGGAGAATTAAACCCGAAAAGAATTAAATAACCAAAGAAAAAGAAACCCTTTTGCTACCCCACCACCAACTATGATTGAACGGCTGACTGCTTTCCGGTATTTAAAGGCCAGAAACAAGCCGGGCTGTATCTAAGAAGGGAATGGAGCTATTCTAAACGGTCAAAAGAAAAACCAAGGGAAGAAGCATCGAATGAGGGGACGGTAATGTTGGTTATTTAGATGAGAATCTAAGATTATAAAAAAAATTGGGGCGGGAAAAAATGGGGGATTAGGTTAAAAAGAAAGGGGATCTTAAATCCAGGAAGAATGCTGTAATTAATTGAGCATTTTCATCCAGATGTGGCTCAAGGTCGTATGAAAAGGGCACTCAATAAAACTCGAACTCACTCGTGAAGATTTGCTAGTCTAGCTTGCGAACAATTACACCAGCTAAGGTGCCCTTAGTACTTCTTCAGTTACGTGAGATAATAATCCAGTTGCTTATATGCTAGACCAAAGTCGTCTATTACGACTATTCCACACATAACAAAGGGGTGATTGGTATCGAGTACTTTTAATACGACAAAAACCAATCCTTTTCTTTTCGTTAATTTTCAGTCGCATAGATTTGTCAATGGTTTTGTAATTCATGTTATCCCTATCCTTGTCAGCAATTTGTGCGACTGTCACGCTGGCTGTTTGCAAATTAAAACCATATTTTAAACGTTTTTATCTATTTTTTTATCTGATTTTTTTGTTTTCGTTTTTTGTATTTTTTTTTTTTTTTTTGGTAGGTGGGGGTTAATAATTTGTTAAAAATTTGTCGTGTATTTTTTAGGGGTCGTTTTTCTTTTCTTTTTTTCTCCGGAGTCCGATATGGGAAAGACTTGCACTCAAAAGTTTATCAGTCAATAAATTATGTTTTATGACTTCACCGTCTGTTTCCTATGGTCGTTTCTAAAATATTAAAAGTCTTTGTTTTCATATTGACAGACCATGCCGGACAAAACCGCGCAAAAAAATGGTTGTTGTTATCATTGCATGTAGTACTTTATATATAACAAGACTGATTGTCCAGAAACAGAACAATCAATTCACTTACTAAGTGTGAGATAATATGTTTGATAAAAATATAAATTTCTAAAGAACAAGAAGTTTCAAATTAAGAGCCCCACCAAAATAGATCACACTGCGTGTTTAAAAAGATTCTAATCTCTTTCTAAAATGGGTTGAAAATGATAAAAGCGCTAGACTGCGACCTCGAAGTAAGTGGGTTCGAACTCCAGTTGTGCTATTAACTTTACTTTCAAACTAATACCTTTGATAAGGGCTGTCTCTGCCTCCCACCAGACAGGACTTGACACAACGTCAATGACTCGAAGGTCGTCTTAAAGTAGGGATTAGGGGAGGGGAAGATCGGACCCGAGCCTAGGCTCGATCCCTGCTTGACTATGCTGGTCATCGGTTCACTTAATGCAATGAGGGTCTGATGATCCTTGCTGGTCATGGACCCAAACATGGGTCCTGGCACGGATGCCTGATTACAGCTTAAACTGGACAGCAAGGTCCAGTGCTATACAATGGTGACAAAGGTGTCAATGATGGAGCTCTCCCACCCTAAGGCAGCTCAGCCGGACCCGACGGCTTTTCGGCCTCAAGTCTGTCTTTGCTGGACAATGCTACCTGGGGGCAAAGCCAACACCAAATTTTTGAGTCGGCCTCATCCCCGGGTCATGAACTTCCTTATCCTTCTTGCAATAGGTTAAAAAGTATCACAGCTGTTCTTCTACAATGATGGCTTTGGCTTTAAATAACTCACGAAGGTTGATATGGCGTTAAGCAAAAAAGTAAACATCAGTTGATCATGAATAATTATCTGATCATTTTTTTATATTTTAACACATATGAGGAGACATCTTGTGAATAGTGGCTAACGTACTGGACTGTGACATCGTAGTAAGGGAGTTCGAACCCCAGCAGTCACACAATTACGTTCACTTTTGGACTAATGCCTTTGAGAAAGGAATGAACCCCTTATCTCCCCCCCCCCCGAAAAAGGTTAAGTTGTACCACTTCTGTTTTTCTACAAGGATGTCTTTGACATTAAATAACCCACAAAGGTTGATATGCCATCAAACAAAGAAACCAAATCAAAAATCAAATGTATACCTTTACTTATAACAAACTTTGATACCCCGTTTAATTTTTTTCAGATCTAGAAAGCTTCTGAGGGTTTTTATAGGGACAATGCGTTATGTATTTTGTCTCATCTATTCACCCTTGTAATGCCGCTTCTCTTTTTGCTGAAACAGGCTCCAGGTATCGAACTCAAGGGTTCGCGGTAGATTCCAATTCAAATCTCTTACCCCATCCTTACAGTCTCAACCAATTCATTTACTGTTTTACAAGACTTAAACCTAATGTCATTTTGGTCTGACCCTTCAACTAGACCAAACCCTCTGCCACGAGCAGAATTAAGGTACCAGATCAATTTCTGAGCGAAATAAAGCTGGTTTGACTTCAGACTTTTCCTTCTCCTTGGTTGGTTTCCTAACCACGGCTAAAGAAGCAAGTGAGCCCTACTATTTACCGATAGCTAGATGGATTCATGCTTTCGCAAGATTACTGGCAAATAGCGTTTACCAAGAAAAGAATTCGGGTCATCGAGTATATATGCCTAGTTTTAGTGAGGGTGGACAGTATTTATCTTTTCGTGGGGGGTGGGGGGCTTCGTAGTGTTGTGTCAAACTAATGAACTCTGACATTGTAGTAAGGGAGATCGAACTCCAATCGCACTATTACGTTCACTTTCGTACTAATACCCTTTGTAAAATAATTAGCGTAATAATTAATTGTATTGATTATTTTATTGATAATTATTTATATTAATTATTTTAGTATGTAGTTTGGTGAGGGTCATTAACTTTTCAGGGGTCTCTTAGTTTAACAGTACTCGGTGCCGACTGACACCAATCATCTTGCACCGGAAATCTAATATAAAATGGAATGCATTCCCGTTGTGTCATATAATTTGACTGGGGTGAAATAAAATAAAAAAGGCAAGTGGAGACGCCTGGGAGGAGTAATAATATTATGCTATGTATCGTGAGATGACGTCACTTTGGCTGATGAAATAATTTTAGAAATATATTTTTAAAAATATAAAAAAAATAGTAGAATTTGAATTTATTCAGCTGAGTTTTAAACCTCAGAGGAGAAGGTGAGTTTTGGACGGAGTCGTGATATGGCGAGTGAGTGGTGGGGTAGTCGTAGTAAGATATGCTCATTGACCCTTGGACATCTTCCTCTACCTGGTGTAGCAACAACTACCATGAAATTGTGCAGAATAAAGACTTCCTATCCAAAACAGAAGAAATGTATATTATTATTTTTGAAGAGTATGTAATTTCGAATATTCGACATGGCCCATCATGTTTCACCTTGGGGAAAAGAATCCTTATCACCCTAGACTACTGTCTTATAAGGGTTGGTTGGTTGGAGTTTTATGGGATTTTGTAGGTTATTTAACGCCAAATCCATTTTATGTAAATAATCAGTTCTATTTCAAATAATACAGTTTAGCATGAGTACACAGTTTAATTGTCAAAAACATTTCTATTTCAAACTATTCAGTCCCTTCAAACAGTTCTAATTCAGTTAATTTCGTTCAGTATAAGTACAGATTTTGTTCCCACAGTTAAATGTCAAAATAGCTTTATATGTTACGATTCAGTTCAGCGTAAGTACAGTTTCAATGTCTAAAACAGTTCCATTTCAAACAATTCGGTTGATCATAATCACGCAGTTTAAATGTAAGTACGGTTTAATTGTCAAAAACATTTCTATTTCAAGTTATTCAGTTTAGTCAAACAGTTCTAATTTAAACAGTTTAGTTCTATTTAACCCATAGATAGGGCCAAATCAGGTGCTACCATTTCGGGCCCGAGTGGACCTGGGTGCAAGGCAATGAAGGGGTGCTCCGCAATCCCCAAAGCCGCAGCATCACTGGAACCTGACCATCAGATTGTTTAGTGTCATATCCAGGACACTCGTTGGGGCTGTCTTAACCCTTTGCAGAGGAGCAGTCGGTGTATTCTATAGCACCAGCCTACTTGGCAACTTATAAGTGTACTGTATCCATAGGTATAAGAAGCTAGCAGGAACAGTTACGTCACGTGGTCACTCAGTCATTTGTCGGAAAACTTGAAACAACACAGAAACTTTAGTATTTTTAAGGGTTTATAGCTGGTGTAATGGTTACCGTCGTAGGAAATGGACACGGCGACATGAGTTCAAATCCTGGACGAGACTGATTGCATTTCACATAGCACTAATACCCTTGGGAAAGGTATGAATCCAATTATTTTCCCGCCAGCTATGGGTAAATAGTAGGGCAGACTAGGTTCTTCAGCCTTGGTGAGACAACTAGTCTAGGAGAAGGAAAACTCTGAATTCAAACCTGTTAAACTTCGCTTAAAAATTGACCTTGTGTCATATCCTGCCCGAGCGGAGGGGTTGGTAAATATGTATAGCTGGCTCACTGCCGTGAGTTGTCCGAGAAGAGAGAGAAAGACTGCTTGATATTTTCTATTAAAACGTCGATGTCCCTCTTGTAATATAACTTAGGTCCGACTTTTCTCTTCACCGGTTGCTTTAATTCTGCTTTTCAAAAACGGGTCGTCCACGCAATTCCACCTGTCGTATCGAGAAGAAAAATATATCTGTTTTTGGTGGTTCCACACCTGTGCAAGAAAGATTCGAAACCCCAGGTTTTTTCCTAGTCATTTGGCCCGACCGTTCGACTGCTTTTTTCTTATTTATTTATTTATTTATTTATTCATTCATTCGTTTTCGTTTTTTTTTTTTTTTTTTTTCAATTTCCATTTTCTATGAACCGTTCAGTTACAGTTTGGTTTGGTTTGGTTTCTTTGTTTAATGGCATATCAACTCTTTTTAGGTTATTTAATGCCAAAGCTATTCTCCTAGAAGAACAGTAGTGGTACTATGTAACCCATAGCTGGGAGGATAAGGGGGTTCATACCTTTCCCAAGGGTATTTGCCCAAAAGTGAACTTAATAGCGCGACTGGAGTACGAACTCGCGTACTACGATTCCACAGTCCATCGCTTTAACCATTACACCCCCGTTCAGTTACATTACAACAAGGATAGCTTTGGCTTTAAATAACCCACAAAGGTTAATATGCAATTAAAAAAAAGAACCACATTATCTTTTAATAAATCATATATTTACTGCAAACGTAGATATGAAAAACAAATACTTTGATATTTTATCATTTGAAGCATTAATTTTTCGCTAGTATTTCTTTCATCTAAATTTCAGTCACTTTTCATCGCAGCAACTCATATCCCCATTCTATAGTCATTTATTTCCGATTCGGACTACACTAACTGTCTCAACAGCAGCGAAGAAAAGTAACTAAAATCAGAATAAAAGAAATGCTAGTCAAAAATTGGTTATTGATAAGAATTATATATATATATATATATATATCATCATCATCATCATCATGACATACCACCAGCACAGATTTCCTTAACCTTTTCTTGTCATTCGTCTCTATCGTTCATCACTCCTGTCAGGTCTTCCAAGCTATATCCTGTATCAGTACAGAGCTGTTGTAGATAGTTTCGAGTTAGTCGCTCTACCTTTGCTCGTCGGTGTGAAGAGGTCTACAAGTTGGTTGTTGATTGTTCTATTTTGCGGCGTATCAACTCTTTCCGGGTCATTTAACGCCGAATTAAGTCATTTTGATAAACGTTTCAAACAGCTCAGTTTAGTATAAGTATAGTTTTTGTTTATACAGTTAAATGTTAAATATTAATTTCAAACAATTCAGTTGAGCATAAGTACAGTTTAGTTCAATGTGACCCATAGACAGGACCCTATAAGATGCTACCACTCCGGGTCAGAGTGGATCAGGAAGCGATAACAATAAAGGGGCACTCCGCATTCCCCAAAGCTTCAGCATTACTGAAGACTTACCTTCAGATTGTTTAGTGCCATATTCAGGACACTTGTTTGTGGGAGTCTTACCCCTCTGAGAGATGAAACCAGTTTATTCTGCAGCCCCAGGGTCCACATGAGTAGAATGCTTATGAGTTCGTCCTAACTTCTCTAGCAGTATCCCACATGTCTTGTTCGTCTAATTTGGATGGTTTTCGAGATGGGTGGTTATTACCCATAGAGCTCCTGTTTTGTGGGATGTTGCTTCCAGGACTTGTTCCGTACAGCTCATAGCATTCTTATGCAATTGCCTTCGAGGTTTTTCACCATCTTCATATCGATCTATATACCTATCTATCTATCTATCTTAACTTTTTTAAATATCTACGTAGCCCTGCTTGATATCCATCTATCTATCTATCGATCGATCGATCTGGGTAAGAGCTGCATGACCTGATAGTTACATTGTATTGTATAGTAATCGTCAAAGTAGCAATGAAGAAAAGCTACTAAAATTAAAATGAAAGAAATCGTCGTCAAAAATTAACAATATATAGTCATTTAAAATTTAAAGGTGAAATTTGGGTGAGGGAATTTTGGTGGCCGGAATTTTGTAGGTTTTTCTCGATTTTCGTGAGAAATTCCTCTTGATTTCTTTGTCTGAAGATACAGATCGAACACTTTATATATATATATATATATATATATATATATATATATATATATATATATATATATATATATGCAAATTTCATTAAACATAATAGACATTTTATGCCTACATATTTTCTTTTGGATCCGTTCGAATTCCCGTATTACTTTTATCGTATTCGGGGGAATTGATTTAGGTATTGTCCATAGTTGTATGTATCCCTAGTACTTTCTGCCCGACTTTGGGCCATCATCAGGGGAGAATCTGTTACAAAATTGATGTAACTTTTGTTTTAGCAAATTACTACAGTGTAAGGACGTCTTTACTGTTTAAGATTATGGCGCTTGCTTTTAAATGTAATTCTGTAAATAGTAGTAGTAATTTGCTAAAACAAAAGTTACATTACCTTTACTTGAATTTTTTATTTAAAGTTTTAAATCTTAGTCAATAAAAAACCTGTAATTTAGGTCTAAATATAAATTTAAAAAAAACCTTTTTAAAAAAACAATATTTACTACACTGCTAACCGAAAGTTAAATTTAAAACGGAAGTGGGCTTAATGAAGAGATAACTCCTCACCCCTCTTCGACTCCCTCCCACCTCTTCGACTCCCTCATACTATCCCCTCCCACTACCATGTGTGTATTCAATTTTTTTATCCAAAATGATCTGAAGAAGTCCTGTTACTTTTTTCGTGTTTTTGGAAATTTCAAAAATGCGTAACAGGATTGAAATAAATTTATAATCCTATGTGACTTGTTTCGTTGTTTTTCTTAAAGTATATATATATATATATATATATATATATATATATATATATATATATATATATATATATATATATATATATATATATCCGTTTCTTTATACATTTCTATATCTACTTGACATCTATCTGGAAAGAATTTCTGTGGCGTCGTGGTTCTATAGTATAGTATGGTATAGAATAGTATACAAAATCCATTCAAGGCTCTTATTTTCTTTAATCTGATTTTAGCTGTTTTTCCTTGCTGCTGTTCAGTATACTATACCATACTATTTTTCTAAATAGTATAGTATATTATAGTGAATAGCAGCAAAGAAAAACAGATAAAATCAGAATAAAGCAAATTAGAGTCTAGAATGGATTTTGTTGGATAATAAGGGAAAGTCATGATACAAATATGATCAAGAAGAAAATCGAATTCTCATTTAGACTCTTGAGACGATTCTGTTGATTCCGTTGTAAGAAACAGCAAAGAAATAATTTTACTCTGTTGGCTGACATTTTAATCAAAAGAATCATTTTTCTCAAATTTAAAAAGATGATTTTATTTTACTAACAAAATGTCTTCTTTTTTTAAGTTCCTAGATATTTTTTTGTTCTTTTAAGATAAAGAAAACAATAAAATCCCTATCAAAAGGTTCAATTCTTCTTATTGGCCATCTCCACCAACAAAAGACAATTTTTTTTCTTTTTCAGTTTTTGTTCTTACTTTCAAGATGAAATAAAATAAAATGAATTATTTAAGTTAAAGTTTTACATTTATTTTGAATATTTTTGTTCAACTTTATCGTAAAAAAAAAAAATCGGTTGATCAAATTACTAAGTAAAATTTTCTCCGTGATTTTAACGAAAACAATTTTTAAATAATTAGCTACATGCAGCATTTTAGTGACTTCTTGGCTCTTAATGATTCATAGATGAATATTGTTTGTTGGTTGGTTGTTTGGGTTTTATACAATATCAACTTTTGCAGGTTATTTAATGCAAAATGCATTTTTATACAAATAATCAGCTCTCTCTGAAACAAATCAGTTTAGCATGAGTACACAGTTTACTTGTCAAAAATATTTCTTTTTCAAGCTACTCAGTTTATTCAAATAGTTCTAATCCAGCTAATTCAGTTTAGTATGAGTACAGATTTTGTTTATACACAGTTAAATACCCAAAAATACCAGCTCATTGGTCTTGTGGGTAGAGTGTTCGCCAATGGTCCGGGAGACCTGTGTTCAATCTCAGGTCGAGTCATACCAAAGACTTTAAAAATGGTACTTAATACCTCCTTGCTAAGCACTCAACAATATAAGGTACGTATCAAGGGTAAAGTGGAGCAATCCAGAGAAAAGAGTAACGTCCTCCCCAACACCTCGGTGTAGTAGCTATTGAAAAGGGAGCCTCCTGGTCGCCCTCGACTACGGTCGCCAACTTTACTTACTTTAAATGCCAAAACAGTTCAATATCAAACAATTCAGTTTAGCGTAAGTACAGGTTCAATGTCACAAACAGTTCCATTTTAAATAATTCAGCTTAAATGTAAGAATATTTACCCAACCCCTCCGCTCGGGCAGGATATGACACAATGTCAATTTTTTTAAGCAGAGTTTAACAGGTTTGAATTCAGAGGTTTTCCTTCTCCTAGACTAGTTGCCTCACCAAGGCTGAAGAACGTAGTCTGCCCTACTATTTACCCATAGCTGGAGGAAGAATAATTGGATTCATACCTTTCCTAAGGGTATTAGTGCAATGTGAAATGCATTCAGTCCAGGATTTGAACTCGTGTCGCCGTGTCCAATTCAGTTTAAATGTAAGTATAGTTTAATTGTCACAAACATTTTTATTTCAAGCTATTCAGTTTAGCCTAAGTATGCAGTTTAGTTCTATTTAACCCATAGATAGGGTCTTATCAGGTGCTACCATTCTGGGTCAGAGTGGACTAGGGAGCAATGGCAATGAAGGGGTGCTTTGCATTCCCCAGAGCTCGAGCATCACTGGAACCTCACCATCAGATTGTTTAGTGTCATAATCAGTACGCTCGTTGGGGGGTATTACCCCTCTGCAGAGAAGCAGTCGGTGTATTCAACAGTCCCTATTTGACTGTGTACAAAGTAATTAATACTGTTCGAGAGAATAATTAGTGTTAAACAGCAATACTTGTAACCATATCGAGGTGTGAAAACAAATGATTTCTATTGAAAAGAAGTATATTTGTTAGATTGCAATGACTGAAACCATTTAACTGTGTAGAAACAATAACAATACATGTGTGCAAACAAATTAGTTCTAATTCATTTAAAAATCAAATTACCTCCAAACTATGTCTGCAAACAAATAAATGACTGATGTTAAATTGTGACTGTTGTATAACAATACTTTAACCTTGTGCAATTATGAAGAGCTCAGTCTTATTTTAAAATGTTAACAAAATGTTTAATATTCATATATATTTGGAATATATGTATTAATATGATTTGGAATTAAATAACCTACGATCCTATTGACCAACCCCTCCGCTCGGGCAGGATATGACACAAGGTCAATTTTTAAGCGAAGTTTAACAGGTTTGAATTCAGAGTTTTCCTTCTCCTAGACTAGTTGTCTCACCAAGGCTGAAGAACCTAGTCTGTCCTACTATTTACCCATAGCTAGAGGGAGAATAATTGGATTCATACCTTTCCCAAGTGTATTAGTGCTATGTGAAATGCAATAAGCCTCGTCCAGGATTTGAACTCGTGTCGCCGTGTCCATTTCGTACGACGATAACCACGGGCACCTAAATAACCTACTATAGTTGATATGCCATAAAACCAAACCAAACCAATACAAACCAAAACCTAATTTTGTTCCCGGGTCTTAATTGTCTGAAGGCGTTTAGCTAACCATCAGAGACAATACCGGCGATTCCTTGAAACGGACATATACCACTGGAGTTGGCACAGGAAAATTTAATCTAGATATCTAGTGGTTAAGAGTTCAATCATTGGACCAAGCAATTTTGTCCATGTTCTACTTTCATTTGCCCCTGCTTTTACTTCCACCTTTTTTCTTCGAATGACTAGAACAAAAAAACGTACAAAGTGCAATTCTAGAGAAAATCGATTCATGCTATTAGAGTTAATCAACGTTCGTCTCAAGGGAAATGTACGCTGGCAAAAAATCGGCGTAAAAAATCTTTGATTTCGTTTTGTTTTGTGTATTTGTTTAACGGCAAATCAACTCCTTATGGTTTATTGCCTATTCAGCTGGGGATGTTGAATACACCGATTGTTCCTCTGCAGACGGGTAAGACACCCCACAACCAGTGTCCAAGATATGACACTAAACAATCTGATGGTCAGGTTACAGTGATGCAGGGGCTTTGGGGAATGCAGAGAACCCCTTCATTGCCATTGCTTCCTTGCCCACTCTGGCCCGAAACGGTAGCACCTGACAGGGCCCTATCTATGGGTTAAATAGAAATAAATTGCATGCTTAAGCTAAATTGAATGGTTTGAATAAGAACTGTTTGACTTAACTGAACATCTTGAAATAGAAATGTTTTGACAATTAAACTGTGTACTTATACTAAACTGAATTGTTTGAAGTAGAACTGATTATTTATATAAAATGGATTTGGCATTTGATAACCAACAAGGGTTGATATGCCATAAAACCCAAGCAACCAACTAACAAATCCTTTCGGGTTATTCAATGTCAGAATTTGATTCATTTGTAAATATTTGAAAATATAAACAATGATTACAACCAATGTTCCATTGCAATTTATTTTAAATTGCACTTAATAAATCATAAATTGCTTGCTCAGAAGTCTCAACTATTCCTCTCAAACAGAAATTATTCAAACAATTATATGGTTTCAGGTAACTCTTCTTATTCAATAATCATTTATCTTGATAAGTATTCAAGTATTCCAATCTAAAACTAATAATACCTACACAACTATATAGATCAAGCATCTAATAATAATCTTAGTAAAAAATTATATCTGTAAGTATCTCTTAGTACGAATAATTGCATACAGTTACATAGTTTTAATTATTTCTATCGAAAATAAATAATTTCAAAATTTGGTTGGTTTTAAAAAATTTCAGTCCTTGTCGAATTATTTAATGTTTGTATTTGATTTATTCGTTTGACAGAATATCAACTCTTCATCGTTTATTTGATACTAAAATTTTATTCATTTGTAAATGTTTGATTGTTATGACTATATTTTTTCAATGTTCCAGTTTTTTTTAAAATTATCCTTCTTTATTTGAAGAAAATTGAAAAAACAAAGTAATCAAGTAATGAATTTATTACGAAGGAAAGTTAACATGTTTCGGTTTTAATGACCTTCATCAAGACGTTTTAATGTCGACTTTCCTTCGTAATACATCACTCTTAGATTATTTTTTTTTCAATTTTTTTACCATACTGTCGAATTCATTTCCATTATTTACTTCCGTTTTTTATTTTTATAAAATTATTGTATGCATTTGAGTATTCCTATCCTATGTTATTTCTCCACTGATGATGGGACTGTAGCCCTAGATCTTTAGGGAATTTAGTGCACCTATTCGCTGTTACTATTCCTTGGACCACTTTGACCTTGAGCCGTAGTACCTGATAAGAGCCCATCCATGGGTCAAGTAGAACTATATAATCATTTAATTCACTTGAAACCATTTAACTGTGTGCAAACAAATGATTAATACTTAATGTTAATTAATTAATACAATGCTTGAAGCCATTTAATCGTGTTCAAACAAATGAGCTCTAACTCGTTTAAAGATAAAGACACAAATTATTCGTTTACAAATCACACACACACACACACACACACACACACATATATATATATATATATATATATATATATATATATATTAGGTTTTAATGGAAGTGTTCGATGTGCTCAGATTTTTCATCTAGTTATTGAGGGCTACATATTCTAAGTGCTCTTAGATACAAGCCCATTATCAACTTCACTTATCGATGTGGACCCAAAGTCGGTACACAGAAGGAAAACACGGAACACGGTTTAGAGGTAAGAAAGATATATTAACAAAAGTTACAAAGGATAGTGTCCAATATTGGTAGTCGTACTTCTAGTACTCTTGTACTACAACTACTATGTTACGATACTACAACTCCCTATTATGATATTACTACGCTCGTAATATAGTGCTATTAGTTTCGGTCTAACAAAACTTATGAAAAAGAATCTAATAACACCATAACCTTTCTGGACATGCTAATTATTAAATCCAATAACATTTTAACTTCCAAAGTCTTGAGCAAACCCACAAACAAAAAAGATTACATACATTTATACTCTCACCAGAATAATAAAATCAAAACAGGCGTCATGATTGCCTTTTATCTAAGAGCACTTAGAATAGTACCCCACAATAACTAGATGAAGAATTTGAGTATATATATATATATATATTAATGTTCACAGACGATGTGTTTGTAATTACGCATACGTAGAATATATAAGAAGCTTGTTATAATTACAACGGAGAACTCAATGTATGGCTATTAATATATAAAAGATCAGATATAGAAAAAAAATCTTATACAGAAAAAATATATCTGTAATACCAAAGAGAGAAAACTCGTCTCTTAAGAAAGCTTAAATAGAATGAAATAAATTTATAATGGCATAGTATCTATACTTGAGTTTTCTTTCTTTGATATCAGAGGTATATATATATATATATATATGCCATCGCTAGTCTGGAAGGTAGACCTATCTGATAGAATAAAAGAGTTTTTTTTCCAAGTAGCCGTCGTGTCAATACTGCTATATGGATGCACCACATTGACGCTGACGAAGCGCAGGGAGAAAAGGCTTGACAGCAATTGCACAAGAATGCTACGAGTTATATTGAACCAATCATGGAAACAACATACCAAAAAAAGAGTAGATGTACGACCATCTAACACTCATCTCTAAAACCATCCAAATTAGACGAACTAGACATGCGGGACACTGCTGGAGAAATAAGGACGAACTAATCAGTGATCCTATTTACCAACCCCTCCGCTCGGGCAGGATATGACAGAAGGTCAATTTTTAAGCGGAGTTTAACAGGTTTGAATTCAGAGTTTTCCTTCTCCTAGACTAGTTGCCTCACCAAGGCTGAAGAACCTAGTCTGCCCTACTATTTACCCATAG
This sequence comes from Sepioteuthis lessoniana, assembly GCA_963585895.1. Classification (NCBI taxonomy): domain Eukaryota; kingdom Metazoa; phylum Mollusca; class Cephalopoda; order Myopsida; family Loliginidae; genus Sepioteuthis; species Sepioteuthis lessoniana. The sequence continues at coordinate 62,835,267 of OY757923.1, read as the reverse complement.
CTGGAGGGAGAATTATTGGATTCATACCTTTCTCAAGGGTATTAGTGCTATGTGAAATGCAATCAGCCTCGTCCAGGATTTGAACTCGTGTCGCCGTGTCCATTTCCTACGACGATAACCATTACACCACGGCACCTCCTAATCAGTGGTGTACTCCTGTAGACACGTTCACGCAGACAAGCAAGGGTTGGACGACCGACTAGAACCTATCTACAAAAGCTCTGCACTGATACTGGATGCAGCATGAAAGACCTGCCGGGACCGATGAATGATAGAGTCGAGTGGAGAGTGAGGATCAGGGAAATCTGTGCTAATAACACATGATATATATATATATATATATATATATATATATATATATATAGGGATGGAAAAATATACATTCTTCGGAGGAGGATTTTATATGTAAAAATATTTGGTAACATTAAAAGTTTCGGAGTTATTGATTTTAACCATCAAGGGTCAGTATGCCAAAAAAAAACCAAAACCAAACCAATATCCATAAATTTGATATAGATGGATTTGACCCATAGATGAGTCCCCAACAAGTATAACAAAATCAAGTCAGAGTGGATGTAAGACTAATGGCAATGATCGTGTACTCGATACTTCTCCGAACTATATAAACGGATCTTCATCATCAGATGCAGTCTAATTGCATATCCAGAGCAACGACTTCTAAGTACCAGTGACAGAGCGGAGATATCGTTTTCCAGATATTGAGAATAATTTACTTGGTTGGTTGGTTGGTTGGATTTTATGGCATATGAACCTTTGCAGGTTATTTAAGGCCAAATCCTGCATAAAGACGCAACACAACCATACATTGGAAAGTTATGTAACTACATGCAACTTCTCGAGCTCGTTCGATTTTTTTTTTTGTTTTTTTTAACTTTGATATAAACACTTAAAATGTTATATACTCATTTGCCGTATCATAACGACTCAATAATAGTAAAGACAGACGCACACAGAAAGACGCGTGAAGAAAGGAAGCAGGAAGACTTCTTTACAATTATATTTTACCGCTCACTTTATTGCAAGGGTTCGAAAGGGTTGTTCAAGGTTTGCATGTGAGAGGGTGCTGGAGACCGAACATAAACTTCATATTTTGACCTGCACTACTTATGACCGTCACGTTGTGTCTTTCTTGTTCTCTTGATGTTCAACTGGAGGCCTAGGGCTCACTCTCCTGGATGCTGGCTTTCCTTATGGCATCTTATCAGCATCTTCTCTGGACCCCAAACTCCATCGGGGGTTTCTGAGGGCCCCCTCGGTCGGGTGTGGCTTTCCCTACCACATCTGGTCTCTAGCTGTCTGGAATTCTACTGGCAACTGCTTTGGCACCCAACTCAACTCAATCATATAATAATTCAACGCCCACTCGATCGCCCACTGGATCTTTGGAATCAGTTCAGAGGTTACTCTCTTCCGGTGCATCACTGTAGTGGCACAATGGGACCTTCACCTTGTCCCATATCATAAGCCTTAATCCGCCCACGCGATCTCTTTCGATTACTGGCCATTGGAATGTGTCACTTCCTTCCGGTGTATCACCTTGGAATAGCATTTTTGGGCCGGGTCGAAGGTCAAAGTATAACAAAAATGTCTCATCGTACAAAAGCCTATCATTTCAGTCAGCTCAAAAAATGTGCCAGTTTTTGATCTGATTACAGAATCCACTTTTTTATTCTCTCTCTCTCTCTCTCTCTCTCTCTCTCTCTCTCTCTCTCTCTCTCTCTCTCTCTCTCTCTCTCTCTCTCTCTCTCTTTAAACAACAGTAGGTAAAAAGTAAAAGAGAAAAGAAAAAGTTAGTCTATCCTCGTTCTGGTAAGTTTCAATCCGCTGTCCTATCATTTGTGTAGTTTTCAAAATGGCTGACATTTTTGCTCCCGATTTTCTTCCATTCAATTGCTGATTGTTACGATTTAAAATTATTCAGTCATGAAAACGAATGTGAACAGAATTGGTGAACAGATAAATTGGATGCTTATGTACCAAGTTGCGCACATGCGTGCGTTCGCAAGCACGGACTCGTTGTTTTTAAATGTAATCATCCTTTGTTGACTTAGAGATTCGTGCATTGCTATCAGTTAATCAGCATCCGAGTGTCTTCTTATCAAAAACGATTTCCATTGCTTATTGATTTATCATTCTAATTATGTTAATATCTATCACAGTTCACTTATATCTATTTATCAATCTGTCAGTCGATTTCCATCTATTTCAGTTCCTATCTTTTACTCTACTTCTTTATGTAAGCCTTTTTAGTTATTCATCAGTTTATACTTGTAATCACCCAAACACACACACAAAACTGTATGATCACTCACAGACATATATATAGTCATCCACAGACAGATCTGTTTCGTTCTATCAGAACTCAGCAGTGTGGCTAGACATACTAGCTTCCCGTAGCTGGGATCGAAAACCGGTTGACCCAAACGCCAATCCAAGCTTCTTAGCCACGAGGAAACAGTAGCAGCGAAGTAAATTTTAAACGGCTATGAATCACAATTACTATTGTTTACATACATCCGCTTAACTATATATCTATAAAGTCATCCACAGATAGATCTGTTTCGTTCAATCAGAACTTATATATATATATATATATATATATATATATATATATATATATATATATATATATATATATAATCTGAAAAAAATAGTATATTCAGGGATAAAGATAACCATATATGAATATGCTAACGTTTACCGTACCGAATTTTTAATAAACCATCGTCGAGGTGTTCTTTGTGCCATGATGTCTTATGCAAAAATTATTTTTAAATAAAAGAAAAGAAAAATGAAACGAAAAAGGAGAAAATTCTTAGCGCCCTATTATTGTTAATTACATTGAAAATGGTTTAACTAACAAAAAAAGTAACGTTAAACATTGGTATATTATTCAGATTTAAAGAAATAAAAAAATACTTTCTCTTAATATTTTGTTTCTTCATATTTGATTTCTACATTTCTTCGAATTTATTTCCATCTTTCACCATCATATATATGTGTGTGTGTGTGTGATAAAAACTATTGTCACTCAATCTGTGAAGAAATACCAAGATTAAAGAAATACCAAGATTAAACTAAGAAATACCAAGAAATACCAAGAAACCAAGAAATACCAAGATTAAAGATTAAAGATTACCAAGATTAAAGATTACCAAGATTACCAAGATTACCAAGATTAAAGATTACCAAGATTAAAGATTAAAGATTACCAAGATTAAAGATTACCAAGATTAAAGATTACCAAGAAACCAAGAAATACCAAGAAACCAAGAAATACCAAGATTAAACTATTGTCACTCAATCTGTGAAGAAATACCAAGATTAAAGATTCCAGTATTTATACTGGAATCTTTAATCTTGGTATGGCAACTGTTCTAGGAGAAAGTAAAACTAGAAACGTACAAGTATGTAAGATCGAAATAAATAAATCTTTAAAATATATAACTCTTTTAGTGGACCAATTCACTTTGATATATATATATATATATATATATATATATATATATAAACATAATTATGGCGTCAAATATCCTGTCAGAACTGACATGCTTTAACATTTCAACCAATCAACCAACTAATCAAAGTTGAGTAAATTTCTATTAATAGCAGCCTCATCTCAAAATAATACAAATATTCTCACTGTATACTCTGTACACGTGCTCTTGCGTTAAAACCAAGTCTCTTTACCTTGTAGCAACACATTAGACATGAATATCTGTACTACTGCAGTGAATTCTAACCCCGTTAAAGGCTTCATGCTTGTGAGCTCGTATCGCCCAAGACAAAACTCTGCAAATAGCAATCTGTCTCTCCCCCCTCTCTCTCTCTCTCTCTCTCTCTCTCTCTCTCTCTGCCATCACTCTCTACGGGTCCTCTAGACGGCGTCCAGTGTCTGCATAAAAATATTGAAACCATTTAACTATTCGCAAACAAACGATCTCAGACTCTTTTAAAATGTTACTTACAAACTATTAGTTTACAAATCAAACACACACACACACACACTCATAAACAGGATTTGACATTGAATAACCAACACGGTTTGATATGCCATAAAATACAACCAGCCAGTCAATCTTCTTTTCTCTCTTTTTCTAACCCACATGGAAAAAAACTACTGTATAATACATTTGTAATTGCTAGCGTTTCAACGGCGTTGTGTTTATCAATTTGATGCAGAAACGCTGACAGATATATATACACACACACACACACACACATACGAGGATCATTAAATAAGTTTCCAGATTTTTTTCGTATGCGCACTTTTATTGATAGTACACACATGAAAGTCTACTCCCCTTTGAAAGTAATCTCCTCCGGCTGTTGTACCGTTCCAACAACTTCTGGAAGGCCCCATGGAAGTCCTCTTGTGTGAGCGTGTCAATGACCTTCGTCACAGCCTCTTTCATCTCCTCAATTGTCTCATAACGACAGCCTCTGAGCTTAGGGAATAACCAAAAGTCACAGGGAGCAAGGTCTGGACTATAGGGAGGCTGAGGAACTGTCTTGATACCCATCTTGGTTAAATAGTCTGTGACAATGATGGAGTTGTGGACTGGTGTATTTTCCTGCTGGAAATGTCACTGACCCGATTTGAAGAGTGCTGACCTCTTCCGACGGAATGTCTTGCTGAAATCCCTTATAACCTCAACATAGTAACCCTAACCCTAACCCTTTGGCTAATCAACTTTGGTGTATTGGTTTCCTTACTCCTCCCACACCTCTCATCCTCCCTCACAGACTCCCTTCTTTCCTTGAATCTCTTATGCCACTCAAAAACTGATGATCGAATCATGCAAGATGCTCCAAAAGCATCCCATACATTTCTGTGGCATTTTTTCCAAGTTTAAAACAGAAACTCGTTCTTCTGAAGTGTCCCCACGTCCAAATTGCATTTTTGAAATTCACCAACTGTGACAATCAGTCTTTAGTAGGGTGTATTCCAATTCCTGTTGTAGCTGTTCATTTAAACCTAAAATCATAAAAATTGGTCAGTCATCTCATAAGATTTATAACAATAATTTACTGAATTCCCAAGAATCTACACCAGTTTTAAATGCCAGTATAAAAAATGTCAGGAAACTTATTGAAGGCACCAGGTATCTAAAAGGTAAGTGATAAAGAAAATGAAAAGAGATATATTGTAAAGAAAGAAAAAAGAGGAGAAAAAAACTGATGCTCGATTCATGCAAGATGCTCCAAAAGCAGTCTGAAGCATTCCATACGTTTCAGTGGCATTTTTCCAAATTTAAAACAGAATTTTATTGCATATCGTTCTTCTAAAGTGTCAGATTGCATTTTTGAAATTCACCAGCTGTGACAATCAGGCTTTAGTATTCCAATTGCTGCTGTAGCTGTTGATTTGAACCTAAAATCATAAAAATTGGTCAGTCATCTCATAAGATGTATTGCATTAACATAGTGAATTTTTAAGAATCAATGACAATTTTAAATGCCATTACAAAAAACGTCTGGAAACTCATTGAAGGCACCGCTTATATATATATATATATATATATATATATATTAAGGAAAAAATCATACAGTGAAACTCACGAGTATCTATCCGTATATTTCGTATCTGCCCGGGGCTGATGCTTTCTCAATCAGAAAATGAGCTCAATTGCGGGACTGGAGTTCGAACTCACTTATAATATATGAAAGGACACAAACGGTTATTTTGTTTTGCAAGTACTTTTTTTATTGGACAGAACAACAATACCAATTAAAATATGACAAAGACGCGTGCAGTTTTTTTTTTTTTTATAAATATTGATTGAAATCTTTTAGATTTGACAGTTGCTGTCAGGTCAGTACAAATCCTATCAGAGCAATCTGCTGTTGCGATAAGTTAAGAGAGGAAAGAAAATGCTGTTGATTTTCCCTAAAAGATTCCTAAACAATAGATAATCTTGGTGAGCTGTAGGCGAACTGAGATGTGTTTAGAAATAACGGACAAGAATAAAAAAGAAAATTGCAAGATTACACCAGTGTGTACAGAGGCATACTTAGGTTCAAAAGACTCAAACGCGTGCACACACAAACATATATATATATATATATATATGTGTGTGTGTGTGTGTGTGTGTGTACGCTAAATGAGTTTTCTTTTGTCTATTTTTTTTTCTAGTTTTGAATTGGAGTACTGGAAACCCTTTAGCTGTACAAACAAACGAGCTCTGACTCGTTTAAAATGTTACGCTTTGGTTTCTTTGTTTTAATGGCATATCAACCTTTGTAGGCTATTTTATGTCAAAGCCATTCTCCTAGAAGAATAGTAGTGGTACTATTTAACCCATAGCTGGGAGGATAAGGGGTCCATACCTTTCCGAAAGGTATTTATCCGAAAGTGAACGTAATAGCGTAACTTGAATACGAACTCGCTCACAACGATTCCGCAGGCCATCGCGTTAACGATTACACTACGAAGACTCCCCGTAGAATATTACCTACAGAATATTTATATATCTTACCGAGAAACTATTTATAAAATTTACAAATCATATATATATAAAGTTGGTGACCAGAGGGATCCTTTTCAATAGCTACTACACCGAGATATAGCGGAGGGCGCTACTCCTTTCCCTGGATTGCTCCACTTTACCCTTGATTTTTTACCTTATATTCGTAAGTGTTAAGGAAGGAGGTATCAAGTTCCACTTTTAAAGTCTTTGGTATGACGCGACCTGAGATTGAACCCGGGTCTCCTGGACCACTGGCGAACACTCTACTCACTTAGCTAATTTCATGTTAACTAACCAATATGATTTGATATGCTATAAAATACAACCAGCCAAACCATCTTCTTTTCTTTCTTTTTCTGATCCACATATTAAAAAAATCGTACAGTGTAATACATTTGTAATTGCTAGCGTTTCAACAGCATTGTGTTTATCGATTTGATGTTTAAACGCTCACAGCTACATACGTCCACACACACACACACATATACGTATGTGTTTGTAGACGTATATATATATATATATATATATATATATCGGAACAACCAGACAGTGAAAACTTAGGTATATTTACCTGTATATTTCGTGAAACGCAGTTTCTTCCAGGCAGCGGTCGCATCGATACTGCAATATGGATGCACTACATGGACTGTAACAAAACGGCTGGAGAAGAAGCTAGACGGCAATTATACAAGAATGCTGCGAGCAATCTTGAACAAGTCCTGGAGGCAACACCCCACAAGACTCCAACTGTACGGCCACCTGCCTCCTATCACGAAAACTATTCATGAAACTTAGATGACGAACTTTAAACCTGCTCTGTTGTAATAGCATCGTGCACTCTTTTCATACAAAAACTTTTTTAAGCAATGCTCATATGTACTATAGCCATGATATGGCTCTGTGTGAAACGTACATAGAATGTCCATAAAGATAGAACATAAGAATCTCGAAACACGCAAAACACTTGACGACTTCTTAGTTCAGGTACGAAACGTTTTATTACCTTTGAGTTTAAAGGTTCTTCAACATAAGGAGAGAGATGCACATTCTTTCTACTCTGACTTTTTCATCTCCCCCCCCCATCTCGTTCGACACCTGCTCAAGGCCTCCGCAAGCAAGCGAAAGTCAACCCTTCTCGTTCGGGATCCAGTTCTCAACTCAACTAACTGACTTTTTCAAAATCCCCAAAATCCTCCGCGCGCGCGCTTCCGGTGCATGATATCATTCACATCCACTGGTCAACCTTTCTATCGGATTTTTATTTTGACATCTATGAACGACACATCCTCCCCGCGCGCGCTTCAACACCTGTGCTCAAGTTCGCACCTAACTAACCCATGTGCCGTGCCGAAAGGTTCTCAGCCTAACTAAACCCAAAGGCATAAAACGAAATCCCTCGGCCATTATATTACACACACATATATATATGTATATATATATATTTAATTAAATTATGAGCACAGCAAAATTTGTATATATATATATATATATAATTTGTATATATATATATATATACCTAAAAAATGGGGCAGTAGAATACACCAACTGCATCTATGCAGTGGGATAAACTCCCCTAGTGAGTGTCCTGGATATAACCCTAAGCCATCTGATGGAGAGCCCACAGTCTTGGAGCTTTGGGGAATGTGGTGTATCTCTTCATGTCCATTGGTCCAAGGTTCACTCAGACTGAGGTGGTTGCAGCTCATATGATCCCATCTATGTGCTAAATAGAACAGTTTGATATTTAAACTGTATGCAAACAAATGACTTGCTAAATTGAATCGTTTGAAATAGAACTGTTTAATTACTTAACTGTGTGTAAACAAATGACTGATGTTTAATTGAATTGTTAGATAATTAACAATATTTGGAAAAAATTAACTATGTGAACGAATGAGTAATGTTGAATTGAATGATTAGTGTTAAATAGCAATACTTGCAACGACTCCATTGTGTGCAAAGAAATGATTAATAGTAAATAGAATCATTCGTGTTAGAAATGTTTTAAACCATTTAACTGTGTTCATAAAAGAGTTCAAGCTCATTTAAAAATGTTATAAAGCAAATATGTTTACAAATGATATATTTGAAATATATGTATAAAGAGGGTTTAACATTAAATAACCTACAAGTGTTGATATGTCATAAAACTTAACCACACTAAATCATATATATTTAACATATGTGTATGAAGAGGATTTGGGATTAAATAACCTACAATGGTTGATATGCCATAAAACCCAACCCAACCAAATCCTATATATTTAATAAAAATGTATAAAGAGGATTTGGCATTAAATAACCTACAATGGTTGATATGCCATAAAAAAAACAACCCAACCAAATCCTATATATTTAATAAAAATGTATAAAGAGGATTTGGCATTAAATAACCTACATTGGTTGATATGCCATAAAAACAACCAACCAACTAAAATAATCAAATCATTACTCACATCCTCCTAACAGTTTTTTGACTAATAGATTAATGCATTCTTACAAAAAACATAAGAAAACAGTTATCAGACAAGGCATTAAGCTATCAGATTTTATCATTCAACGTGTGAAAGCCCGCCCGTGTGATACCCTGTCCTCATCAGCCGCCGACCAGGGGTGATCCCACAGTTTCGGTGGATAAAACGTATAGTAATGAGATTGTCATTAGATGAGAGTAATTATTAAATTATTTTAGGTTTACCCTTGATCTTAATCTTAAGAGAGAGAGTGGGGGGAGACGGAGGGAGGGGGAGAGAGAGACGGAGGGAGGGGGAGAGATACCTTACTAAAGGTTAGGTTAGAAGTAATCGAATTTTAAGTATTCTACTCTCTTGTGTGGAAAAAATGTTGTATATGAAACGTGGACGGGGCATAAAAAAAAACTTCTTTTTTTTGCCTAAAACTTTCTTGAAAGAAAATGAAACCTGAAACTGCAGAGTAAATTTTTTTTTAATTAACGCGTAAACATAGAGAAAGAATTTCAAAATAAAATTATCTGTGGAATAGAAAAATCGAAATAGCTTTAGATAGATAGATAGATAGATAGATAGATAGATAGATACGAACATACAGGGAAAGAAAGAAAGAAAGAAAGAAAGAAAGAAAGAAAGAAACTGAGATAGATAGATAGATAGATGTGTGTGTGTGTGTGTGTGTGTGTGTGTGTGTGTGTGTGTGTGTGTGTGTGTGTGTGTGTGTGTGTGTGTGTGTTTTAAGCGGTGCGTGTGTCATGTGTGATTTTATGTATATATCTCTTTATAAATACTGGTGTATGTGTCTTCTGTATATGCCTAAATATTCCTTTGTGCATATGTATCTGTGTTTTTAAGATGTGTGTGGACTTGTACATTTTTATAAGTATCATTGTGTGTCTAAGTGTGTGCACTTCTATGAGATTGTGTGTATATGCGCTTATACGTGTAGCTGCTTGTGTATGTATTTCGTTTCTATATGTATACATGTGTATTCGTGTCTATGCACATTTGTGTATATCCGTATTATGTGAGTTTCTTTTTGTTCATAAATGTGTATGCATGTTCGGGTACGTTTATACTGTATGTGTGGATGTGTGTTTTTAAGTTTCGGTTTGAGTTTTTTATATGTGAATGTCTCTGTGTGTTTGTGAGTACTTGTTCGGGTGTATCCATGTGCACCTGCGTGGGTTGGATATGAGTATACTCTGTGTGTGTGTGTGTGTGTGTGTGTGTGTGTGTGTGTGTGTGTGTGTGTGTGTGTGAAATATTTATCATGAATGATTTAAAAATAAGGAACCGAAAAAAAAATTTGAAGTCCTGACACTTGTGGCGTTTCTGTCAGTATACACGTAAATTAAAATTATTTTCGTTATTCTTTTTTTTTTTGCTTTTTTTTTTTGGGTGGGGGTGATTTTTGTGTGTGTATGAATTGGTGTTTTTTTTATAGGTTTTTGATTTGTTTTGCTTACTATGCTTTAGGTTAATTTGTTACACTTTTCGTATTATATCTGCTTTTTTTTATGAAAAAAGTTTTAGCGGTGATATTGTTTTTGTCAAGTACGTCAAAGTCACAAACAAAAATTTGTGATGATAAAGTCGAGTAAACTCACACGTTTACAAGCACCCAAAGTCTTGAGGAGTGTCCTCGTGATGTAATGGTTAAAGTGATGGACTGCGGAATCGTAGTAAGCAAATTCGAATTCCAGTCGAGCTATTGGGTTCACTTTGGGGCAAATACCCTTGGGAAAGGTATGAACCCCCTTATCCTCCCAGCTATCGGTTAAATAGCAACACTACTGTTCTTCTAGAATGATGGATTGGGCATTAAATAACCTACAAAGTTTGATATGCCATTAAACAAAGAAACCGAAACCGAAGCCAAAGTAGGAGTATGTCAGTAGAAAATTAAAAGTTTAGATTTTAAATTGAAGTGTGACATAATTGCGGGAGGATTTTTTTTATATTTTCATTTTTCGTTGGTTATATCTTATGTTTCGGTTTGGTTAGGCTTAGAACTTTTCGGTTTAGTGCACGGGTAGGTACACACATTAACGCAGGTGTTCACGCGCACGCGCGGAGGATGTGACAATCACAGATGTCATAATAAAAACCCCAGATAGGAAATGTAACTGGGGATGTGAATGACGTCATGCCCAGAAGCGATGGGCTGAGGATTTTGGTTGATTTTTGAAAAGAAACAGTTATTTGTGATTTGAACCTAAACGAGGCGAGTTGATTTTTGAGTTGGACGAGGCCAGTCCAGTGGGGTCTACGAGATGTGCCGCGCGTTGTTGGGTCAGATAGAACAGTCAGCATAATAAAAATTGTGTCTCTCTCTCCTCGTGTTAAAAAACTAAAAGTCAAGAAGGGAATAAAAGTTTCGTACCTGAACTACCGAGAGTCGTCAAGAGTTTCGCGGGATTCCTATGCATATGAACGTTTCACGTATCCGTATGTTTTACAGATCCGTAATTTCATGTATCTGTATATTTTAGATATTCCTCTTTCGGATATGTTACAGAAGGAATCCTCGTTGTGTAGTGGCTAACTTGCCAAACTCAGTACATGGTACTAAGTGAGTTCGAACTCAAGTTCGGCTATTAATTTCGAATTGATTATCTTCGGAAAGGTATGAACTCCGTTATCCTCCTCAGCTATAAGTTAAATCGCATCACTTCTATTCTTTTACAAGGATGGCTTTGGCATTAAATAACCCACGAAGATTGATATGCTATTATCAGAATTTTATGTTGAGTATGAAAGTGGTCTGAACGACCAACCATACTTTTTCATAATGCATTAAACTATCTTGTGGATAGTCTCACACTGACTAGTTCGGCTAGAAGAGACTACGTGACACGAAAAGTTAAACTGCAAATATTTAATATCTATATGTATGATACACAATAATAACTGTCCCAAACCATACTAAATAAAAGCGAAATAGCTGCTCTAAGAACAAGGTGATGGATGGCAGAAGTTTACTTACGTAATTCTGGTGTAGTGTGAGTTCTTATTAGGTGATTTGTACGCACGTGCTTCTCACATAGCAGAGGCTGAAGTAGACGTCCTATCCCTAGGACCTTCTTGGTCAGAAGAGAGAGAAAGAGAGAGAGAGAGAGTGAGAGAGAGAGAGAAAGAAAGAGAGTGAGAGAGAGAGAGAAAAAGAGAGAGAGAGTGAGAGAGAGAGAGAGAGAACTCGCTTCTCAAACTGTCACATGATCAAAGGTCGCATGGTTATCGGAAACTCCACCCGTGAATTACAAGAAAGGGAGACAATTACGTTTTGTTTCCAACACCATTAAACAAAAAACCCAAATATTTTAAATAAATTTTCCTATCTCTTGATGGAGCAATAAGCTTGAAATGAAGGTAAAAATGAATATTACAATAACACTCTTTTTTTCAGTCAAATATTGATTACTACCGGATGCGAATCTGCACAAGGGGTGTAACGGTTATAGTCGTCAAAAATGAATTCGGCAACTCGATTTCAAATCCTGGACTAAGCTGTTTGCATTTCATATAACGATAATACTCTTGGGAAAGGAGCGGGTGTCCTGGTGGTGTAATGGTCAAAGCATTGAACTGCAGAAGCGTTGAAAGCGAATTCGAACTCCAGTCGTTCACTTTCGGACAAATATCCTTGGCAAAAGTACGAACCCCCTAATCCTCCCAACTATGGGTTTTATAGTACCGCAACTGTTCTTCTAGACGGTGTCTTTGGCATTAGATAACCTACGAAGAGTAAAATGCCGTTAAACAAAGAAACCAAACCAAACCAAATCTTGTGAAAAAAGTGCATACAACTCTTCTTCAAGTTTTGGGTAAATAGTAGGGCAGAATGGGCTCATTCACTTTGGTATGGCAACCAGTCAAGGAGAAGGAAAACTCTGAATTCAAACCTATTAAACTCCATCAAAAAATTGACCTTGTGTCACATCCTCTGGAGATGTTGCTAAATACATTTGTGCTGACCTCGAAGTAACTCTGATGCTGTCAAACATAAATGTCTTTGGGTGACCCCGGAGGTAAACATGTCATGTAATAACCAGGAAATAATTCTAATATCATCTGTTGCATATTTAGGGAATGCAGATATCACTGAAAACACCGAAAAGAAGGTGGAGTATTAACACTATGTTCTGTACCTGAAATCGAACTGGTATACGAAGGCATGGACAGCTATCAATAGGCTATCGATCATATGGAAATCAGACCTAATCGATAAAATCAAACGCAGTTTCTTCCAGGCTGCTGTCGTATCGATACTGCTGAATGGATGCACTACATGGACGCTAACAAAACGGCTGGAGAAGAAGCTAGATGGCAATTACACAAGAATGCTGCGAGCAATATTGAACAAGTCCTGGAGGCAACACCTCACAAGACACCAACTATACGGTCACCTGCCTCCCATCACGAAAACTATCCCAGTTAGACGAACCAGACACGCAGGACACTGCTGGAGAAGCAGTGATGAGCTCATAAGTGATGTACTCCTTTGGACCCCCACACATGGCCGGGCAAAAGCAGGACGACCAGCACGAACATACATTGAGCAGCTATGTGAAGATACGGGATGTAGCCTTGAATACCTGCCAGAGGCGATGAACGATCGGGAAAAGTGGCGAGAGAGGGTCAGGGATATCTGTGCTAGTGGCTCGACATGATGATGATGATGATGATGGATATAGGCGAGATACCAGATACTCAATCACACGCCGGAACAGATGATTGGTTGGTTTGTTGGATTTTATGGAGTATCAACCTTTGTAGGTTATTTACCGCCAAATCCATTTTTATGTCAATAATCTGTTCTATTGAAAACAGATCAGTTTAGCATAAGTACACAGTTTAATTGTCAAAAACATTTCCATTTCAAACTATTAAAGCAGTTATATGTAACAATTCAAGTGTAAATACAGTTTTAATGTCGAAAAACAGTTCCATTTCAAACAACTCAGTTAAGCATAAGCACGCAATTTAAATGTAAGTATGGTTTAATTGTCAAAAACATTTCGATTTCAAGCTATTCAGCTTACTCAAACATTTCTGTATAGGATAATTATGCTGTTAGTTCTATTTAACCCATAGATAGGGCCCTATCAGGTGCTACCACTCCGGGCCAGAGTGGACCTGGGAGCGATGGCAATGAAGGGATACTCCGCATTCCCCAAAGCTCCAGCACTGCTGGAACCTCACCATCAGATTTTTTGTGTCATATCTAGGACACTCGTTGTGGGTGGGGTCTTACTCCTCTGCAGAGAAGCAGTCGGTGTTTTCTACGGCCCCAGCCGACTGGGCAACGTAGCAGATGAGTGAGACCCGAAAAAGAACGAGCATCTCTGAAAGATCAGCAACGAAAGGAGTTCTATCCGAGGTTAGAATTTACTGATATTTTCTCTTGTCTTGTTAACTGATCCAAAGACATGAGATCCGTACAATCAACCAGCCTCTGAAAATAACTATAAAGTCCGATTATACATTTTTTGCGAAGGTTTCTTTCCATACAAAAACAGCAAAAATTTGTATTCCGCAAGAGACAGAGCAAATTTATCCACGTGTGGGTTTTTCATGTTATCAAAAATCTCTCTCTCTCTCTCTCTCTCTCTCTCTATCTCAATATATATATATGCATATATATATAGAGAGAGAGACAGAGAGAGAGAGAGAAAGAGACAGAGAGAGCAAGCGAGGGAAAAGAAACAAAGCCTCCTAAGATCAAATCCTAAACGAGGATGGTTGTTTCCTTTCAGGCAACGTTCATGAGAAAAGTATCAACCGCTCTTTTCTCTTCGTATCTATGGACAAATACTAGGAAATACTGAGCTCTTTATCTATGGCAACCTAACAAGGAGAAAGAAAATTCTGAATATACAGCGGCTGTATGGTCTTTAAAAATCAACCTTAAGTAACATCCAGCCGGTGGAGGTATATGTATATATGTGGTAAATATATTCATGAATACATTCATATATGTACATATTGATATATACATATATATATATATATATATATATATATATATATATATGAGATAAATATATATATATACAAATAAATATATATAAGTAAGTAAAGTTGCTGAACGTAGTCGAGAGTGACCCGAAGGCTCCCTTTTCAATAGCTACGATACCGAGGTGTAGGGGGGGCACTCCTCCCGAATTGCTCCACTTTACCCTGGATATGTACCTTATTATTATGCTGAGATTACTCTACTTTATCCTTGATCATTGCCTTATAATGCTCAGTGTTAAGCAAGGTAGCATCAAGTACTATTTTTTGGTATTACGCGACCTGAAACTGAACCCTGGTCTCCCGGGCCATTGGCAAACACTCTAACCACTAGGCCAATGAGCCGGTTATATATATATATATATATATATATATATATATATATATATATATCATCATGTCGTGCCGCCAGCACGGATATCCTTGACCATCTCTCGCCACTTCTCCCTATCATTCATCGCCTCCGGCAGGTCTTCAGGGTTACATCCTGTGTCCTCACATAGCTACTGTATGTAAGTTCGGGCTGGTCGTCCTGCTTTTGCTTGGCCATACGTGGGGGTCCATAGGAGTACGTCACTTACGAGCTCGTCCTTGCTTCTCCAGCAGTGTCCGGAGTGTCTGGCCCGTCTAACCTGCATAGTTTTCGTGATGGGAGGCAAGTGGCCGTACAGTTGGCGTCTCGTGGGGGTGTTGTCGCCAGGACTTGTTCAATATTGCTCTCAACATTCTTGTGTAGTTGCCCTCAAGTTTCTTCTCCAGCCGTTTGGTTAGCGTCCATGTAGTGCATCCATATAGCAGTATCGATACAACCGCTGCCTGGAAGAAACTGCGCTTCATTTCATCGGTCAGGTCTGATTTTCATATGATTGAGAGCCTATCTATAGCCGTCCATGCTTTCGTCAGTCGTGTGTTGATAACGTTTTCTGTTGATGAGACGCTACTTCCTAGGTAGGTGAATTTGTCCACTAGCCTCAGAGAGGCTCCGTCTAGTGTGGTAATGTTGCCCGTTTGGTTGTAACACATATATTCAGTTTTGTTCGCATTGACATGGAGGCCACTGCCTGCTGCAGCTCGTTCCAAACTATGCAGTAGTGTCTCCGCTTGATTAGGCGTATTCGCCAGTAACGCTAAGTCATCAGCGTAGTCGGCGTCTGTGATTGTTTTTGCGGGGTACCTTTTGCTTCTTTTCTTAGTCAGCTCGAAGCCATTTTCTCTGATTTTGTCGATCAAAGTTCTAAGCACGTAGTCAAGACAGATGATAAAGAGGTATGGGGCTAGCGTGTCTCCTTGTAGTACTCCTGCAACAATGTCGAAGTATTCCGTGTCTCCATCTGGTGAACGTACTTTCACTTTTGTGTTTCAGTAGAGGATCATTATTGCTGCTACGGTTTCTTTTGGTAGGCCGTATGCTAGTAGGATTAGTTCCATTTTCCCCTCTGTGGATGGAATCGAAGGCCTTGGTAAAGTCGACAAATAGTAATGTCGCCTGAAGGTTTTTTGCCCGAACGCCTTCAAGGATTCTACGGATGGTCAATATTTGTGAGGTTGTGGATCTATTTCTCCGGAAGCCATTTTGGTTTTTCCTCAGGATATTGTCTATTTTGGGTTCTATGCGGTTTCGTAGTAGGGCATTGTAGATTTTGGCTGCTATGGATGTAAGTGTTATCCCTCGGTAGTTCTTGGCTAATCCGAGGTCGCCCTTTTTTAGGGAAAGGAAGGATGCATCCCTTCATCCATCTTTCTATCCTATTTTGACTATAGTCAGCGTTGCATTGCCGGAGCAGTATATCATCGAATTGTCTAGTTTTCCACACTTCTGGGGGGATCTCCACCAGCCCTGCAGCTTTCCTATTTTTAATTTTTTTAAGAACCGAGTCGAGTTCTTCTTTGGTGAAAGGCCCTAGTTTAATGTCTAATTGCTTACTGATAATTCTGGTGATCGGTTCATCCGTTATTTTCGGTGGGCTTCCTAGTAGATTTTTGAAATGCTGTTATATATATATATATATATATATATATATAAAACAATAGATAATAAAAATGATGAAATTTGGGTTAGGGAAACAGGGTGCTAGGAATTTTGTGGGTTTATCTAAATTCTTATAAGATATTTCTCATTATTTCTTTGTTTGAAAATACAGATCTAACATTTTTAAAAATAAAAGAACTGCTGAAAAAATATTGAGTTGCTTTTTTTTTATTTTATTTTTTTTACTAATAAATTGTAGAAGGGGTTGGTTCATTCTGTAAGGGTTGGAGTGAGTTGTTAAATACGTTTAATACCACTAACCACCCACCCTAACAGAATGAACCAACCCCATCTGTAATTTGTTATTAAAAAAAAAAGAAAAGAAAAAAAGCCACTCCGAATAAAAAAAAAAAACTCACAATTTTCCAAACATCAAACAATTTAAAACTACGCCCGAAGATGACCAGCAAAATGGTCGAAAGCGCTTGGGCTAATATAGTTTTTTTTTCTGCACTTCTCGACCTGGAAATACGAAGAATAGTAAGAGTTGAACGTCTTCACTTGAAGTACGTGGTAGTACTTGCTAAGGTCCCATCTGGGGAGTCTTACATCTCTCGAGAGAATCGTCAGCGTATTCGAAAACCTTGCCGACAGGACTGAGGAATACACGAGAAGTTATACCACCAGAATTAAGTTTTTTCTTTATATCAAGCTGGTTCATTAGGGGAAGAAGTCATTTACAGTTTCCATAATTGCCTCTCTTGACTTCATTACTGAAATGGGTTTTGTATCATTTTTCTGCAATTTTACAATTTTTTTAGATATCGAAAACAGAAAAGAAACATCACTTTTTTACAGCCAAATTTTCTAAGAAGATTCAGCCGAGTTCATTTCGTCGACAACTGATTTTTATTTACAGGGAAAAAAACTATTAAAACAATTGATGACAACTGATAATAATTTTTGTCTAATCAGTTATGTGTTCGCCAATGGTCCGGGAGACCGGGGTTCAATCCTAGGTCGAGTCATACCAAAAACTCAAAAAATGGTACTTGATGCCACCTTGCTTGACACTGAGCATTATAAGATAATGATCCAGGATGAAGTAGAGTAATCCAGGGAATGAAGCTGCACCCTTCTCTACACCTCCGTGTGGTAGCTATTAAAAAGGAAGCCTTCGGGTCTTCCTCAACTAAGGTCGCCAAATTTACTTCAATAACAAATAAGGATAATTTATGACCATCTTGTATTTGAGTATCCATTAGCAAAAATCTCAAATTAGGACATCAAATCAAGAAAAAGAAAATTCGAAGAAAGTTCCTACTTTTTGGTATTTCTGAAAATTTTCTTTTTCAGAAATGATGAATTTTCGCTACATCAAAGGAAAATTTTCCACAATTATCAAGGAAAATAAGCACTTTCTATGTATGTCTAAACCCTTATCATTTCATTAAGATTTGTGTCAGTAATAAAAAATGTTTAAGTCTTTTAACTGTCTGTTTATTTATTTTGGTGGGGAAAGTACAATATTGTGTCTACTTGTTTAGCTCTTAAAACTCTTTTGGAATAATAGTCATGGTCGTAGAATATGGGTTCGACGAACCAAGTTCGAATCTTGGGCGTGACTATTTCCATGTCGCTTTGAACTAATGCCCACCGAAAAAGACATGAATCCATCTCCGCTCACTTCTGCCTAGTGTTATTAATAGTGCTCTATAGTTTTATGAGTAAGGAAACTGGATAGGGAGAAAGAAAACTCTGACTGCAACCTCCTCTCCCACCAATGAGTTAGCTCGTCAGGGTAATATGCGGTGTTGAGTTAGGTCAGAAATCGGAGATTACTTAAGTCAAGTCGTAGATCTTTCCTTGCTACTGGTACCATGCAACTCATTGTATCCTGTCATACATTAGTTAAAGAGAAGATATGCACCACAGATAAATCCCCTCATTTCCGCGAAAGACGATATGAAAGTGGATTGTTTGATATGATGGTTGTAATGCCTTAAAAGGTTAAAGGAATTTGAGTTTTTTTTTACCATCAAGAAAATTTTTATCTTTTAGGGTTTTCGGACTATTGAATTCATCGTTATTGTTATTTCCACAACGTTTCGGCCTATATGTCCTCCGGCCTTCCTTAGATGTTTGTCGAACTCGAGAACCTACACGGAACTTCGAACTAAGTCCTTTATTGAATCCACGGGGGTCTCCTTTTCTGATTCCG
The DNA here is from genome assembly GCA_963585895.1 of Sepioteuthis lessoniana. NCBI lineage: Eukaryota > Metazoa > Mollusca > Cephalopoda > Myopsida > Loliginidae > Sepioteuthis > Sepioteuthis lessoniana. The sequence continues at coordinate 62,816,097 of OY757923.1, read as the reverse complement.
TTCGCTATAACCGGCGTAACGACATAGGCGTTGGTTCCTAAGCTTCTAAGGTGACAATCAGCTGGAGGTTGCAAGTTCAATTCTGACTGCAGGCGAGTAACGATACAAGAATACTTAACACTAGTACCCGGTTATGGCTAACAGAATCAGAACAGGTGACCCCCGTGGATTCAATAAAGGACGTAGTTCGAAATTCCGTGTAGTTTCCCGAGTTCGACAAATACCTGAAGAAGGCTGGAGGACATATCGGCCGAAATGTTGTGGAAATAACAATAAAGATGAAGACAATAGTCCGAAACCCCTTAATTATAAAAATCATCAAGCTTCGTCACAGAAATTTAGACAAATAACATAGAGAAAATGACGGCTTTATTTGCATAAATTTGCAATTGTACTCCAAAAATTTACTTCTGTATTTTAATCAATGTTCAGTACTCTCTGAATAAAAAAAGTTATGGTAAAATTAAGTAAAGATTATATTAGATATAATTCCTTCTCACCTTGTCATAAAGTGTGTCATGAATAAAACCTTATATATGGTGTCTCAATATACATGAGACCCATGTGACTGCTAATAACTCTACTAATGATAATGTTATGTGTGTGTTTGTGTTTTTTTGTTGTTTGTTTGTTTTTTGGTTCAGACTTGAAAATAGTATACTATGACAATCCTTAATCACACTGTCTTGGACAAGAGAGGAAGAAAATATTTTGCCTCACAAATTCTTTGGAGACAAAATCATTGAAAACTGTCTCAAAATAGATGCAACCCATTGATATGATAATGATTTATTACTGAGACAAGAAACTCAAAAAAGATTGCATGTCCTGGAAGTTGATATGACACTAATTAAAAGAAAACATTGATTTGATGTCTCTCGCTCAAAAGATGTTTTTTTTTACTGGACATTTTCCAAATGATTGTCATTGTGCTTGTCTCCATAATGAATAATTATCATATGAATGAGTTGCATCTATGTTGGTTGGTTGGTTGGGCTTTATGGCATATCAACCTTGTAGGTTATTTAACACCAAATCCATTTTTATGAAAATAGTTCTATTTCACACAATTCAGTTTAGCATGAGTACGCAGTTTAAATGTAAGTACAGTTTAATTGACAAAAACATTTCTATTTCAAGCTATTCAGATTAGTCAAGCAGTTCTAATTCAGCTAATTCAGTTTAGTATGAGTACAGATTTTGTTTACACACTGTTCAATGTCAAAAAAGTTCTATATTAATTCAGTTTAGTGTAAGTACAGTTTCAATGTCAAAAACAGTTCCATTTCAAATAAATCATTTTAGCATAAAAGCACGCAGTTTAAATGTAAGTACGGTTTAATTATCAAATACATTTCCATTTCAAGCTATTCAGTTGAGTCAAACAGTCCTAATTCAAACAAGTCAGTTTAGCATAAGTATGCAGTTTAGTTCTATTTAACCCATAGATAAGCCCTAGCAGGTCCTACTATTCCAGGCCAAAGTAGACCTGGGAGCAATGGTAATGAAGGGGTACTCCACATTCCCCAAAGTTCCAGCATTACTGGAAACTCACCATCAGATTGTTTAGTGTCATATGATTGGGGTGGGGGTTCTTACCCCTCTACAGAGTTGCAGTCGGTATATTCTACAGCTCCAGCCGACTGGGCAATGCATCTATTTTGAGACACTACGTGGTGCGTCTGTAAAGTAACGGAACTGGTGGAACAAATAATATATTTCAATTCCAAACAACAAACTAAATGGTTTCAACTCCAAAGTTCTCATCTCTGAGTGTCATGCATTTTCCCATCTTCCTTTCCTACGCTTGTATACATTGCTGAAAGGATTCATCTGGTATACCCAAAAAATCCGTCGTTCTAGTTCTGTTGTTGGCTTCTTCATCTTCAAAAAGTTTCCCCTTGATGATCATCTTGAACTTAAGCAAAAATTCCATACTAGGCAAAGTCAGTTGATTAGGGGGATTGTGTTGCATATTGTACTGCTGGACAAACAACGAAAAACTCGTAGATATATAAAAATACAATTTATACTTTTATTCTTCGACGGTGACGATTGTGTATAGTAGTAATAGTCAGAGAGAGTTCGCACATATCTTTCTTCAGTGGCGGGGACCCTTTTTGTGAAGTAGTGCCACGGTCGAAAAACATACATGAGGAGCTAACAGGTCTGCTTGAGTGACCAGCGAGTCTCTCCCTTCGCTTGAGAGACCAGCGGACCTCTCCCCTTTGTTTGAACGACCACTGGATCTCCTCCTTCAGTCCAAAATTACAGACTTTATATTGCCTTTTAAGTCCCATGAACACGCCTCTTCGCCCACGTATTTTTCTGTTTATGGCTGATTATCGAAACTTACATACTTCCAGGTTTTTTTCGGCAATTTGTTGGTCTTATCTGCGAATGAAAATATGTCACTCTATCCATTGGCAAAAAATTATTTTCTCTTTCCTGTGAAACCATTTTGTTGATGTTATCTTGCGATCGCATTGACTCTGCTAAGTTCATCGTTGACAGCTAAGCTAGTAAAATACGTTTGTTCTAGTCCTGTAATGTTCCTCTCAGCCAGGAATTGTCAAATGGCCAATGAACCTAATCCCGTTACTTTTCCGACATGCCCAAATCTTCGATGATACCCCTCCAAACACTCTCCTTTTTCAAGTCCGACTGACTTGTGATCATTCGAACAGTCATCAGACGACTGCTACACACCACATGCCCTACCCACTCGACGTTGAACTAAGACCTGTTTGTTGAAGGATTCCTATTCCTAAAGTCATATTTCACCTCCTAGTCACCCTCTGTGAATCCCTTGTGCTTTTCGACCCTCTTTGAATCTCTTGCGCCTCTTAAAAAACGTGTACGCAACATGCTGTTATCTTTTCACTCTTACTGAAGTTTTCTGAGTGTTTTTCGTAGATTTTTTCGCAAATGGACCAAAAATACAGTTTTATTCGTCGCGCCCTACTCATAGCTGAACGACCTGAAAAGGAGAGGTATAAACAAACAAAAGCATGTGAAAAAAAATGCAATTGTTTCAGAAAGCTAAGATTACAAATATATATGCACATATTTTTATTTTTTAAGTAGAGGAATCAATATTGTTAATTGAATTACCACGACCAGCAAATCCGCCGAACACCTACGGGAACACTGGACAGTTGGTTCGACCTTATTAGGTCTCATCAGCAGTGCATACCGTAATCCCCGCCACTGGAGATCGAACCAGCTACCACAGATTGCAGTGCCAAAACTCTACAACTGAGCCAACTGTTCATATCGCACACAAGTAGCGCCAAATTAACTAGTCATGGTAATTGCGCGGCCAAATAACCTAAATGTGTCTTGCAAGTTACATCCATACTCTTTCCAGGGGACACGGTCATCCCCCAAGGCCACGTCTTCCCAAGAAGCTTAGAAATACGCATCCACGTAATTATTATACCTCGGGGCAAGTGTTCCCGTATATCGTGCGTAGGTGTTCGACGGATTTTCTGGTCGTGGTAATTCAATTAACAATATTAATTCCTCTACTTAAAAAATAAAAATATGTTCATCTATTCCCTTGCCCCTGAGGTATAATAATTACGTGGATGCGTATTTCTAAGCTTCTTGGGAAGACGTGGCCTTGGGGGATGACCGTGTCCTCTGGAAAGAGTACGGATGTAACTTGCAAGACACATTTAGGTTATTTGGCCGCGCAATTACCATGACTAGTTAATTTGGCGTCAGTTGTGTTCGATATGAACAGATGGCTAAGTTGTAGAGTTTTGACACTGCAATCTGTGGTAGCTGGTTCGATCTCTAGTGGTGGAGATTACGGTATACACTGCTGATGAGACCTAATAAGGTCGAAACAGCTGTCCAGTGTTACCGTATATCGAGCGTAGGTGTACAACTGTAGACTCCAAGAATACCATATTAGATAACAACACAATCCGCTTATGTCTCATAACACACGCAGCATGGCCATTCCCATTACTTTTCAGACATACCTCGTGTATATATATATATATATATATAAAGATATCTTACTTTCAATCTTTATTTACTCAAGAAGGTAATCCATTTCAAGATATTCTTTTACACAATATTTCCTCTATACTCATCTACCTGTTTCATAGTTTTCTTAAAAAATGACGTTTTATTCAGCATGAAATAGCTACCGAAAATTACACCTTAGAAAACAACCATTTAAACCATGAAAAAGTCTCTACAAAACTAGAGCCTCAACTTCAACAAAAGGGCTGAAATCCAAACCCTTACCACAGGGTGAAAAAAAAGATTGTACACTTTTAGAAATACATGAATCATGATTTTTGTTTTTTTTGTTGTTTTTTTTTTTTGGTTTTTTTTGTATTTTAATTGCATATTCAATTTCGTAGGCTATCAAATGCCAAAGCTACGAGGTGCATACGATAGGTTTCTAGACTTTTTTCGTACAGGCATTTAAAATTGTCGTAGACTCTTGAAAATTCGGTATCTTATTGCTATACATCTTATAAGATGACTGATCAATTTTTATGATTTCAAGTTCAAAGGAACAACTACAGCAGCAATTGGAATACACCCTACTAAAGCCTGATTGTCACAGCTGGTGGATTTCAAAAATGCACTCTGACACTTAAGAAGAACGGTATGCAATAAAATTCTGTTTTAAACTTGGAAAAAATACCACAGGAAAGTATGAACTGCTTCAGACTGCTTTTGGAGCATCTTGCAGGAATCGGGCATCAGTTTTTGAGTGGCATAAGAGATTCAAGGAAGGCAGGGAGTCTGCTAGGGATGATGAGAGGTATGGGAGGAGTAATGAAGTCAATACACCAGAGTTGATTTGCCAAAGGGTTAGGCTTAGGGTTAGGTTTACTATGTTGAGATTTTAAGGGAGTTCAGGAAGAGATTCCGTCGGAAGAGGCCAGCACTCTTCAAATCAGCTCAGTGGCATTTCCACCAGGACAATACATCAGTCCACAACTTCATCCTTATCACAGACTATTTGACCAAGATGGGCATCAAGACAGTTCGTCACCCTCCCTATAGTCCAGACCTTGCTCGCTGTGACTTTTGGTTACTCCCTAAGCTCAGAGACTGTCGTTATGAGACAATAGAGGAGATGAAAGAGGCTGTGACGAAGGTTATTGACACGCTCACACAAGAGGACTTCCATGGGGCCTTCCAGAAGTTGTTGAAACAGTACAACAAGTGCATTGCAGCCGAAGGAGATTATTTTGAAGAAGACTAGAGTTCCATCTGTGTACTATCAATAAAAGTACCCATACGAAAAAAGTTTGGAAATTTATCGCATGCACCGCGTATCTTTGTAGAAGACAATAGAGCTACTATCTATCTCAAAACTTGGGATACCAGTGGGTTTATACCTTTCCCAAGGGTATTAGTCGGGGGACTAAAGTTCGAAGTCGCTTAATACGATGTCGCAGTTCAACTCGTTAACCAATTCGCCTCTCGGACTCCTTCATGAGGAGGAAAGAAAACATTTGTTTTTTATAATGATTAGTTCATTTCAGTATATATATATATATATATATATATATATTATCAGTAGCAAAAACATCAAGTCGTATTGATAGCACGGAGTCCTCAGACTTTCTCTCATCATTTGTCCTTATCGTACATCGCTCCTAGCAAGCCCTTCAGACTGCATCCTGTATCCTCACCAAGTTGATGCGAATCAGTCTTTGTCTGTCAGCCAATACTGGTAGGTCCATGTGTGCGGATCGATTTGAGAAAATCATTTATGAGTTTTTCCTTACTTCTCTACCTACTGTGCCTTGATTTTCTTACTTAGATGGTTTCTGAGATAGGAGGTAAGTGGCCGTATAGTTGCTGTTTCGTGAGGCACTGCTTCCAGGATTTTTCATAACAGAGCGTAGCACTCTTGTGAAATTCTCATCAAACTTTTTCTTCATTTGTTTCGTAAGAGTCCAAGTGGGGCATCCATATAGTAGTATCGACGCAGCTTGGAAGAATTTCTGTTTTATTCTCTCAGAGGGATCCGATTTCGATATCGACAACCTGTCAATAGCATTCAACGTCTTTGCTATGTTGACATCGCTTTCAGTAGATGAGATATTGCTCCTGAGATATGTAAACTGCTCAACTAATTTCAATATATATATATATATGTGTGTGTGTGTGTGTGTGTGTGTGTGTGTGTGTGTGTGTGTGTCTAATGTTTGGAGGCGTTAGTAAAGGTTATCATCATTGAAAATAAATCTAGTGACTCGAGTTCAAATTCTGGACGAACCTGTTTACATTTCCCCAAGTTTAGGAATGGTATGAATCCAACTATTCTCCCTCCATATATAGGTAAAGTAGTAGGGCAGACTAGGCTATTTAACTTTTGTATGACAACCAGTATAAGAGAAAGAAACTCTAATTTCAAACCTATTAAATTCCGCTTAAAAACTGATCTGGTTTTACATAGGTGTTTGAGTATATATATATATATATATAGTTAGTTAGTTCAGTTGGTAGACTATTTAAAACTTACAAAAGAAAAGCAAATGCATATTTTACCATGTCTCTTTAAACTTGAATATTCATTTGGTTTACTTCAGCATAAACATAGATGGTGCATCATTTACTTCGAAATCACGAAGCCCAGGTCAGCCTCTCTTTCTCGCCAAAATAAAGATGTTGATCCTATAACAATGTGACAATGCCGATACAAAACTCAACAAAAGAAAAAAAAAGTCGCTAGTCTTTTGTTGTATTAAAGAGAATGATTGCGTCGAGCGTAGATAGCGACGTCGGCAGTTTTGACGGGTGGGGTAGAATGGAATTTATCAACGCAGCAAATCAAAATCAATGAGGTAAAAAAAAAACATGTCTGAGAACGATCGAATCGCGAGGAACGTTTCCACCAGGAATCGGGAAGACGGATTGTAGTTTTGGTCTTTAGTGACAGTGGAAATAAAGTGGTTCGGACAGAAGAGGATTGGGACGAGGCGGGGTCGAAACAATTGAGCTACATGAAAGGCATGTAAGAGAAACAAAAAAAAAAGCATTAAGTAGTTGCTTAGCGACGCAAATTGGTGTTGGCTTTTCTTGTTCGTACTGCAAGCAAACGCACAGGAAACAAATCAAGCAAATAAAGAAACCTATTTTAAGCATATACAAACGACCTGCTTCAATCTCTCTCTCTCTCTCTCTCTCTCTCTCTCTCTCTCTCTCTCTCTCTCTCTCTGCCATTTGCACATTCTCATACACATAAACAAAAAAAAAAATGAAACACGCACACACACACACACACACTTATATGAAAGTAAATTCAATTCTGCCCTGATAAACTTCATAGTTTTGCGGGGAACTGACACTGATTAGCTTCACGTAGTCAACTCCATGTCACATATTGAAACATGATATTATTTGACTACGTTGAGCAAACTATTACTCAAAATACCTTTAGTCCCCCAGCTATGGGTTAAATAGTACCACTACTCTTCTTCTAGGAGAATGGCTTCGGCGTTAAATAACCTACAAAGGTTGATATGCCATTAAACAAAGAAACCGAAACCATTAGTCAACAATTATTGTCACATTGATATTAAGAAAATAACTATTCTTCGAACAAAATAATCTTCGATTAAAAAAAATGTGATCGATACAAAAAAATGTGATCGAGGTAAGGTGCCCACTGCTATACACTTTTAAGCTATTAAGTCACGAGATACGTACTACACTATTAATTATTCAAATAATAAGTGCTTCTTACCAGATGCATCTCCAGAAAACACTGTGATCACTGTTTCCGTCAGACATGGCTATTTGATAGAACTACTGCATTTCTTCTGGATAATGTATCTTGATCTTTTGTTTGTAATTAAGAATTAAATCTGTTGAAGGAACTGTTCCAAAACAGTGAAATAAATAATGTGATATCATTTCTAAAAACAGTGAAGTTATACACAAAAATCTAAAGAAATTTACAATAAGACCAAATTGCTTCTATAAACCCTTTCTTTACTAGATATATTCTAACAAAAACTGATCCCTTTCCCTAGCTGTTTCACAGGGGTTTTTTATGGCCATGATTCCCTACAAATAAACTCCTAATAAAAAAAAAACAAATAACCAACTAATTATCTAAAGTTTATCATTAATTCCTAAGACCTCTCCTTTGAATTTCTGATTATTTGTATAAAAATTGATTGGACATTAAATTACCTACAAAGGTTGATATGCCATAAAACCCAAACAACCAACCAACCAACCGAACCAAACGATATTGCAGAAACTCGCTGGTTGCCTCCCTTCTATGATACTCAGGACCATTCTTGAAGTGGACGATGGAAGATCTTCAACAAATGGACCAGATAACAAGAAAACTAATAACGATCCAAGAGGCCTTATATCACAGAGATGACAATGAAAGATAATATGTTTGTAGAAAGGAATACAGAAAATAACTCGCCAGCAGTGAATATAGCGTCAATTCATCGATAAGACGACTCAAAAACTACATAAAAAAGAAAGGGAAACCTCAAGATAGAAACTGAATCTCTTCTAAAAGCAGCACAAATCAAAGTCAGCCTGCTGGTATGTCTGCTGACTTTACAGCTTGTCTGCTTTCTTTCTTTTCTTTTTCGATGTAGCCAGCAACAATTCACATAAAAACCAATTATTTTAAAGCAAAAAATGGACACTACACAACAAAATAGTAAACGTAAAAAAGTTATGTAGTGATAGAGACAAAATGATCAATCATATTATAAACGACTGCAGTAAATTATTGCAAAAAAGTATAAGACTAGACATGACTAGGTGGGAAAGGTGATCCTCTGGGAAATGGGCAAAACATTTTGATTTGACCATACGAATAAGAGATATAAGCACAGCCCAAAATCCGTCCATGAAAATGAGATACACTAACTTCTCTGGGATTTTGAGATACAAACGGATCACGTGATATCGGTCAGACGACCAGGCCTAATGACAGTCAACAAAAAAAAAAGAAACTGTTGTAACATATTGACCCAGCCTTTAATCAAGGAACATGTGCATCCGGTCGAAGATATCAGGGTATAGCCTTGACCGTGGACGGGTTGAATTCGATGCAAATGTGACGCTCACAGGAGGCAGGTGGAAGTCAAAGAATGATATAACCCGGTGCGACTGGAAGTTCAGTTAGTTTGGAGTCAGTTGTTGCAGTTCGAAGCAGTGAGAACCAGACCCAGCAGAGAGCTGGGCCCTCAGGGTCCCCGGTTGAGCAGCCTCGCAGGATGAGAAAGAAGTGCTGCTATAGCCAGAAGAGCTGGGGGTCAATACATTGCAGTCTTTGTTCAGTCTCCAACTCACCTCTCACACATAACCTTTTCGCAAACCTTTCGAATAAAGTGAGAGGTATATTTTTCTAAAGAACTGTGTTTCGTTCGTCATTATTGTATTGACTATGTTTCTGCATGCATATGAGTATGTTACACTGCCAAGTAGTGAACTTTGCGATCCCGGCGTATCACAGAGTGAAAACAAAAGAAAACGAAAAGATAGACAAGTACTTGTACCTTGCCAGAATACTGACAAAGCTTAGGTACATGAGGATAACGGTAATACCAATTATCATTGGTGCGCTTGGTACGGTCACGGGAGGAATCAGAAATAAGAGAACGAGTGGAGACCATCCAAACTACAGGATTATTGAGATTGACCAGAATATTGAGAAGAGTCCTGGAGCGTTGAGAAGACTTGCTGTCACTCAGATTCCAGCACAAAACAATCCGCTAACGCATGAGTCAAAAACACGCATAATATCAAACGGATCGCCTAATCCGGGCCAGATGACCAGACCTCATAATAATCAACAAAAGAAATAGAATCTGCAAAATTGTCGAATTTGCTTTCCCGGCGGACCACAGAATAAATGTGAAGGAAAGTGAAAAGAAGGATAAGTACCTCAACCTTGCTAGAGAATTGAAAAAGCTGTGGAACATGAAAGTAACGATTGTGCCAATTGTGATTGGTGCTTTAGGCACAATAACTAAAGGATTATTAAAAGGCCTGGGGGACTTGGAAGTTTGCAGACGGGTAGAGACTATCCAAACGACAGCATTGCTAAGAATGGCCAGAATCCTGAGACAAGTCCTGGAGACTTGAGGAGACTTGCTGTCACTCAAATTCCAGTGAAAAACCATCAGCTAACACTGATGTGAAAAACTCTAATAATATCTGTAATCTAAATTCATCCTCCCAGATGAAAGTCTTTTTTATACTTTTCTTTCTTTATTGGTTTTGTGGAAGTCGGTTTTTAAAACAAAATGTCTAAAATGCTACTCAAGACACGTTTCTCATAATGTCTAAGGAACTTTTGAAAGACAAGTCTGTCAAGTACTGCACGTCATTTGATAATTTACAAATTTATCAAAAATGATAATCTACAATCGCTAAATTCTCAAGGAATCAAAATTAAATGCAAGCCGCTAGTTATAAAATAATTCGAATAATTTTACCCGAAGCTTCCATGTCAGTTGCTGAGAATAGTGTTTTCTTTTGTTGCGAAACGTAATATATGAACGGTTGCCAGAACGTAAATTTCCCAATGCTTTTTATTATAAGATTTTTCTTTTATCCAAGTCTGGGGGCATTGAAGAAGACAGCAGTTTACTGACTGGAAGCGGGCAATATAATTTCAATCTTTACTCTTGCGTTTAAAGGTTTCTGAATTTTAACCGATTTGTATTTTCATTAGAATGCACCCGTCAATAATGGCGGTTGAATTTTATATAATCTTAAAAAATGGAGACTCTCACACCTTCTCTCTCTTCCTTGTTGCTGTCAATGAAGATTAAAAAATACACAAACTAACAGACCAACTCAAAAACTGTAGAAAACGTTCCATTTTGACGTCAGCCTGCTTTTCAAACAACCTATCTGCTTTCCTTTCCTTTCTCTTTCGATGCGGCAAGCCACAAATTACATAATTCCTTCTTTCCTTCTTTCTTTTTCTCTTTAATTTTTTCTTTCTTTAAAGATTACAACAAAAAACGGTAGAGATCTAACCTTCTGTTTTTTCTTTCTTTCTTCCTTTCTTTTATTTCGTTCTCTCTTTTTCCCTTTAATTTTTTCTTTCTTTAAAGAATACAACAAAAACGACAGAGATCTCACCTTCCGCTCTTTTTCTTTCTTTCTTTATTTATTTATTTCGATCAGTTCTCAAGTCAGCCTGCTGTTACGGCTGCTGTCATTACTGCTTGTCTACTTTCTTTTCTTTTCTCTTTCAATATAGCAAGCCACAAATCACAGAATTCGTTTTTTCTTTCTTTCTTTTTTACTTTAATTTTTTCTTTCTTTAAAGATTATTATAAAAAACGTCAGAGATCTCACCTTCCGTTCTTTCTTTCTTTCTCTTTTAAATATCATGTGTACAGACACACAGATGTACACTACACTAGTGTTTTATATTATGAGATGATAGAATGATCTAGATTTGCTACGAAATTAAAACTTCAGAATAAGGAAGGTATTTAGGCTACATAATTATACAGGCAATGTCTGGTTTCAGTTTCTTAGTTTAATGGCACATCAAACTTTATGGGTTATTTGATGCCAAAACCATCATTGTCAAAGAACAGTCACTGTAATTGTTAACCCGTTGTTGGGAGGGGGAATTTAGCGGGGGTTCATTCTTATACCGATTGTATAATTTGGTTAGTTGCTTGGGTTTCTTGGCATATCAACCATTGTCGGCTATTTAATGCCAAATCCATTTTATACAAACTCTCAGTTCTATTTCAATCAATTCAGTTTAGTGTAAGTACGCGGAAAGTACACAGTTTAATTCTCAAAAACAATTTTCTCGCCTTAAAAAAAAAACCTGTCCAAAGTATGGCACTAAACTACTGCCAGTGGTGACGCTCCTCCGAAACGTCCAATTATCTCAGGCTTGTCACAAGATTTTAATAGCTTAGTATAGCCTGGAAAATGGCTATCGTCAAAGAGCACTAAAAGAATTGCGATACAACTGAGGAATTGCTCAACTATCACATTAACTATTGCCCTCAGGTAGGCGCTTCAGAATTTCGCTGATTGTTTTCAATTATCTTCAGCGATGTTGCCTAGTCAGCCGGAGCCGTAGAAAATATCGACTGTACCTCTCCAAGAGCCATCCAACCCGTGTTCTAGACATGACACTAAGCAATCGGATGATCAGATTCCTATCTATGGGTTAAAAAAGAACTAAATTGTATACTTATGCTAAACTGAATTGTTTTGAAACCGAACTGTTTAACTAAACTGGATAGCTTGAAATAGAAATGTTTTTGACAATTAAACTGTGTACTCATGCTAAACTGAATTGTTTGAAATAGAACTGATTATTTGTATAAAGATTGATTTGGCATTAAATAACCTACACAGGTTGATATGCCATAAAACCCAAACAACCAACCAACTATCTCGGGTGAAGTGTTAAAATTAGCTTTTTTAATGCTCTGTTACATAGAATGAAAATGTCTTTGTTAGTTTACGTTGAAGTTGACGTTTAGTAACACAAAAATAATTATGAAGATTTCAAATTGAATCAAATCGAAAAATGATAGATAGATAGATAGAGAGATACGCCACCACAATAGCTCATATTCTTTTGACCTTTCAATTCCATTAAGCCATTTTAATACAAAGCCCTTTCTCAGATATTCCTTCAAAATTCTGTGATAGCCACAAAGCCTTGGGAATTGAACGAACAACAAAAAAGCTGCAATAATTGGAAAAATAAAGTATTAAATGTCATAGACATATTCATATAACTTGACCTATCAGATTGCCGGTGTGTTATAATGGTGATCCCGATCTCTTCCTAGATTCTAATGTACGATTACCAAATAACGATCCTTGACGTCGGATCTCTTATAAAATTCCCATTATAAATTGTTAATATATACAGAATAAAAGGTTTCGTACTAATCTGCTAGTTGTATATGGCAAGGGAAGAATGAATTCATGACTTTCGCATGATTTTCACGACGAAGAAATTGTAAACTACTCCATCGACACTTTTTATCTCCTTCCAAAAATTCCATTCGTCCCACCATTAAGAGTTGAAGCACAAGCACACCGGTTTCAAAATCGACAAATTCCACGTTAACCAACTATTTTAAATCATTCTACTGCTCTAGTGCAAGACTGAAATATACCTCGGTAGCAATATCTCATCTACTGTCAAATAACGCGATAACACACCGACAATCTGATTGGTCATATTATATGAATATGTTTATGACATTTAATACTTTATTTTTCCAATTATTGCAGCTTTTTTGTTGTTCCCGTTTCATTTTATGAGAAAATTAGATTCCACGTTAACCGATTATTTTAAATCATTCTACTGCTCTAGTGCAAGACTGAAATATACCTCGGTAACAATGTCTACTGTCAACATACATAAAGGTGAAGCTTGGACGTCGACTAACAGGTTATCAGTCAAATGTAAATCTACTTTTCGCATAAAATAAAAGGGGAATTCTTCCTGACTGTAGTCGTGACAGTACTACTGGATGGTTGCACCCCCTAGACTCATACAAAACCCTAGGAGAAAAATCTACATGGGAACTACTCAAGGATGCTGTGTGCTGTTTTGAACAATCCTGGAAGCAGCACTCTAGAAAACAATAACTCTACAGCCACCTACTTCCCATCTTCCAAAACATCCAAGCAAGACAAGCAAAACAGATTGACACAACCGAAAAAATAAGGACAAACGTTCTCTTTCGACAGAAGAATATCCCAACTGCATGGGCCAATCAGGAAAAACTTACAATCTCTAACTTTGCGCGAACACTTGATACCGTCTAAAAGATTTACCGAGTACAATGGCCGATGGTGAGAGAAAGTTAGAGGAATCTGTGCTGTCAGCACTCTTTGATGATGATGATGATGATGATGATCTAGTATCTACGATGATTCATTCGGTCTGTTCTCCGACTTTCTTCCTATTACGTAAAATCCTAAGATAGGTTGTAGTCCTTATTCGAAGAGATATTCTGGCTAGTTAGGCCTCAATACACAGAGACAAGAAAAGCTACCACATATGACCCAAGGACAGTTGAGCGATTCTATATTTTCTTTCAGCTGTATTTTTTCTATCACAAAATAATTACGTCGCAAATAGAAAAGGTCGAAAGTGACGAGGTTCGAAAATGAAATGTTTCTGAGGTGAAAAGTTCATTTCTAGTGGTTAAAGTTGACTTATAATTGTACAAAAGACAGTCCATATCTGAAGGATGACGATACAGTTTATCAAATAATTTTAGATTATGACTTACAGTAAAAATAAACAATATTTAAGGACAGTTTCCTGCGTAAATTCTACTTCAGCTGATTCAGTTTAGTAAAAGTACAGTTTTTGTTTACGCTGTTACATGTTAGAACAGTTCTATGTTAAACAATTTAGTTTAGTGTAAATACAGTCTTAATGTAAAAAAACAGTTCTATTTTAGATAATTCAGTTTAGCACAAGCACGCAGTTCAAATGTAAGCATGGTTCAATTGTCAAAAAATATTTCTATTTCAAGATATTTAGTTTTGCATAAGTATGCCGTTAGTTCTATACATAGGGCCCTATCAGGTGCTACCACTCCGGGCCAGAGTGGACCAGGGAGTGATGGCAATAAAGGGGTACTCTGAATTCCCCAAAGCTCCAGCATTGCAGGAACCTCACCATCAGATTTTTTAGTGTCATATCTAGGACACTCGTTGGTGCGAAGATCTTACCCCTCTGCAGAGAAGCAGTCGGTGTATTCTATAGCCCCAGCCGACTGGGTAATAAATAGATATTTGTTTGTTTGTGTAAATGGCATATCAACCTTTGTAGGTCATTTAATGCCAAAAATATTTTAATACAAATAAACAGTTCTATATAGTTGGAAGGGGGGAATTTGGTGGGGTTCATACCAATACCGAGTGTATTATTTGGTTAGTTGCTTGGGTTTCTTGGCATATCAACCTTTGTCGGTTATTTAATGCAAAATCCATTTTTATGGAAATAATCAGTTCTATTTCAAACAATTCAGTTTAGCATAAGTACACAGTTTAATTGTCAAGAAGATTTCTATTTCGAGCTATTCAGTTTTTTGAAACAGTTCTAATTAAAACAATTTAGTTTTGTATAAATATAGTTTTTGTCTACACAGTTTTATTTTCTAAAATTCAGTTTAGCATGAGTACGTACTTTAAATGTCAAAACAGTTCTATGTGAAGCAATTCAGTTTAGCAAAAGTTCAGTTTAGTTCTATTTGACTCATATCAGGTGCTACCACTATCAGGTGCTACCACTCCGGACCAGAGTTGACCTGGGAGCGATGGCAATGAAGAGGTTCTATGCATTCCCCAAAGCTCCAGCATTGCAGGAACCTCACCATCAGATTGTTTAGTGTCATATCCAGGACACTCGTTGGAGGGTCTTGCAGTCGGTGTATTCTAACTGGGTTTGTATGCTATAAAACCAACCGAGTCACCAACAAAGACACCAAACTGAAAAAAGTTTGCGCCGTTTCTTGTTTTTTTTTCTTTTTTTTTTTTACTTTACATAAACCGAAAATTGGAAAAGAAAAGGCAAATACAACGTAAATACTTATCATTATTGCCTCATTTCGAACATGACTTAATGTTCGTTGTTACCTTATACCCAACCTTACTATAAGGGTTTTCATACTTGTACAGCCATTTCTTTCTTGCATACGGTACTTATAGTTTTCTACAAATGAAGACATTTTTGTCATTTTTATTATTATTATTATCTTTGCAGACAAGTCCAATCTGTTGAGAGTCCAAAAAGTACTATCTAACCTTTTCACGAGGAACACAACCCTACCAACAATTGCAACTTTAGGCGTCAGGTAAGTAATCCTAGAAAACCTTATTTATTTTTATTTTTTAATCAATGGAAGTGTATTTCAGTTTTTTTATGCCTCTTATGACAAATTGTATTCTAAGCACGTTTAGATGTTTTCCAAATGCCATTTTTTTTTTATTTTCTTTTCTTATCTTTTCTTTCCTTCTGTTAAACCAGATCTTTAACAAAAACTGGCTGTCACGCAGATGACTTGCTCTACCTCACATTCTCACACTTGCCAATCTTTGTTCGCTTTGTGTTAATACCACATGCTTTCAGTCGCCATTTTTACGCAACTATTTCAAAAGAAAAAAAAATTCCCTTTGAAAAGCGCATATATTCAAGAATATGGAATTCATTATTTTGACCTTTTTTTTTTTTCTTTTTTACTAAGTCGATATTCACTGAAGAGAATCTTGTTTTGTCAAACGAACTGTTGATTCCCTTTTAGCGGTGACAGATTCAAGCTGTTTTTGTTGTTTTTGTTATTTGCTTGTTGTTATTTTTTAGGGTTTTTTTTCGGACTGTTGACAGTTTTTTGAGTCATTTCTATGTATAGCAATACCTGGTTCTTTTTTATGCTTTTCAGTTAGGTGTAAAGGAATTTTTCTTTAAAGAATTTAAACTTTAACACGGAAATTTTGTCGTCTGACGGTTGATTGAGAGAGTTGCATACTTCTAACAGACGCTAAATGTCAGTGTTCGATCTCAGATAATAAAAAAAAGTATTTCGTAAACTAATTTTAAAACAGACTGATAGGCTGTCCTGAAAGATTAGTGCCACACAATCTTCTTAATCTTCGTTTTATAGCGTACGAATTGAGTGGCTTAACAATTATCGTAAGGGGAAGCGACAACTCGAGTTCCAATCCTTCTCTCGGCTGTTTGCATCTTAACAATTAAAGTTGCATATTGACCTTTGACAGAGGTGTCAATCGTGAATTTATCGACACAGGATACACCTATGTAGATACATTGATTACCGAAAAACAGGCGGAAGCAGCTCACATGGGTCGACAAATGGAAATACATAGGCGTTGTGAAATCATAAGTTCAGGCACACAATCCAGTAAAGGTCAGTCCTAAAGTCTCGTTAACAGAAGAGATTCGGGCAGTCAAGAGATCCGGAGAGAGCCAGCGAGTGACTGGCGAGCGCCTAGAGTGGAGTGTAGCAGCCCACAGCGGCCCTAGTTTGAGTACCTCTAGTTAAGTAAGACGTAGATCCCTGAATATGGTAAAACGAACCTAAGAAGAAGAAAAGGATCAATATAGCAGTCATCCGTCTGTCATTCGTCTGTCTGTCTGTCTATCTCTCTCTCTCTCTGTCACTTACAGTCAACTTCAGATCCTTTCGGGGGTCCAGTCGAAGGTTATAGAATATACCGACTGTAGAGGTAAGACTCCCTCCCAACGAGTGTCCTGAATATGACACAAAACTATCTGATGGTGAGGCTCCAGTAATGCAGGAGCTTTGGAGAATGTGGAGTACCCCTTTATTACTATCACTCCGAAAACCAATCTGATCTGGAAAGGTAGCTCCTGATAGGGCTCTGTCTATAGATCAAATAGAACTAAACAATGTACTTATGCTAAACTGAATTGCTTGAAATAGAACTGTTTTGACATGTAAACAGAGTTCTTATGGTAAACTGAATTGCTTGAAATAGAACTGTTTTTGATATTTAGCTGCGTGTAAACAAAAAACTAAACTTATTCAAAACTGAATTTTTTAAAATAGAAGTGTTTATACTTGTCTTTAATTGGAATCATTGGAAAAAGTCCGCAATAAATAAAAAAAATAATTCTTAGAACTGTTTATATGTATAAAAATAGATTTGGCCTTAAATAACCGACAGTGGTTGATGTGCCATAAAACCAAATTATAAGCATAATAAATAAGACCCTTTTGAGAAATAAAATTGTGAGATATATATTTTTTTGTATTGAAGTGTTATGACCATTCGTTCCTTATTCATCACGACTATGTAACATTTAACCCTTCTATGACAACCAGACTAGGAATAGGAAAGCCCTTCATTTCGAACCAGCTGTAGACCTGAAGAGAGATAAGCTCCGGCAGGCTAATTATGCCTAAGACACACAACATTAATATCGTCCCAACACCCAAACTATTTTCGGTATATGTCTTAATAGAGTAGAATATTTCAAAATATCGCAAAAGAAATGTATTCAGTCCCAGGTAAAAAAAAGCAAGTTTTTGATTGCTGATTTTCCAAGCAAACAGGTACGCTCTCTTGAAAGCTTGGCTCAATCTTAATGAGGCACACAAAATACCGCTTCGCTGAAGAAATAGTGAATTTCTAACAAATGTTCAGCATCAAATTCTATGTATTACGAATGATAACTTTCAAATATGACTAACGGCTTATACTTGACTGATTTTCACTACATAACAAGCTATGTTATGGGGATTTTTATAAGCCTCGAAAAGCCTGGTTTATTCCTACGTTTTGTAAAAGAATAAACCGTACTTAAACAGTAGTGTAGAGATGGTGACAGCTTTTGAAGAAAGGGACGAACGACATACATGCAACAAAGTTTATATACAACAACAACAATAAACAGGGGTTTTACACCAAATGAAATAAACAACGAATGGAAGAGTTCACCAAAGAGAGTTCAAGGATGAGTTCAAGGTGCAAGATAAAGTAAGGTTAGGTTTGTTGTGAATGTTGTAAGGTTGAAGGTAAAGTAGGGTTTGATAAGGTTTGTGAAGGTAAAGTGGGTGAAGTAGGTTTGAAGGTAAAGTAGTTTTTATAAGGTTTGGTAAGGTGAGGTAGATAAAGTGGGTTTGCAGATAAAATGCCTGCTGGAACTTAACTGTGTGTCTCCTGTTCCTTTTAACTCTGCACGTGCGTTCGTCGCTCTAGGGTCCCGGGTGGTGGAAGGTACCAAAATACGTATGCCGTCAAGGCCTGCTACAATGGACCTGATGCTAACAGTTGTTGGTAGTGAAACCAAAAGAGAGAAAGAGAGTCTCCTGTGGAGCTCCTTTTTATGATGGACGCCACGTGACCCTAAGGGGCTGCTGCTGTTCGGTGAAACAGGATCACCAGTTCCTTACCAAAATTTCTACAATGTCCTTAACTAGGAGCCTTTTTATAGATATCTATAGTATATAGTTCACTTACGATTAAGTCACATATAAAGAATTGTTTCTTGATATTTCAGCCAATTTTAGTAGTGATGAGCCTACTCGATGTTTAGATGGGTAACTAATTAAGGTTAGCAGACATAGTAACTTGTCTGAAGCCTTTGTAAATTCTACTGATGACATAAAATATATAAATTTAATGAATAAAACTTAAAATTTATCATTGCATATGTTCATTGTAAGATCTTACCGTCAGCCTTATTGCCCGGCAGTTTTCTAGCACTAGACTGCTATATGATAAGATCTTCAGGGGGTTTTATCATAGGGCAAAGTTTACTAAAGCCAGTCACGCAGACCATTGTTAGTGAGATAAGTTTGAATTCACTATGGTCATGTAACAGATGAAAGTTTGGTAGAGTCCAGCAACTAGAGAAGCAGTCTATTTTCAAACCCGTTGATTGCAAAAAAAGAATTATATATATAAGCTAGTAAGCTGGCTGACCGCAGTCAAGAGCAACCCGAAGGCTCCCTTTTCAATAGCTACTACACCAAGGTGTAGAAGAGGGCGCAACTCCTTTCCCGGGATTGCTCCTCTCACCCTTAATCTGCACCTTATAATGCTGTGTGTTAAGCAAGGAAGCATCCAGTCCCACTTTTTGAGTCTTTGGTATCACTCGACCTGGGATTGAACCCAGCTCTCCCAAACCATTGGCGAACACTCTAACCATTATGCGAAACTGTTATTTTGCAAAGAGAAATCTTTGAAAGAAAAGAAACATGCCTCCAAGATGACCGAAAACGAGTGGAGAATAAGATCATCAACTTGCTTAAATCCAGTAACAAATTTAGACCGTCCACGGACATGTACCATGCTGCTGGGGACGCAGCTTTGAAAGCATTAGGGGAATTCAAATCCATCAAGCTATAAATGAATGCCCAAGTCGACAACGGCGTAAATCTCAATCTGAGATTGATAAATCGATTGAAAGGAAGCAATTGTTAGGAGAACTAACAGTACGAATGGCCCCTTTGTTTGTCAACCCAATGTACCCACCCAACCCAAAATACAACTCAAAGTAAAGATCATCATTGTTTGATGTTTGCACGAAATGTCACGTTGTAACTGATTTGGAACATCGACTCTGATTTCCGACAGAAATAACGATAACTGCCTAGTGTCCACAAATTGTCATTTGAGGCGTAAATTTAAGAATAGTTTTCGTTGTCGAATTAAAGGTCCTTTAAGAGGAAACTATCGACTTGACGCATCAGCATAGGTAGGAAAAATATGAAAATCAGCAAGAAGAATGCGACAGAAATGGCCGGATAACACATATATTTCCTATTGAGGTCAAATTCTGAGGTTTCATTGCCAACGTAACCTAGCCCAGTCAGATGGGGCCGCAGAATACACTGACTGAAACTCTGCTGGGGTTATACTCCCCGAACGAGTGTACTCTGGCCTCATCGGTTGGGGCTGCAGAATACACTGATTGCATCTCAGCAGAGACGTGAGACTCCCCGAACAAGGCCTAGTCGGTTGGGGTTGCAGAATACATTGATGGCTTCCCTGCAGAGAGGTAAGACTCCCTCAGCGATCGCCCTGTGTATAACATTAAACCATCTCTTCCCGGTCGGCTGGGACTGCAGAATACACCGACTGCACCTCTGCAGAGGCGCAAGACTCCCTCAACGATATTCCTGAATATGACACTAAACAATCTGATTATAAGGCTTCAGTAATGCTGAAGCTTGGAGAATTCGGGATACTCCTTCATTGTCATGGCTCCTAGGTCCACGCTGAACTTTAGTGGTAGCGCCTGATAGGATCCTATCAATGGATTTAATAGAACCTGTGTACTTATTCCCTAAACTGAATTGTTTGAAATTAACTTTTGACATTTAACATATATATATATATATATATATATATATATATATATATATATATATATTGTTAATAGGTTTGGTATATTAAACACCGGACGAAAGGATAAAAGTTGTGTGCTCACCAATGGTTGGTCAATGTCCCATGTCAGGATGCTGTAGTGAACATTTACAGTCATAAGGGGCTTTCTAAACGCAAAAATCTCGAATGAAATGGCTGCCACTCGTCGTTTATTTTATAGTAATTGGATGACTTATTTTTCCAAGAATACAACGTCGTATTGCTATATATTTCCGACAGGAAGCTGTTTGTGATTTATACCAAAGAATAATCTAATACATATATCAGTGTGTTTGTATATATTTGTCAGTGTGTGTGTTTGAGTGTGGGTGGGTGTGTCGGTGTGTGTGAGTGTGTCAGTGTGTGTGCGTCGGCATGGGTATGTGTTGGTGTGTGTGAGTGTCGGTGTGGTTATATTAATCGGAGTCTCTCAATTTCAGTCTAGGTATCATATACACGGACCACACACACACACACACTCACACAAAACAAGAACACACAATTACACCAAGATGCGCACACACACATTTATGCACACATATATATTTATTCGCCCACATTTTCTAAGTGGTAGAAAGGGAGGATATGTGTGAAAAATCTGATCCGTGTTGTAAAAAAGAAATTAAGAAGTGAAAGTTTTAAATGAACAAAATTGATGTTTCATGTTGCCAAATACACCTCTACGTCTATAGTAACCACTTCTCTCTGATTATATCGGTAAGCATCTACTACTTCCTCTCCTTCTTACTTTCCCTCTCTCTCTCTCTCTCTCTCACACACACTTTTTCTCTTCTTCCCTCTCTCTCTCTCTCTCTCTGTATCTCAGTCTCTTTTTCACTGTATCTCTAAGCCTATCTCTCTCTCAGTTTATTTATCTATCTGTATATCGCTCTACTTCTATTTCTTATGTCACTTTTTTTCTTTTTCTTTTTTTTTTTTTTTTTTTGACGGTTTTTTACTATTTTTCTTATCTCCTTCCTTTTACTCATAGAATTTATTTTTTACAAGTTCTTATCACGCTCTCTCTCTATCTCTATCTCTACTAAGTGCCGTTTTGAACATATCTTGGTAGCAGCACCCCAGAAAACAGCAGCTGTACGACAACTTACCTCCCATCCCACTAACCAGGCAAGTAAGACGAGTAAGACATACTGGCCCCTGTTGAAGACGTAAGTAAGGATAAACTCATAAGCGACGTTCTCTTTTGGACTCGTACTCGAGGACACGCCCTTATCGGCTGACCAGCAAGGACTTAAATACATCTGCTCTGTGTGGACATAGGATGCAGCTCAGAGAACTTTTCAGGACCTATGGAAGATATGGACCGAGGGCGAAAGAGAGTTATCCCCACTTGATGTTGATGAACTCTTTGATGTCGTATCTAAAATAAATTTGATAAATAGCATTGTTAAAAGAGATATCTTGAACACAAGTCGCACTTCTGTTGCACTTATACCAAATTGTTTATTCCAAATATCATTATCAGTTCCAGCCGTTCATTTCCTGGTTCTCCACAGCAAGTTTCGGTACTCGTAAATATCATTCTGTTCCACTCGTCTTTAGTTAGGTTATTTGCTTTTTATTTTTATTTTTATCTATTCTTTCTTCACTTTTATTTTTTCAGGCGTGTGAAACAAGTTACCTCTCCTTATTATCTTGGTGGGATTTTTCTTTTATTTATTTTTAACAATTATTCGCCTTGACACCTACTTCGCCCATTAATCCTTAAAATAATTTCAGAACCAAACACCAAAGTAAAATACATTGTAATTATCTCAACTAAACTCGAGCTTCATCCACAATCCTGAATAAATTATACCGAACAAAAAAAAAAAAATGGCATATCAACCATTGTATGTTATTTAATGACATATCCTCCATATACATATATATTGAATATATATGATTTCGTTTGGTTGGGTTTTATGGCATATCAACCATTGTGGGTTATTTAATTCCAAATGCTCTTTATACATATATATTAAAAATATATGATTTGGTTTGGTTGGGTTTTATGGCATATCAACCATTATAGACTATTTAATGCCAAATCTATTTTCATACATATAAACAGTTCTATTTTTAAAAAATTAAGTTTAGTAAAAGTATAGTTTTTCGTTTACAGAGTTTAAATTTCAAAACACTTCTATCTAAAACAATTCAGTTGAGCATAAGGACAGTTTAAATGTCAAAAACGGTTCTATATCAAACAACTCAGTTTAGCATAAGTACACAGTTTAGTTCAATTTGACCTATAGATAGGATCTCATCAGGTGCTAACACCCCGGGCAAGAAGGGACCTGGGAGCGATGGTAATTAAGGGGTGCTCCGCATTCCCCAAAGCTCTGGCATTACTGGAGCCACACCATCAGATTGTTTTGACACTCGTTGGAAGAGTCTTACCCGTCTGCAGAGATGCAATCGGTGTATTCTGTAGCCTCAGCCAACTGGCCCAAACAAGGATCAACTAATAAATAAATTAAACCAAAACCCCACAATCTCTATCGATACTGAAGTATATTTGCATAATTGCAAATCTTAAATCAGTAGATGTATAAAAAATAGTACCACTTCTCTTCTACAAGGATTGCTTTGAATAACCCACTAATGTTGATATGCCATTAAAGTACTTCGATGTTTATTTAAAAACATTTTGCAATATGAAGATCTAACAACAGTTGTCAAGTAAAGTAAAGTTGTCTCCCTTTAGTCGAGGGTGACCAGAAGGCTCCCTTTTCAATAGCTACTACACCGAGGTGTAAGGGAGGGCACTACTCCTTTTCCTCGATTGCTCCACTTATCCCTTATATTGCTGAGTGTTAACAAGGAGGTTTCAAATATCATTTTTAAAGTCTTTGGTATAACGCGACCTGGGATTGAACCCAGATCTCCCGGACCATTGGCGAACACATTGTTCTTTTCTTCGTGAGTAAAAATAATTCCAAATGCAATGTAATACATATTTAGGGAAGTTTAGGTTGTTATTTTTTAATGGCACATCAACCTTTTTTGGTTATTTAATGTTAAATCTGTCCTTATAGAAGAGTAGTGCACCTATCTAAGCCATAGCTAAGTGAATAATTGGTTTCATACCTTTCCCATCGGTATTAGACCGAAAGTGAACGTTATAGCGCAATTGGAGTTCGAACTCGCATGCTACGATATCACAGTCAAGCTCGTCAGCCACAACGCCTTCGTTGACTCTCCCCAATAGGTTTAGAGTTACACGGTTCTAAATTTAGAAATAAGCATTATCGTAAAATTCATAATTGGTTCCTGTTATTATGTTTTTTCCCGTTTGAAGTTGTATCCTGTATCAGGGAATTGAAAATGTATAAGAATACTTCTGGGCCAAGTACGATAGATAGATAGATAGATACGAGTTGAAATCCTGGACGAGACTGATTTCATCTCACATGGCACTAAGTCCCTTGGGAAAGGTATGAATCTAATTATTCTCCCTCCAGCTATGGGAAATAGTTGGGCACACTGTGTTCTCCAGACTTGGTGAGGAAACTAGTCTAGGAGAATGAAAACTCTTTATTCAAACCTGTTAAACTCCGCTTGAAAATTGACCTTGTGTCATATCCTACCCGAGTGAAGGGGTTGGTAAATATGCATAGATAGGTTTCGTTTGATTTGCTTTATTTTAATGTGTATCAACCATATCAACAGTTCTATTTCAAACAGTACGCAATTTAAATATCAAAACAGTTCTCTTTTAAACAATTCAGTTCATCATAAGTACGTAGTTTATTTCCATTTGACCCATAGATATGACCCTATTAGGTGCTACCACTCCGGACCAGAGTGGACCGGCGAACGATTGCGATGAAGGGACACTCCGCATTCCCCAAAGCTCCAGCATTACTGGAGCCTCACAAGTAGATTGCTTGGCATCATATACCAGGACACTCGTTTGGGGAGTCTTACGCCTCTGCAGAGATGCAGTCGGTGTATTCTACAGCCCGAGCAGACAGGGTCTGATATATAGATAGATCTTGTCTGAATTTTGTTAGTTATCGTATTTCCTTTGTATTAGACGGACTGTTCTCCTCGTCTTTTTAGACCGTGTACTCTCCGGCCTTCTTCTGATGTATTTGTTATGGAGTCATCAGTATGAACTGTCTATTTCGTAGTTCTATAGAAATACAAAAAAAATTTTCCCGTCGTTGATTAGTTGGCTTACAACAGTTTTTTTTTCTTTACTTCTTTCTTTATTTCATCTGTTATTTATTTAGTTACTATTAGATGTTCCCAGACACTGCTTAATTCTAATTGGTTAAGATATTCCAGAAGCTGCAATTGCAACGATCTATTTCCGTTACTTTAGAATTGATCTTTGGTAAGAGTAAAATCAGATTTAATTTGAATTTCAGTCTACTATTGTCTAAGATGTTTATTACCCATCCAATTATTTTTAATTCCTTCTTTTTTTTTTTAATCGAAATTCACTCGAGCCGTTTCATTTCAACGACAGCGGGAAACAGAACGGATTGGAGACAATAATGAACGATAAACTCCCGGCGAGAATCAAATTCATGTTCCCTTTAATCGCATCAGCAGTAAAAAGAAGAATGGAGGCTTTAAATCATCCCCGACTTAATTGCAATTAAAAGTGCATTTTTCAGACAAAATTTAAAAGGCTAATTTTATTGTTTTGTTTTTTTTTTTTTTGGTAAAATAGGATGGATAGATTACTATGGTACCAAGAAAAAGGAGACAATTCTAAGAAATAACAGGGTCATCAGGCTTTAAAAATCCACGATTTAATTGCTATTGAAAGTGCATTATTTTTTTCGACAATATTTAAAATGTTGATTTTACTGGAGGGGGGTTCTGTTAGAATAGGATACGATGGTACCAAAAAAGTGGAAAATTCGAATAATTTACTGATGAACAAGACTTTAAAAATCCCCTACATAGTGTGTCAAACGAAACTGACCTAGTGCATTTTTTCGGAAAAATTTGGAATGTTGATTTTGCTGGGGTTTGTTTGTTTGGGGATTTATTTGGGGAGGGAGCATTTTTTGTAGAATAGGATATGTACATTACAACGCTTTCGAAAAAAGTTGACTGAGAAATGCGGTTTTAAAATATCCCTGACTTAAAACTCAATGCGGTTTTAAAATATTCTCGACTCAAAAACTCAATACGGTTTTAAAATATCCTTGATTTAAAACTCAATGCGGTTTTAAAAAATTCCTGACTTAAAACTCAATGTGGTTTTAAAATAACCCTGACTTAAAACACAATGCGGTTTTAAAACATCCCTGACTTAAAACTCAAAAAATCTAAGACATTTTACTTGACAACATTTAAACCGTTGATTATTTTGGTCGTTTCTGGTACAAGAGAATGCGTAGATTACAATAGTTCTAAAGAAAGTGAATAATTCTAATAACTGACCGAGGAATCAAGCTTTAAAAAATCCAAGATTTAATTGCAATTGAAAGTACATTTTTTCGGCAAAATTTAAGATGTTGATTTTACAGTTTGGGGGGTGTTTGTTTGTTTGTTTGTTTGTTTGTTTTTTCAACTAGAATAGGATGCATGCATTACAATGGAATCAAAGAAGGTCGACAAAAATATAAGTTTGAACCCTCACCAACAATTTAGCATTTTTATTATTGTCTCTGATCTGCACTGTTGTTTTTTGTTTTTTTTCCTGTTTTTTTGTTTGTTTGTTTGTTTGTTTGTTTTTTGTTTTTGTTTTTGTTTTTTGTTTTGTTTCGTTTTTTGTCTTTTTTTCTTTTTTGTATCAAAGAAAGTCGACAATAATACTAGTTTGAACCCTCACCAACAATTTAGCGTTTTTTTTATAGTCTCTGATCTGCACTGTTTTTATTTTGTTTATGTTTTTGTTTTTTTGTTGTTTTTTTTTTGTCGTTGTTTTTTGTTTTATTTATTTGTTTTTGTTTTATTTGTTTTGTTTTGTTTTGTTTTACTTTTTTTGTTGTTTTGTTTTTGAAGGTAGGATTTATCATAGACATGAACACACGGCTGATTGGTTTGGTTTGGTTTTATGACACATCAACCATTATATATGTAAACAGTTCTATTTAAAACAATTCATTTTAGCATAAGTACGTAATTTAGTTTTATTTGACCCATAGATCGGATCTTATCAGATGCTACCATTCTGGGTCAGAGTGGGACAGGTAGCGATGGCAATGAAGAAGTACTCCGTATTACCCAAAGCTCCAGCATCACTGGAGCCTCACCATCAGATTGTTTAGTGTCATATATCAGGACACTCGTTAAGAGAGTCTTACCCCTCAGCAGAAATACAGTCGGTGTATTCTGTAGCCCCGACCGACTAAATCAGACACAGCTAAGCTTCTATAAAAAATACAAATGTACGAAGAAAGCGACACTCTCGAGAACTTGCTCGTAAAAACGTCAAGATGATGCAATCTCTTCATTAAATGGTAAGCTTCTAAAATTAGAAGACCAGTTCATGTACCTCGGTAGCAATATCACATCTACCAAAAATGATGCCATTATACACATAGGTAAACAGCAAACAGGATAATAACTATATGGAATTCTGATCTCTCATAAAATAAAAAGGAAATACTTCCAATCTGAAGGCGTGTCCGTACTGTTGTATGACTGCACCACTTAGTCTATAACAAAACGCATGAAGAAAGGGCTAGATGTGAACTAGACAAGTATGCTGCGTGCCATTCTGAACTAATCCGGGAAGTAGTACCCTACGAAAGAACTTCTGTACGGCCACCTACCTCCCATCTCACAAACCATCGAAGAAAGATAAGCTAGGCACTGCTGGAAAAGCAAGAATAATCTCATCAGCAACGTTCTTCAATGGATTATTACACATGAACACACCAGTGTCTGACCACCAAAAACTTACATTCATTAGCTCTGTGCGGACATAAGATGCCATCTACATGAGTTTTTAGTTTGGTTTGGTTTTAGGACATATCAACCATAGTAGGTCAGTTAGTGCCAAATCCTTTAATACATATACATTTAATATATGATTTGCTAACACATTTTTTAGATAACATTCTTAGACGAGACTGAGCTCATTTTTTACACACTGTTTCATGTAGTACAAATAATTCTATTTATCATAAATGATTCATTTTTACACAGTTAAATATTTTTAAGCATTGCAATTTAACACCAACAATTCAATTAAAGATCAGTCATTTGTTCACACACAATTAATAGATTAAACAGTTCTATTCCAAGCAATTCAGTCATTTGTTTGCACTCAGTTTAAATGTCAAAGGACACAGTTTATATGTCAAACAGTCCTATTTGATTCATAGATAGAAACTTATCAGGTGCTACCATTCCGAGCTAGGGTGAACCCGAGAGTGATGGCATTAAAGGGATACTCTGTGTTCCCTAAAGCTCCTGCATTACTAGAGTCTCACCATCAGATTGTTTAGTGTCATACCAGGACACTCGTTGAGGGAGTCTTACCCCGCTACAGAGATGCAGTCGGTGTGTTCTACAGCTCCAGCCAACGGGGCCATCTTGATAAGTGTGATCGGGAAAGATAGCGAGAGAGAGAGAGAGAGAGAGAATCGTAGGAATCTATGATATCAACAAGACTGTGATGATTATGATGATAGCTTAGGTAATTTACAAAGCTCTTTGCTTTGATGTGGCACGAGTCCAAATGAATGGGGCACCCAATGATGATAGCTTAGTCTGGTACAAGTCTCTAAATGGTGCTTGAATATCGACTCATCTTCAGATGATTCGATATCTATAACAAGGAACAAATAAGCAACGACTTTACAGACGAACGATCTGTCGAAATCTTCCCGAAAAAAAAATGTTAACTACACTTACATCACATCTAGACTTTGACCGAGATAAAATAGTATAAGACGAGCTGACCGGAAATGTCTTACGAGGAAGTGATTTGATAAAATTTGCTGTGTATAAAAATATTGGGAAAGTCTTGAAATGAATGATTTTTTTTTTCCTGAGTAGCATCAGGTGCGACTACTTTTACAATATGCAGGTGGGCGAGTTAAATAGAAAATGGTTCAGTTAAAAATGAGTTTTTACAATAATCACATTTTTGGAAAAGATAAAATCAGAGCAAAATAGATGCACGTGCGCTGGTTTAGAACGGATTAGATTAAGTCAAAATGAGCTGAACTGAGATAGATAGATAGATAGATAGATAACGAGATCGAGAGAGACAAAAAGAAAAAAAATTGGGATACATATATATATATATATATATATATATATATATATATATATTTGCATGTATACTGAGAGGGGTAGGGGAAGAGAGAAAGAAATAGGGGAATAAAGCCATACGAACATTGATAGAGTGAGAGAGAGAGAGAGAGAGAGAGAGAGAGAGAAACATGTTGGGATGTACACACACACACACACACACACACATATATATATATATATATATTTATATATATATATATATATATATATATATATATGTGTGTGTGTGTGTGTGTGTGTGTGTGTCAGAAATATGTGTAAAGTTGGATAAATCAAATACTTAACTCAGATTTACATACGTGATATTTCATTCGGGCTTTATTTCATCTTCACGAACTTCTTCATGACAGAGACTGTTTGCTGAGGGTTTTTTTCTATTTAAAAGCACATGGGGATAGTGGAGAAGGTATAGTTGTAGCAGAAAAAGTTGGGAGGGATTTAAAGTCAAATGTATCAGGTTTCATTAAAGTTTTTTTTTTGTTTTGAAAGTGGATATATATTTTAAGGAGATGATAAGAAAAAAGTAAGGAAGTGTTTATGTGAAAAAGGGTTTTGGCAAGACTTGTTTCATGGAAAAGATATTGACTATAATGTGATGTCGTAGAAAATTGTCTATATTCTAGTGTCTGGGTTGTAATTGGGGCGGGGAAGGACTAAGAGGTAAATTATCAGGAAAAAACAAAAAAAAAAAAAAAGGAAAGGATTCTCAGAAATATAGTGGCACAGAGTGAAAAATGATTTTTTCTCTTCCTATACATTTTCTATTTTGATTTTGATTTCGTTCACTAACGATGTTCACCAGGTGTCGTGAGATTTGATAAAAAAAAAAAAACTTTAACGAAACCTAATACATTTGACTCTAAATTCCTCCCAGCTTTTCCTGCCACAATTATACTGCCTCCACTCCCCTCACATGCTTTTAAATAGAAAAACTCAGAAAACGTTTTGAAGAAGTTCGTGAAGATGAAATAAAGCCCGAACGAAATATCACACATCTAAATCTGAGTAAAGTGTTTGATTTATCCAACTTTCCACATATTTCTACCATACTGTCAGATTCATTACAAATCTGTCTTTTCAACATATGTATGTATGTATGTATGTATACTGATGGTTAGTTAGTTTTAAGGAATATCAACCTTTGTCGGATATTTAACGCAAAATCAATTTTTATGCAAATAGTCAGTTCTATTTTTAAAAATTCAGTTTACTATGAGTTTATATGTCAAAAACATTTCTATTTCAAGTTATTCAGCTTATTCAAATAGTTTTAATTCAGCTAATTCGGCCCAGTATAAGCACAGATGTCAAAAACTGTTCTATATTAAACAATTCAGTTTAGTGTAAGTACAGTTTCAATGTCAAAAACAGTTTTATTTCAAACAATTCAGTTTAGCATAAGCACGCAGTTTAAATGTAAGTACACAGTTTAATTGTCAAAAACATTTCTATTTCAAGCTATTCAGTTAAGTCAAACAGTTCTAATTCAAACAATTCAGTTTAGCATAAGTATGCAGTTTAGTTCTATTTAACCCATTGATAGGGCCCTATCAGTGGCTACCACTTTGGGCCAGAGTGGACGACAGCAATGAAGAGGTACTCCGCATTCCCCAAAGCTCTAGCATTACTGGAACCTCACCATCAGATTGTTTAGTGTCCTATCTAGGACACTCGATGGTGGGGGGTCTTACCCCCCTTCAGAGAAGCAGTCGGTATATTCTCAGCCCCAACCAACTGGGCAATATGTACACTGAGAATGATAGGGGAAGAGAGAGAGAGAAAGGAGGAATAATCCATATGAACATAGATAGATAGATAGATAGATAGATAGATAGATAGATAGATAGATAGATAGATAGATAGATCTATCTGTCTACTTTTATAAAAGGCTCAAGTTTGCAGTCATAGTGGTTGCTAAAATATGAAAGAGTAAACATTGGTCAAAAAAAAAAAAAAAAAAAAAAAAGACGGTAAGAAGAATCTAAATAAATTAAAGACACCCACCAGATGAAAAGTATGGTTGGTTGGTTGGTTAGTTGGGTTTATGGCATATCAACCTTTGTAGATTTTTTAACGCCAAATCCATTTTTAAACAAATAATCGGTTCTATTTCAAACAATTCAGTTTAGCATGAGTACACAGTTTAATTGTCTAAAGCATTTCTATTTCGAGCTATTCAGTTTATTCAAACTGTTCTAATTCAGCTAATTCAGTTTAGTGTAAGTAAAGTTTCAATGTCAAAAACAGTTCAATTTCAAACAATTCAGTTTAGCATAAGCACGCAGTTTAAATGTAAGTACAGTTTAATTGTCAAAAACATTTCTATTTCAAGCTATTCAGGTTAGTCAAGCAGTCGGTGTATTCTACAGCCCTAGCCGACTGGGCAATATGTATACTGAGAGAGATGGGAGAAGAGAGAGCGAGAGAGAGAGAGAGAGAGAGAGAGAGAAAGAAAGAGAGGAATAGATAGATAGATAGATAGATAGATAGATAGATAGATAGATAGATAGATAGATAGATTTCTCTTATTTATTAAATGACACTCATTGATAGATATATACATAGCGTTTATTAAATGACCCTCATAGATAGCTAGATAGAGAGATTTCCCTTTTTTATTGAATGACCCTCAGAGATAGATAGATAGATAGATAGATAGATAGATAGATAGATAGATAGATAGATAGATCTATTTATCTACTTTTATTAAATGATCAAGTTTGCAGTGATAACGATTGCTGAAATACGAAAGCGTAAACATTGGTCAAAAGAAAAATAAAATAAAAAATAAAAGATGGCGAGAAGAACGTAAATCAATTAAAGACGCCCACCTGATGAAAAGCAAAAAAAAAAAAACATTTAAAAAAAACTATGCTTACGTCCATGAGTGAGTGAGTTTGTTACGAGACATGCATGCAGTTAAATGGATATTTGATATCATCTGTTTATTGGGTGTTTAATATTTGATACTTGATATTATCTGTTTATAGGTTATTTAATATCAAGGGGGGTTGTTTTCTTTTAGTTTTTTGTTTGTTTGTTTGTTTTTAGTTGTCGTACAGCGAAATTTGAACCTCTGCTTTACGTTAACTCGGCTTTCAATCGATGGTGTGTGGCATTAGAAAATAAAGAAAGAAAGAAAGAAAGAAAGGAAGGAAGGAAGGAAAAGAAAGAAAGAAAGAAAGAAAGAAAGAAAGAAAGAAAGGAAAAGAGAGAAAGAAAGAAAGGAAAAGAAGGAAAGAAAGAAAGAAAGAAAGGAAAAGAAAGAAAGAAAGGAAAAGAAAGAAAGAGCGGTTTTGCTGGCTGAGTGAGTGGTTGGTTTTGTCGTATTTTATGGCATACCAAACCTTGCAGGTCACTTAATGTCAAATCCCTAGGCGCCTCTGGTGGTGTAATGGTTAGCAAGCTCGACTAGCAAACCTACACGAATGAGTTCGAGTCTCATTGGGTGCCCCTTTTATATGGCCTTATGCCACATCTAAGCAAAAAGCTTAGTAAATTACCACTTAATGTCAAATCCCGTATATATATATATATATATATGTATGTATATTTTGAAAGCGAAGGGTTTCGAGGTTTGATTAGATGATATGATAGCTTATCAAACTTATCAAGCCATCAAATCAACTTATCAAACCAAGAAGCTATTCGCTTTCAAATTGTATATATATATATATATATATATATATATATATTAGAGATATATATTTAATTCATTGAATATTGACTCCGACCCTGGGTTTCGTGGAGTTTTTTGCAAAACAACAATCATCGGGCAGTTATTTCCTTAACTGCCTGATGATTGTTGTTTTGGAAAAAACTCCATGAAACCCAGGGTCGCAGTCTATATTCCATGAATTAAATATATATATCTAATATATATTTATTTATTTATTTATTTATTATTATTATTATTATTATCATTATTATTATTATATAATAGCTCTATCCTAGATATTGAGCACTCTCTATATTATATTGAACTTGGTTCAACACATACCCACAAATCTGTGACAACCTACACTCTTATAATATAATATATGTATATATATATTAATACGGAAATTGACATTAAATGACCCACAAGGGTTGATATGCCATAAAATACAGTAAAATCAACCATTCACCCAGCAACACCTCTCTTTCTTTCTTTCTTTCGTTCTTTCTGGACGATCCCTGTTAGTTTCTGTTAGACTGATATATATATATATATATATATATATATATATATATATATATATATATATATATATATATATATATAAGAAAGCAAATAGTTCTTAGGTAAATTAACTTTCAAGCAAGTAAAAGTACATTTGTTTACCCATAGTGAAATCATTTCAAGTATTGCTGACTCAAATAATTCTAATATTAATAATATGTTTGTACACAATAAAATCATTTCAATTATTGCTATTTACCATTATTTATTTTATTCATCAATTAGTCCTATTCAATTTAATAAGAAGAATTTGTTTATACACAGTTAAATGTAAAAACAGTTCTATTTCAAATAATTCAGTTTAGCGTACTTATACGTTTTAGTTCTATTTGACCCATAGATGGGACCCTATCAGGTGCTACCACTATGGGCCAGAGTGGACCTGGGAGTGATGGCAATGGACTGGTACCCCGCATTCCCCAAATCTCCTGCATTACTGAAACCTCATCCTCAGATTGCTTAATGTCATATACAGGACACTCGTTTGTAGTAGGGTCTTACCCCTCTGAAGAGAAGCGGTCTGTGTATTCTGCAGCTTCAGCTGACTGGCAGTTAGATTAATTTTCATATATCTATTGTTTTTGTTTAAAAGGCTATTATGCAGATTAGAAGTGTTATAATTGATAATATTCATTAAATTAATTTCATTAGGTTTAATATTTGTAATATGTTTTTTTCTTGATTTGCCCAGCTGAAATTGGATTGCGTCTTATACACCGTCAAATGCGGTATTGTAATTCCTAGCAAAAGATTGAATTTTTCTATTAGACTTATAGATGGACCTAAACATATATCACTCGGGGTAAGAAGGGATGTGTGAGTAATTATAATAAAAGGGTTTTCTACATTTCCCAAACTGCAAGACTGGAGTCGCACCATCGAATAAAGTTTCAAGTGCTTAGTTGACTGTGATCGAAAATGGCGGTGATTACAAAGAAAGAAAGAAAGAAATAAAGAAAGGTGAAAGAAATTAGCAGTGATAGATAGATAGATAGCAACCGACTGTGGATGACAGATAAGAACAGATTTAGATAGATAGATAGATAGATAGATAGATAGATAACGAGAGAGAGGGAGAAAAAGTGAGAGAAAGAGAAAGAGAGAAAGCGAGAGATATTTCTTTATTTTGTATTTTAGATTCCTGTATATTAAAGGGAGTGTAGTGTCAATTTGCCTTTCGAGTATATATTCATTCCAGATTGTTCTCGAAATTTCAAAAGAAGCATATAAAAAACGCCCCACTTAAAGAAAGAAGGTCATACCTATATATGTTTCTTTAGGTTGTGATATATCCGGATCAATAACACCAAGGAGAATATTCGTGTCGACACTGATTATAGACCTCGTTGTCCGTAAATCGATCTGTTCACCACTAACTTATTATTGAATCTTGATGTTAGCAACTCAATTTACGCTTCGACTTGGAATTTACCAGCTAGTATGTTTCATTCGATTTCATAGGTTTTCATTCTTATCTTATATTGGTTTTATATTTCTAACAGTTGCTAAGAGATTCTTAGACTGACTCTATGGTCGTTCTATTTTCCTTTTCTTTTTGTTCTCTCACAGGAATTTAAGAAAAGGAAAATAACTGACTTGTCTCTTTTGATATATCATTGCGCGTGAGTTGAGGAAAATAGGCTTGTATCTTCAGTATCTCTGTCATTTTGTGAGAAAAAAAAGTTCCCTCGAAAGTGTCGATTTTATAAGCGAGATTTTCTTTCGTCTCGTCGATCTGAGACGACAATGTTTTATTATTGAAATAATAATATTTTTTGTTTTTGGTTTGTATTTTTTTTTTTTTTTAGCTTTTTTTTTTTTTAACTTGCTTAGTTTTTACAAAATATTTTTTTTCCTTTTTTTCTTTTTCAAAAAGTGTTTGCTTATCAAATCAAGTCAGTTTTCGAGCAGCATTTGGTTTCAGTTTATTTTTTAATTTATCATCTCATGAATATTTAAATTTATTGTGTCACATGTATATCAAAATTTATTACCTCATATGAAAATTAAAATTTATAATTTCATATTAATATAAAAATCTATTACATTATATGAATATTAAAATGTATTATCTCATATGAATATTGAAATTTATCACCTCATATGAATATTAAAATGTTGTGTCCTTAAAAAGGATACAATCAGACAAGGTGGTACCCAGGTGGAAATGAACAGACAATGCCGGTTGGGGACAAATCCAACAGTAAATTAATGCCGTTGGCCTCGTCCTCGGGGTGCCGGCCGGTATAATGCTCTTCTCACTGAAAATATAACCTTTCTACATGACTAAGAGGGGATGTGGGATAAACCATTACAACATAAATTTTGTTATCTCATGTGAATATTAAGATATATCATTTCATATGAGTATTAAGATTTATTATCTCATCCGAATATTCATTTTATTAAACCCCAAATTATGTACAAATATGTCTGTCAATATTAACGATATACTCGGGCTTTTCAATAAATTAAAAGATTTATTTTGTACTGGGTGCCCCATTCATACGGCCTTGTGCCACATCGAAGCAAAGGGTTTCGTAAATTACTTTATATTGTTAAATACAAAATAATATTTTTTTCAGAATTTCTTCCAAAAATGTAAATTCTGCATTGTTTTTAATTGGTATATAGCAAATATTATTTTAATCTCGCAAACATATTTGTTTTGAGACTATTCAAAATGCCGTCAAATCAGAATTCCAGACGTGAACCGATGTATGTCATTAAATTTTTGGTAGCTAAAAAATACAAATCACGTGAAATTTACAGAAGAATGTGTGATGTGTTTAGAGAAGCATGTCTTTAGCGAAAAATGTTTTAAAGGAAGGCAATTCATGGAGTGGAAACGCAATGACTCTCCAGAAAAAAAGTTCCGGACGTAGCGGTCAGTAAAGAAGGTCATGCTTTCATTCTTCGGGGACGTGAAAGGAGCCATCACTATTGATTTCCTGAGAAAAAGTCCAACTGTAACAGTGCTTGCTCATTCCAGCTCCATTCACTTTACATATTGTTGTGGTCTTGAAAGGCTAGAAATGAATAACACAAAGAGATGTAAGGTTTACAGCAGTATATATTTACGAAAATACAGACATTAACGGTTACCGGTAACTGACTAGACTCGCTTGACTCGTTTATCCAGCCAGGCACTATTCATAGTATCGAGGAGGGTCCATGAAGTGACGTCATGGGGTATATCACCATAAGACTTTTGGAGGTGCCCGTGGTGTAATTGTTATCGTCGTAGGAAATGGACGCGGCGACTCGAGTTCAAATCCTGGACGAGACTGATTGTATTTCACATAGCACTAATACCCTTGGGAAAGGTATGAATCCAATTATTCTCCCTCCAGCTATGAGTAAATAGTAGGACAGACTGAGTTCTTCAGCCTTGGTGAGGTAACTAGTCTAGGAGAAGGAAAACTCCGAATTCAAACCTGTTAAACTCTGCTTAAAAAATTGACCTTGTGTCCTATCCTTCCCGAGCGGAGGGGTTGGGTAAATAGGATCACCATAAGACTTATTGAATAACCCTCGAGTGATTCTAATTTTGTTAATATCGATAGATTTCAGTTTGTACATATAAATTGATCTATATCAATCAGTAATCTATCTATCGATCTATCAATATATCTAGGTTGTTCATATATGTCTCATTTTGATTATATCAACTTATCTAGTTCTATTTATATCTACATCAATTTGTTTCATTTCTGTCATATCTATATATATCTTCATATTAATCAATCGATCACAATTTTCTCAGATAACTTAATGTAGGTCATGATCAACTTAATCTTTTCTATTTTAGTCATATCTATCTATCTATCTATCTAGTGGCAGGGGTAAATATATAATTCTTGACAAAACTTAGGTTAGTCCTGCCCAAAATCGATTAAAAGGGTACTCAACCGCAACGAGAATATAACATGCTACAACAGTGAAATAGTCTTCGAGATAAGCAAGCCTGAGCTAGGTATTCTCTTTATCTATCTATCTATCTATCTATCTATCTATCTATCTCAATACCATTGTATCTATATCAGCATCATTTTTCGTATCTATCTATCTATCTATCTATCTCAGTACCATCACAGTATTATTTTGTGTATGTACGTATCTACATATCTAAGTCAGTACCATTATATCTGTCAATCTCAATACCATCATATCTATCTATCTATCTATCTGTCTGTCTGTCTGTCTGTGTATATGTACAAACATATAGTTATATTGATACCGAGAAAGATACACACACTGTTTGCTCGAATATATAAAGCTAACTCAATATTCAATCGAGGCTTTTTACCTTTCATAATTTATATTACTAAGGTATCAGAAATAAATTTCGTGATAGAATTCGTCGTACCATTGTTTTCTTTTGGTGAGGAATTAAACAGTGATGAATGACATGTTTGTGTAATAATATCTCATATGTCATGAAACACTCAGTCACCACACAAAGTCCTGTCTAAGCAGCCCATTGAAGGCTTAGGTTAGTGGGCTGGTTAGTTGTTTTGTTGGTTGGCATGATGGCTTGTTCGCTGGTTGGTTGGTTGGTTAGTTGGTTTTAAAACAGTTCAACCCTTGTGTTATGTAATGTTGAAATATTTTTTGCAAGCAATATAATGGTTTCAAGTAACTACCTCTATAATAATAATAATTACATTACTAGTGTATATTTTCAATAATTCATTCTTGGCCAAAAGAAATAATTTACTAGCT
The DNA here is from genome assembly GCA_963585895.1 of Sepioteuthis lessoniana. Lineage (NCBI taxonomy): Eukaryota > Metazoa > Mollusca > Cephalopoda > Myopsida > Loliginidae > Sepioteuthis > Sepioteuthis lessoniana. The sequence goes on along the minus strand of OY757923.1, from coordinate 62,778,008 downwards.
TTTATATCATCATCATCATGTCGCGCTGGTAGCACGGATATCCCTGACCCTCTCTCGCCACTCCTCCCTATCGTTCATCGCCCTAGGCAGGTCTTCAGAACAACATCCCGTATCCTCACATAGCTGCTGAATGTATGTTTGTGCTGGTCGTCCTGCTTTTGCACCACCATGTGTGGGGGTCCATAAGAGTACATCTCTTATGAGTTCGTCCCTGCTTCTCCAGCAGTGTCCTGCATGTCTGGTTCGTCTAAATTGAATAGTTTTCGTGATAGGAGGCAGGTGGCCGTACAGTTGGTGTCTTGTGGGGTGTTGTCGCCAGGACTTGTTCAAGATTGCACGCAAGCAATTATTCCTATACTATTGTTGTGGCCCCGGAAAGGGTCCCTAATGAAAACGCAAACACGGATATTAGATAACAGATTATATTACACAAGAAAGATAGAGTTACATAAAAAAAGGTAAGAAGTCTCGTACTGTTCGTATAACACTGATAGTGATCTGCTCTTCTGGCAGCGAAATCTCTATACTAATAACGGTGAGAAGAGTCCATTATAGTCAGATAGGTAAGGTTCCCACAACAATAATACAAATACAATTATATGGTTTCAAGAATTCATATTTCATAAAAGTAACGGTTATACCAATTTCAATTGGTGCTGTGGGTACAGTCACCAAAGGATTTGTAAAGGGACGGGAGGACTCGGAAATAAGAGTATAAGTGGAGACCATCCAAACTACTGCATTATTGAGATCGGACCAAATACTAAGAAGAGTCCTGGAGACTTGAGGGTACTTACTGTCACTCAAACTACAGTGAGAAACAATCGGTAAACGCTGGCTTGAAAAACTCAAAAAGGAGTAACAATAATAAAAGAACTACCAAATTTTAAAAAATCAGAACGCTTGGAGAAAAGGAAACTTACATATACTTGGGAATATTGGAAGCGGAGACCATCAAAAAAGTGGAGATGAAAGAAAATTTTTTTAAAAGAATATCTTAGGAGAACGAGAAGATTACTCAGGAAAAAAAAAACCATATAGCAAAAATCTAATCAAATGGATAAACACTTCCGCTTTCCTCATTGTAAGATACTGGAAGCATTTTTAAGGTTTTGGTTTAGTTTCTTTGTTTAATGGCATATCAATCTTTGTAGGTTATTTAATGCCAAAGCCATTTTCCAAGAAGAACAGTAGTGGTACTATTTAACCCATAGCTGGGAGGATAAAGGGGTTCATACCTTTCCCAAGGGTATTTGTCCGAAAGTGAACGTAATAGCGCGACTGGAGTACGAACTCGCTTACTACCAATCCGTAGTCCATCGCTTTAACCATTACACCACAAGGATACCCCCACCATTTTTAAGAGGTTAAGAGAAGAACTTCAACAAATGAACCAGAGAACAAGAAAATTAATGACGGTGGATGAGTCCTTGCGTCCCAGAATTGATATAGACAGACTATGTATGTCAAAAACTGAAGGAGGAAGAGTAATTGCTAGCATTGAAGATAGCGTCGATGGATCAGTACGACAACTCAAAGACGACGTAAAAAATCAAAAAAAAGATTCTTTATAGCAACAAGAATTAATAGAAAGGACACAATAATTAATAGAACGGACACAGATAATAATTAATAGAAAGGACACAGATAATGATTAATAGAAAGGACACAAATAATAATTAATAGAACGGACACAGATAATAATTAATAGAAAGGACACAAATAATAATTAATAGAAAGGACACAGATAATTCAAGCGTCAAACTAGCGAAATCTCTCACGATAAGATTTGGACATTGCTAAAAAATAGAAACCTGAAGAGTAAGAAATAGAAACTTTAAGAGAGAAACTGAATCTCTTCTAATAGCAGCACAAAGCAACGCCATAAGGACAAACTCTATTAATGCGAAAAAAAAAGATAAGACAAATGATTGATAAATGGACTGGAAGACTTGGAAATAAGAAGTCAAGTAGCGACCATCCAGACTACAGCCTAATTAAGATCATCCAAAATACTGACTCAAATTACAGAGAAAAACAATCAGCTAATGTGGGTGAGAAAAACTATTAAAAAGAGTAAAACCATAATAAAAGAACAGGTGTACCTTAATACAAACAATAAAAATATACAGTCAGAATATAGGAATTAAATTTGGCATCGTTAAATGTGCCATGATTATAATGAAAAGTGGGAAATGAGAATTTGTGGGAGGAATTAACAATACCAAATCAAGAATGCATCAGAATGCTTTGAGAAAAGGAATACTACAAATATTTGGATATATTGGAATCGGTCACCATCAAACAAATAATGAAAGAAAAAGTAACAAGAGTGCATCAGAAGAACGCGAAAGCTACTCGAAACCAAACTCAGCAGCAGAGATCTCATAAAAATTATTAACAACCGAGAATCTTCTCTTGCAAGATACTCTGGACCATTCTTAAAACGAACCAAAGGACAAGAAAATTGAAAAAGGCCATACATCCGAAAGATGACACAAATAAACTATATGTGTCAAGATAAGAGGGAGGAAGAGGACTTGTAAGCATCTGAGGTTGTGTGGATGTATCAATTGAATAATACCTAAAATATGTGAAATATCCGAAAAAAAATCACATAACTCATCTCGAAAGCCATGGAAAGTGGAATTAACAGTAGATGGTCAAACCCTAACAAAAGTGAGAATCCAAATAGGTATCGACTAAAGAGAGTCACTCGCAACATTGCAATTCATTATAGAAATGATGCCATTTCTTTGTCGGAAATGTACAGATGGATACAACTTTAGAAAATTGAAAGAAAGGAGAACTAACTTCTGTATATGGATGACAGCAAAATATCAACCAAAAATGAAAAAAACTGAAAACCCAGTCACAAACGATACGAATATACAGCCAGAATCTAGGGATGGAATTTGGCATTTTCAAATATTTCATGCTGATATTGAAAAAGAAGAAAAAAGATATAATGAAAGGATTTAATAAGGTAGTCATAAAAGCAGCAGAATACTTGGAGAGAAAGAAAATTACAAATACATCGAAATATTGGAAGCGGATACTATCAAACAAATTGAGAAGAAAAAAAGAAAATAGTACCACCGAAGAACACAGAAGCTTTTCGAAAGCAAATTCAGCAGCAGAAATTTCATCAAAGGGATTAGCACCAAGACAGTTCTCTTTGTATGGAACTCTGGGCCATTCTTAAAATGGGAAAGGGAGGAATTCGGACAAATAGACCAAAGGACAAGAAAATTGATGGCAATGAAAAAGTTCTTACATCAAAGAGATGACATAGATAAACTATATGTGTCAAGAAAAGAAGAAGGAGGATTCGCCAGCATTGGGGATTGCATGGGTGCATCAATGCAAGGACTAAAGAAAAAAAACTATGTGTCAAGAATGGGAGGAAGAGGAATTGCCAGCATTAGGGATTGCATAGATGCATCAATGCAACGATTAAAGAACAAAAACTATATGTGTCAAGAAAGGGAGGAGGGGAATTCGCCAGCATTGGAGATTGCACAGATGCATCAATGCAAGGACAAAAGAACAAAAACTATATGCGTCAAGAAAAGGAGGAAGAGGATTCGCCAGCATTGGGTATTGCATAGATGCATCAATGCAAGGACTAAAGAACAAAAACTATATGTGTCCAGAAAGGGAGGAAGAGGATTCGCCAGCATTGGGGATTGCATAGATGCATCAATGCAAGGACTAAAGAACAAAAACTATATGTGTCAAGAAAGGAAGGAAGGGGATTCGCCAGCATTAGAGATTGCACAGATGCATCAATGCAAGGACAAAAGAACAAAAACTATATGCGACAAGAAAAGGAGGAAGAGGATTCGCCAGCATTGGGTATTGCATAGATGCATCTATGCAAGGACAAAAGAACAAAAACTATATGCGACAAGAAAAGGAGGAAGAGGATTCCCCAGCATTGGGTATTGCATAGATGCATCAATGCAAGGACAAAAGAACAAAAACTATATGCGTCAAGAAAAGGGGGAAGAGGATTCGCCAGCATTGGGTATTGCATAGATGCATCAATGCAAGGACAAAAGAACAAAAACTATATGCGACAAGAAAAGGAGGAAGAGGATTCGCCAGCATTGGGTATTGCATAGATGCATCAATGCAAGGACAAAAGAACAAAAACTATATGCGTCAAGAAAAGAGGGAAGAGGATTCTCCAGCATTGGGGATTGCATAGATGCATCAATGCAAGGACAAAAGAACAAATACTATATGCGTAAAGAAAAGGGGGAAGAGGAATTGCCAGCATTGGGGATTGCATAGATGCATCAATGCAAGGACAAAAGAACAAAAACTATATGCGTCAAGAAAAGGGGGAAGAGGATTCGCCAGCATTGGGGATTGCATAGATTCATCAATGCAAGGACAAAAGGACTCTATTAAGAACAAAAAATATTAATTGCAATTACTGCTGCACTTGCCTGGAGTAATTGCAATGGCAACATAACTACAGACTGAAGAACAACTAAAACTAGGAAGAAGAAATGGAAAAAAAAAAACCAACTGTATGGATATTTTAAGCGACAAACCGAGAAGACATTGATATAACAGCGAAAAGGTTATCTGAAGTGAAAAAAAAACGGAAGCTCTCCGAATTGCAGCACAAAACAACATCTTAGGGACTAATTGTGTAAAAGCAAAAATCGATAATACACAAACGAATTGCGAGTGGAAACAAAAATGAGACGTTAAACATATAAGAATATGCAACAAACTAGCACATAAGGAGTACAAGAATAGTTTTGACTGGGTGGGAAAGGTGATCAACGGGGAATTGTGCAAGAGATTCAATTTTGACCGTACTAACAAATAGTATATGCACAAACCAGGATCCGTTCAAAAAAAGGAAACCCATAAATTGTCCAGTCAGCTGGGACTGTAGAATACGCCGACTGCATCTCTGCAGAGGGATAAATCCTCCCATAACGAGTTTCCAAGATATGTAACCTGATAATTTGATGGTGAGGTTCCAGTAATGCGGGAGCTTTAAGAAATGCAAAGTGCCCTTTTATTGCCATCGCTCCCAGGTCCACTCTGGCCCAGAGTGGAAGCATCCGAGAGGTCATATCTATAGGCCTAATAGAATTAAACAGTGTACTTATGCTAAACTGAATTGTTTGAAATAGAACTATATATATATATATATAAATGGATTTGGTATTAAATAACCTACAATGGTTGATATGCCATAAGACCAAACCAGACCAAACCAGACACCATAAAATTCTTTGGAATTTTGAGATACAAACATACCGCCTAATTCCAGCCAAATAATCTAGTGCTAATGAACAAAAAATAAAAAAAATATCGCCAAGAGGATTTTGCAATTCTAGCGAACCACTTGTACCATAGCCATATACATGAAATGTACACGGGACGTTCATTATATATAAACATAGAACATGGGAATCTCGAAATTCGAAAAACACGTAACGACTTCTTTGTTCAGGTACGAAACCTTTTATTACCTTTGAGTTTAAAGGTTCTTCGACATAAGGAGAAAGGCACAACCTTTCTATACAGGCTTTTTCATCTGCCCCCCACCCCTAGGTGTGGCACCCACCACAAAGGTCTCCGCGAGCAAGCGAAAACCAACCGTCTTCCCTCGAGGCAAGTCTCATCTCAACTCACTGACTTTTTCAAAATCTCCCCAAATCCTCCGCGCACTTCCGATGCGTGACTTCATTCACACTGTGTAACCCCGTTTCCCATCTCGAGCTATTGTGACATCTCTGAGTGACACGTCCGCTCTGTGCGCGCGCACATGAACACCAGTTTTAATGTTGCCCCTAAGTAACCCATGCACTGAGCCGAAAGGTTCTCAGCCTAACTAAACCCAAAGGCATGAAACGAAATCCCTCGGCCATTATATTATACACTGAGTAAAAAGAAATGAAATGATATACTTGGATACTGCCAGAGAGCAAAAAAAAATCAACTGTGTAACATGTAGGTTATTGTGGGTTTGCTTGAAACAATTCCGAAAGACTTAAAAAAGACTGGAAGCTCTGGAGATCAGAGAAATTATTGAGACTGAGCAGACAACTGCATTATCAATATCGGTTCGAATACTCAGGAGAGTCCTGGAGACCGTAGGAGACTTGCTGTCATTCAGACACCAATGAAAAACCACCCGCTATCTCTACTGTGAAAAATTCATATCTCCCGAGACCTGCTCTTCTCTCTTTCTCCCATCATATTTCTCTCCCGTCCTCTCTCTCTCTCTCTCTCTCTCTCTCTCTCTCTCTCTCTCTCTCTCTCTTACTGATTTCTTTCACATTCTTCCTCTCTCTATCTCTCTGTCTTTCTCCCCTAATTTCTCTCTCATCCTTTCTCTCTCTATTTATCTCTTAGTCTCACTTTCTTATTTCTCTTCCGTCCGTCGCGCTCTCTTCCTATTTCTCTCTCTCTCTTTCTCTCTCTTTCTCTCTCCCTGCATCAATATCCCTTTCTCTCTCTTTCTCTCTCACTCCTTATTTCTTTTTCCTCCCTCATCTCTCTCCTTCTCTTTCACCCATCCTCTTTTTCTTCATTTATTCCTCTCTCTATCGCTACCCATCTCTTTCTTCTTTCTCTCTCTTCTCTTTTCTTCTCCCTTCTTCTCAGCCTATTTCTCTCTCCTTCACTTATTTCTTTTCCTTCACCCCCCCATCTCTCTCTCTCTCTCTCTCTCTCTCTCTCTCTCTCTCTCTCTCTCTCTCTCTCTCCCATTTTTTATATCGGTTGACAATGTTCTAATTTCCATTCAACTGGCTGTCATCGCTTCTCATGTTTTTGCCGTTTTATCCTGAACAAGTATGAACAGCAAAAGATGCAAACAATAAAGAAAAAGACCCACGTTATTAATGTTAACACATTGTTGTCTTGCCTTTTTTTTTTAATTTTTAATTTTTTTTTTTTTAAATCAAACTTCTCATTAAACAATCATCTTCTTTCGATCTTCCGATTGGGTGTTATTTGAGATTATGACCAACAAGCCTATACATATCATGTGACATTCAACCATATCCGGTGACATGTCAAGCTGAAATAACAGCTCATGTCCGTTTTGTCTTCTTAAGAGTTAATTCTATGTCTCACTCAATGGCCAGCCATCTTTAGAACAGAAGATGGCGCTCAAAAAATTATCAGCTTGTTCAGCGCGAATATGCAGATATTGTTTGGGTGTTTGTTCAGTTAGTTTGTTTTTTTTAATTTATTTCTGGGTGTTTTTTATAATTATTATTCATCCTTATTTTATAAAGATTTGCTTTTAATTTCGCTCAGATTTCCCTCATTATCTAAGTAAATTTGGAAAACCTTTTTCAATTAATGACCTTCAGGTTTTTTATAAATTTAAACTGAATATATGCGAAAAATATAAATCCCACATTTAAGGACGATGCTTTTGCTCGCAGTGAACGTCAATGAATCGATTGGAACCATATCATATTACTACCCGCTCAGAAGAGAAAAAAACAATACTACAGAAATGTCCACTCATAAAGGGAAATAATCAATACATTCATAAAAATGATGTTTGAATATTTTGCTTTTCAACAAATGAAAACCAAGTGGGAAAACAAAGACGATATGGGCTAATATAACTTCTGTGTTAAGTGGGCGACACATTGATTGGTTGACATAGGGAATCATCGTGTTGAGATTTTTACGATGACACAAATGTCTAGCAGCTGCCGAAAACCAAATCAACAATAGCTACAACCATTTCTTTAACCTAGTATACTAGTTTGCTTTTGTTTTGTTTTGTTTTTTTCTCTTAGAGCAGGAGTATGCAATATTTTTTATTCGCGGAACAATTTCGAACATAGGAACAACAACTACAGCCAGTCATAGTAAAAAATATGTAATCTAATAATAACTTGTATATTGCGTTATGAATACATTTCTGAATACATCTGTAAATGATGATGATGATCATCATCATCATGTTGTGCCGCTAGCACGGATATTCCTGACCCTCTCTCGCCACTTCTCCCTATCATTCATCGCTTCTGGCAGGTCTTCAAGGCTACATTCCGTATCCTCACATAGCTGCTGTATGTATGTTCGAGCTGGTCATCCTGCTTTTGCTTGACCATATGTGGGGGTCCATAGGAGTTCATCACTGATGAGTTCGTCCTGCACGTCCCGTTCGTCTAACTTGTATAGTTTTCGTGACGGGAGGCAAGTGGCCGTATAGTTGGTGCCTTGTGGGGTGTTGCCGCCAGGACTTGTTCAATATTGCTCGTATTATTCTTGTGTGATTGCCGTCTAGCTTCTTCTTCAGCCGTTTTGTTAGCGTCCAAGTAGTGCATCCATATAGCAGTATCGATATGGCCGCTGCCTGGAAGAAACTGCGTTTCATTTCATCGGTCAGGTCTGATTTCCCTATGATCGATAGCTTATCGACAGCAGTCCATGCTTTCGTTAGCCGCGTGTCGATGTCTTTTTCGGTTGATGAGACACTGCTTCCTAGGGAGGTGAATTTGTCTGCTAGTTTCAGCTCTCTCTGTAAATTATAAAAACAAATAAAAAGTAAGTTTTAGCACACCACATAGGGTTACCATTTGAAATAAATAAAATTGCAATTTTTTTAAAAAACTTACTGGAAATTTTTTTTCACTGTTACAGTTTTTGATCTGATTAGGGAATATGTTCAAAATTATGTTACACAAGTCCCCGAGGCGTGATGGCTAAAATCCTGGATTACTATGTTGAATTTAACAAGTTCGAACCATAGTTCCACAATTATTTTCCCTTTCAGTCTAATACCATTGGTAACCGTATGAAACGTCTTATTCTCCCAGCTATGAGTTAAACAGTATCTGCGCGACTTTTCTACAAGGGTGGCTTTGGCAGTGAATAACCCACGAAAGTTGATATACCATTACGCACCGAAAAAATTCAACAGAAGGCAAAGTAAAACAGGGTTTTTCTTTTCCTCCTTTTTTCTGGTCCGATGCTACAGAATGTGCATGCAATGACAAGAATTCTTCATCATCATCATCATCATCATCCTGTCATGCTGCTTGCACGGATCTCCCTGACCCTCTTTCGCCGCGCGTCTCTGTCGTCCATTGCTCCTGGGAGGTCTTCCAGGCTACATCCTGTATCGACACAGAGCTGTTGTATATAGGTTCTAGCCGGTCGCCCTGCCTTTGCTCGTCCATGTGAGGGGGGTCCACAGGAGTACATCGCTTATAACTTCGTCCTTACTTCTCTAGCAGTGTCTCGTATGTCTGGTTAGTCTAATTTGGATAGTTTTCGTGATGGGTGGTAAGTGGCCGTACAGTTGCTGCATTGTTGGGTGTTGCCTCCAGGACTTGTTCAATACAGCTCGCAGCATTATTGTGTAATTGCCGTCAAACTTTTTCTCCATACATTAAGTTAACGTCCATGTGGGACATCTATATAGCAATACCGACAGGACCTCTGCTTGGAAAAACTGCGTTTTAGAATTAAATTCTCAAAACCAATAATGCAAACAGGAGAAGTTAATATTTGAGATAAGATGTTATTTCTAAAACTTAACTCATACTCTAGCAGATATATAGGCGATTGGAGATGCTTTATTAAGGTCATTGTTTTTTCATGGTTCCTTAGTTTTCTCCATTTTTACTATCTTCTCACATTAACTTGTAAGAGATAAACATTCTTTGCACTAATTATTAATGCTATACAGATTAAATTATTAATGCTATACAGATAATATACAATAATGTTAATTATTAATGCAATACAGATTAAATTATTAATGCTATACAGATAATATACAATAATGTTAATTATTAATGCTATACAGATTAAATTATTAATGCTATACAGATAATATACAATAATGTTAATTATTAATGCTATACAGATTAAATTATTAATGCTATACAGATAATATACAATAATGTTAATTATTAATGCTATACAGATTAAATTATTAATGCTATACAGATAATATACAATAATGTTAATTATTAATGCTATACAGATTAAATTATTAATGCTATACAGATAATATACAATAATGTTAATTATTAATGCTATACAGATTAAATTATTAATGCTATACAGATAATATACAATAATGTTAATTATTAATGCTATACAGATTAAATTATTAATGCTATACAGATAATATACAATAATGTTAATTATTAATGCTATACAGATTAAATTATTAATGCTATACAGATAATATACAATAATGTTAATTATTAATGCTATAAAGATTAAATTATTAATACTTTACACATAATATACAATAATGTTAATTATTAATGCTATACAGATTGAATTCTGATAAGTATTGGTCAGTCGGCTGGGGCTGTAGAATACACCAACTGCTTCTTTGCAGAGGGGTAAGACTCTCCCCAAAAGAGTGTCCGAGATATGAAATTAAACAATCTGTTGATGAGTTCTATTAATGCTGGAGCTTTGGGGAATGCGGAGTACCCCTTATTGCCATCGCTCCCAGGTCCACTCTGGCCCCGGAGTGGTAGCACCTAATAAGGTCATATCTATGGGTCAAATAGAACTAAAGTGTGTACTTATGCTAAACTGAATTGTTTGAAATAGATCTATTTTGTCATTTAACTGTCTGTAAACAAAAATATACTTATACTAAACTGAATTGTTGGAAATTTAATTTGGCGTTAAATGACCCGAAAAAGGTAGATAAGCTGTAAAACAAAACACCCAAGCAACCAACCAATTCGTAATTCATCAAATAATTCCCAAAAATGCCTTCTTAAATTATTTTTCTTACCATTATTTCTGAAATCATACAATTTAATCTTAAACTATTTTTACACTATTGCTATTCTTGATGCGATTATCCAGTTTGTTAAAAAATATATTACTCTAGACCACGTGACGTATTGGCTAAAGTGCTGGACTGCGACCACAAAGTAAGCGAGTTCGAACTCCAGTCACGCTATTATGCTCACTTTCGGAATAATACCTTTGGGAAAGGTATAAACCTGGCCTTTATTCTGTCAGATATGAGTTAAATAGTAGCACTACTGTTCTTCTACAAGAATGGCTTTCGCATTAAATAACCCACGAACGTTGATATACCATTTAGCAAAGAAACGGAACCAAACTAAATAGTACCACTACTACTCTTCTACAAGAATGGCTTTGGCATTAAACAACTCTTGATCTTCTTTGTTCTTCTCACAAAGAGTATGAGGGAACCAAATGCCCAGCTTGCTCACTTTTCCTATCTTTTTAAAATGAGAGCAGACTGAGGATTGCGAAATGTTAAGGTCAAGTGCTAGTTTTCGTGTACTTTGTGAAGACTGCATTGCACCAATTCTCTTAAATCATTTTAATTGAGGTCTGATGAGCATCCTGGTCTAAGTTCATCTCTGAATAATGGGTCGCCAGAACGAAATTTTAAAAAACTAGTTTCGAATTTTTCGGTCCGTAATGACCCCTTGGTCACAAACAATACAAATTTTCCGAGTACCCGTAGCATTTTCATTATTATCAAATTATTATTATCATATGTCAAATATGCACTTTAATTGCCTTCATTCTAGAGGCTTAAGATCCAAAGATTAAAATACGATGCGCACTCTTTCACTACTGAAATAAGTATGACCCATGAAAGCCATCATCAATCAGATAATTTCCGGTTGCTTCAAAAATTTTATAAATTTCAATTGCGTGGTTACTACTTGCTTTAAAAAAATGAAATTATCTATGACACAACCCAATAAATGATTAGTCACTAGCTTTACTCAGAGGCTTTTCAGCGTACTTTCTGGCATCCGCGCCGGACGGTCAATGCTCTTTGAAAACCTTGAGGCCAAAAAGCCCCCGGCTTCGGTTCGGCCACCTTTTGGTGGAAGAGGTGCATTATTGACACCTTTGACACCTTTATATAGCACTCGACCTTGCGTTCCAGTTTTAGCTATAATCTGGTATCCGTGCCTAGACCCATGTTTGGGTCCATGTCCAGCTAGGTTCATCAGATCCACATTGCACAAAGAGGGCCGATGACAAGCATACTCCAGCAGGGCACGAACCGATTTTCGGGCCCGACCTTCCCCTCACCTAACATCCACTATAATCCGACCTTCGGGTCATTGACCTTGTGTCAAGTCCACTTTGGTGGGAGGCAGAGAGAAATATAAACCCAATACATGAAAAAAATCCCATTTAGAAAGTACAACTGAAAAAGCCTGTAAAATAAATGGAACAAAATGCTGCTTAATAACATCACATAAGGTAGAGATTCAATCTAGCACTGAAATATAAATCTTTCGAAAGAAAACACTTAGTCTCTACAAATATGAGAATTGTCTTTTAAAACTCTGTGTAGCTCCCGTAATTGGTGTGACATACCTAGGCTGTATCAAGCAGTTGTATTAGTCACAAGTAACATTACAATTCTATTTCAAACAATTCAGTTTGACATAAGTACGCATTTTAAATAACAAAACAGTTCTACATCAAACAATTCATTTAAGCATAAGTACACACTTTAGTTCTATTTGACCAATAGATAGGACCCTATTAGGTGCTACCACTTCGGGCCAGAGTGGATCTAGGAGCGATATCAATACGGAGTACTCCGCATTCCCCAAACCTCCAGCATTACCGAAGCCTTAGCATCAGATTGTTTAGTATCATATCCAGGACACTCTTTTGAGGGAGTCCTATCTCTTTGCAAAGATGCAGTCGGAGTATTCTGCTGCCTTGGCTGACTAGGCCTTCTCTTATTTATAGCATGCATACAGTGGCAGACTTATTTTTCATGGGTAGGACCAAAATGTTATTACGGCATTTGCCTGGTAATAATCGCCTTTCTTGTCTACGTACTTAACTAGACGGATATTCAGTTAGTATTTGTGTCAGGCCGCGGACTGTTTGTATTCTTTCTGTGTTCATATATATATTGGAATAACCATGACCAGAAAATCCAGCAAACACTTACGTGCGACATACGAAACACTGAACACCAGTTTCGACCTTATTGGGCCTCATCAGCAGTGCTTACCGTGGTCTCCGCCACTGGAGATAGAACCAACAACCACAGAATGCAGAGGCCGAAACTCTACACCTGGGCCACCGGTCCAAGCCACACATAAGCGATGCCAAATTAACTAATCATGGTGGCAATTCGCGACCACTTAACCTGATGTGTCTTGAAGGTACGTTTTTTAAGTATGGTGTTACCCTACAGAGGACACGGTCACATCTAAGGCCAAGTCTTCCCAAGTCGGCGTTATGCAACGGCATAAACTTAACCTCATGGGCTAGAAATAGATTACATAATTTTAAATAGAGGAATTGATCTTAAATTAATTGGAATCACCATGACCAGAAAATTTCTGTCGCACGTAAGTGTTTGCCGGATTTTCTGGTCATGGTGATTCCAACTAATATAAGATCAATTCCTCTATTTAAAATTATATATATATAGCAAAATACGATAATGCGAAAGAATAAATGAAATTATTTGACAAAACCTCTCTGAAACTAGGAGACAAATTCACCTCATTAGGAAGCAGTGTCTCATCAACCGAAAAAGACATCGACACGCGGCTAACGAAGGCATGCACAGCTGTCGATAGGCTATCGATCATATGGAAATCTGACTTGACGGATAAAATGAAACGCAGTTTCTTCCAGGCAGTGGTCGTATCGATACTGCTATATGGATGCATTTCACGGACGCTAACAAAACGGCTGGAGAAGAAGCTAGACGGCAATTACACAAGAATGTTATGAGCAATATTGAACAAGTCCTGGCGGCAACACCCCACAAGGCACCAACTATACGGCCACCTGCCTCCCATCACGAAAACCGTCCAAGTTAGACGAACCAGACATACAGGACACTGCTGGAGAAGCAGGGACGAGCTCATAAGTGATTAACTCCTTAGGACCCCCACATATGGCCGGGCAAAAGCAGGACGACCAGCTCAAACATACATGCAGCAGCTATGTGAGGATACGGGATGTAGCCTTGAAGACCTGCTAGAGGCGATGAACGATTGGGAGAAGGGGCGAGAGAGGGTCAGGGATATCCGTGCTAGCGGCACGACATGATGATGATGATGATGATTTCAAAGTTTATTTTCGACATTTATCCAGAAACTATCTGAAAGGAATTGTTCAGACTGCAATCTTAAATGTTGGAATCTTTGTAACAAGAGGTATTCTTTTGTTTTTATTTGTAATTATAATGTCAATAGAAAAATAATTCTTGAAAGCAAATGCAACGTCCTTGAAGAAAATGTCAGTTTCAGTGATTCTTTATTTCATTCGTTAGATCTCATTAAAAGATTACCAGTAATCAAAAAAATGTATTTTCGCTATCATAAACTCAGCCTTATGAACATTTTTCCCCAGTTAAGTTATGATAAATTGTTGGTGCGTTTTCGAGATATTCAGTCTGGTCGCTTGTGAGTCATAAAACTGACATTTTCTTCAAGGACGTTGCATTTGATTTCAGATAGTTTCTTGATAAATGTCTAAAATAAACTTTGAAATCATCCTACTGCATTTGAATTACTCGAGTGTTTTGTTTTTTTTATTTACTAAATATTTCTATTCAGAACAAATTGCCGACTTTCATGCTTATCTTTTTTACTATACTGACAACGTTTTTGCCGCTATACCCTCCAACCTTCTTCAGTTGCCTTTTGTCGAACTACGAAACCTGTTCACATGGCTGAAAGGGCTAAGATAAGTCAAATATCCGAATTGATTACCACCTAAGGTTGTGAGTTCAATCTCTGCCCTCGGTTCCAATAGCACTGAGAAGGGGTAAAAGTGGCTGATGTGAGATACTCACATCGCCTGAACGGCGGAATAAAAATAGGCTAAAACTGTCCCTGTAATTCAAAGAATGAGTTAAGCTCAGAATTTCCGGAAGGTTGCCAATTGATACAAAAGGTTCCTAAAGAAAGGCAAGAGAGTACAGCTACTAAAACACTGTGATTGTATTAACCAAGATGAGTATAGCTGTCAGCGATAAGTAGGGAATAATAATACCTATAATAATAACGCCTTGGGCGCTACAGGTGGTGTAATCATATTTACCCAACCCCTCCGCTCAGGCAGGATATGACACAAGGTCAATTTTTTTAAGCAGAGTTTAACAGGTTTGAATTCAGAGTTTTCCTTCTCCTAGACTAGTTGCCTCACCAAGGCTGAAGAACCTAGTCTGCCCTACTATTTACCCATAGCTGGAGGGAGAATATTTGGATTCATACCTTTCCCAATCAGTCAGGTCCAGGATTTGAACTCCTGTCGCCGTGTCCATATCCTGCGACGATAACCATTACACCACGGGCACCTCCTACAGGTGGTGTAATAGTCAGCAAGCTTGACTCATAAATCTTCACGAATGAGCTTGAGTCTCATTGGGTGCCCCTTTCATACGGCCTTGTGCCACATCTAAGCAAAGAGTTTAACAAATTACTATAATAAAAATGCCTCCTCTCTTGATAAGCTGGAAAACATTTTTTGTTAATTCTTTATTACGTTATGTTTACTTTTGTTAGTTAAAGATTATTTGCTTTAAAGGCATATCAACACTTGTGGGCTATTTAATGCCAAATCCTATTTATACATATATATGATTCTAAAGTGAATAGTTTGTAAGTAATATTATTTTAAACGTGCTAGTGTATATTTGTTTGCACACTGTTACAGTGTTTTAAGGATTGCTATTTATAGCTTGCACACAGTTTCATGGTTTCAAGTATTGTTATTTATTGCTTACACACAGGTAAATGGTTTCAAGTATAGCTATTCAACACTAATAATAATATTTAATATTGATAATAATCCCTAGTAAAGATTGCACACTTCTATTTGACTCATTAATGGAATTTTTATTGGTTTAATTATTATGACTTGAATATGTTTCAGAGTTCGGATTACCGCTCGATTCAACACTCCAGACTGACCGGACTGTTGACGTGAGTAGATTTTTGCTTTATCATAACAATAGATTCTGTTCACAATTTCATTTTCTTGCTTTATAGGTCTCTTCTCAAAAGTTTGAAAAAATTTCGACAAAATGAGATTTTATCTGCTCGAAAAGGATTTTTATTTCTTTTAAATTACAATTTATTTTCTTAGATGAAGCATTGTCAGCTATAAGTTATTTCCGATTAAGAACATTTAAATTGAGAAAGGCATGGACCCACATCTTCATTATAGTAGACTGTGCATGATAGATATGTCGAGCAATCAGTCTGGGAAATCGAAAACTCTGGTTTCAAAAGGAAATCGACACCCTAAATCAGCCAATATCATTCCTAGTCCTGGAACGAAGAAGCGAGAGGTTGATCAAAAGGGAGGAATAAAACGTGACCATAACAGAAAAAAGATTCATAGAACTGAGTCAAAAAATATATTTCCTGTCCAGCAGTTATACCACCAAAGGGTCTTGATCATGGGTCATAATTTTACACATTGAAAGTTTTTCTCACCTGTTTTAATTGGTTGTTTTTTTTACTGGTGTCAGTGTGACAAATCTCTTCAGATCTTCAGGACTCTTTAAAGTATTCGAGCTGATTTCAACAGTGCTATGATCTGGATTAACCAGATACTTCTAAATTCCAGTTTAACCAGTCTTTATTCCAGGCCTCTGTAGAGCTGTTCTAAGTGTTGTATCGTGGTAAGGAAGAAATTCACAGTGAGACAGAGTTAATCACTTATCGACTGAAGTGGTACAGTCCAACAAATATTATGTCTAGAGATATAGGTATTACGTCCGAAGTTGGTCTTACTAATGACCGAGATCTTTCAGTACCCACGTGCTTTAGAAACACGACAACTTTTATACCTCCAAGATACCGGAAGGCACATGGTACGAGCCACTATACAACATTAAGTATCACCGTTCTTGGTATCAACGTCAACTTCACGCTCCACAGATTTTTCAGTTCCCAGGCAAAATCCAGATATTTGTCTTTCCTTTCAATTTATTTTATTTTATTCCTTTGGTCGTTAAGACAGCAGACTCTTCTCAATATTCTATGTTCTAGTAAACGAACACTCAGTCTGGTGTTCGTTCTGGGATTTGAAGATCGGTTTGTCCAGTCAGCAGTGTGGGGGGGTATTAAAATATACCGACTGCCCCCTGCAGAGGGGTAAGACCCTCCTCCACAATGAGTATCCAGGATTCCCCATATGAATAGCACTTATCCCACCCAGTAATAGCTGCTCTTATATTCCTTTTGTATGTATATTTTGTTTGGTTTTATGGCATATCAACCATTATAGGTTATTTAAGCCTAATCCATTTTTATTCATGTAAAAAGTTTTATTTTAAACAATTCAGTTTAGCATTAATACGCAGTTCCAATGTAAAAATATAGTTTTCTGTCAAACGATTCAATTGAACATAAGTACGCTGTTTCAATATCAAAAAGCAGTTCCATTTCAAACAATTCAGTTTAGCAAAAGTACTCAGTTTCAACGACAAGAACACTTCTGCTTCAAACAATTCCATTTAGCATACGTACACAGTGTCAATGTCAAAAGAACTGTTCTTTTTCAAACAATTCAGTTTAGCTTTAGTACTACATTTAAATGTCAAAAACTGTTCTATTTCTAACAATTTAGTTAAGCATTAATACACAGTTTCAGTGTCAAAATGTTTTGTTCTATTTTATCCATAGATAGAACCCTATCAGGTGCTACCTCTCCAGCCCCGAGTCGACCTAGGATCAATGGCAATGAAGCGGTACACTGCATTCCCCAAAGCTTTTGCATTACTGGAAACTCACCATAAGATTGTTCTGTATCATACCCAGGACACTTGTTGGGTGAGTTTTACCCCCTCTGGAGAGATGCAATCGGTGTATTTTACAGCCCCCTACCCCACCAGTCGACTGGGCGATATTCATTTTGTGTCAGTTGCATTCGCTTATTATGTGATCATTTTGTTTTTCTGTCTCCTCATAATAGCTACTGTTTTATGCAGTCAATTTCTGCTTGATTATTATTATTTTGCTCCTTTGAGAGTTTTCCACTGGACTTTGAGTGATATCATTATTATAATTATTATTCCTTGTGTATTTTAACACATGTGTTAGCTGATGGTCTTTCACTGGGGTCTCAGTAACAGCAAATCTCTTCAAGTTTTCAGGTTTCTTTTAAATATCCTAGCCGATCTTAACAATGTGATTATTATCATTTACTCATTAAAGTTTTTCACATCAGCGTTAGCTGATGGTCTTTCACTGGAGTTTGAGTGACAGGAAGTCTCCTCAAGTCTCCATAACTCGTCTCAGATTTCTGACTGTTCTCAATATTGCAGTAGTTTGGACGGTCTCCACTCGTCCGCCAACTTCCAAGTCCTCCAGTCCCTTTAGTAATCCTTTTGTTACTGTTCCAAACGCACCAATTACAATTGGTATAATTGTCACCCGCATGTTCCATGGTTTTTTCATTCCCTAGCAAGGTCGAGGTACTTATCCTTCTTTTCACATTCTTTCAGTTTTATTCTGCCGCTAGCCGGGACAGCAAAGTTGACAATTTTGCAAGTTCTCTTTTTTGTTTGTTATTTATTATTAGGTCTGGTCTTCTGGCCGAGATTAGGTGATCTGTGTGCATGTCGAAATCCCATAGCAGTTTATGTGTTTTATTTCCTAGGACAGGCGCTGGGTTGTGCATATACCATTTGTTCGTATGATCAAATTAACCATGTCAGGACACTTCCCAATATTCTGCCCGATTTTAACAATACTGTAGTTTGTATATCTGCTCTTCCTCCAATTTCCATCTCTTCCAACCCCCTTACCAAGCCTTTGGGGAAAGTTCCAAGATTGTCAGTTACAAGTGCTATCACCGTCACTCTCATGTTCCATAGTTTTTCGTTTTCTGGCAAGCTCCAAGTACTTGTCTCTCTTATTGTTTTCTTTCATTTTCACTATGTGGCTTGCCGGAACGGCAACGTCTACTATTCGACAGGTTCACCTTTCTGTTATCCACTTCTAGATCTTATCTTTTGGCCTTGACTAGGTGATCAATTTCATTATCATTTACTCACTGAGTGATTTTCACATCAGTTTTAGGTGATGGTTTTTCATTGGAGTCTGAGTGACAGCAGGTCTCCTCAAGTCTCTGGGACTCTTCTCAGTATTCTCTTCGTTCTCAATAATGTTGTAGTTTGGATGGTCCCCACTCGTCCTCCAACCTTCAAATCCTTCAGCCCCTTTAGTAATCCTTTAGTTATTGTACCGAAAGCACCAATCACAATTGGTTTAATTGTCACCTTCATGTTCTGTAGTTTTTTTCAATTCTCTTGCAAGGTCGAGGTACTTATCCTTCTTTTCATATTTCAGTTTTATTCTGTCCTCAGCCAGGACAGCAAATTTGACAATCTTGCAAGTTCTCTTATTTCTTTGTTGATTATTATAAGGCTTGACCTTCTGGCCGAGATTAGGTGATCCGTTTGAATGTCAAGTTCCATAGGAGTTTATGTGTGTCATTCTCTAGGACAAGTGCTGGATTGTGCATAAACCATTTTTTCGTATGGTCAAATTTCAATTTCTTGCACATTTCCCAGTGGATCACGTTGTCCACCCAATCGAGTCTTGTCTTATATTCCTTGTGCTAATTTTCTGCATTCGCTTATTATGCGATTGATCGTTTCGTCTCTATCACCACATAACCTACATTTGCTATTTTGTTGCGTCTTATCTATTCTACCTATGATATGATTGGTCCTTATGGCGTTGTTTTGTGCTGCTATTAGGAGAAATTCTGTTTCTCTCTTAAAATTTCCTATTCTTAGCCACGTCCAGGTTTTCTCCACCAGCGTTAGCTTATAGTTTTCTACTGGAGACTCAATGACAACAAGTCTCTTCAAGTCCCCTGGACTCTGTTTTGCATTCTGACCGTTCTCAACAATACTGTAGTTTGGAAGACCTAAACTTGTCCTCTTATTTCCAATTCCTCAAGTTGCCCAGTCGGCTGGGGGTGGGGATGTAGAATACGCCGACTGCACTTCTGAAGAGTGTCCTGGATATGACACAAAACAATCTGATGTATTGAGAATAAAGCATTCTTGGAATTGAAAGGAATATTCAGACCATAGAGTAAAAAATACTAGAAAACAAAACGATATGTAAATACATCGATTTGCCAGAGGACTGAAAAACTGGGGAATATGAAATTGACAGCGATGCCTTGAAATGGTCCTTGGAAGTCTTCGAAAAGAGACCGAGGAAACTAGAGATCAGAGAAAGAATCGGGACCATCAAGACCACAGCACTGTTAAGATAAGGTAGAATACTTAGAAAAGTCCTGGAGACTGTAGGAGACTTGCTATCACTTAAGTGTCTGAGAAAAACCATCGGTTAAAAGTCGTTTGAAAAGTTCGAAAAAATGTCCCTAATATGAAGTCCACTTTTAAATCAAATTTTCGATTCGTCTCTGCAAAAAATTGCGCTAAAGATCTTCATATATCTAACTTTAATCTGTTTCTTTTTATTTTCAATGATTCAATTCAAAACCAATTAGGGGAACCCCCATAGCGTGGTTGTTAACGTGCTGTACAGTAACATTGTTATAAAAAAGTTCTAACTCAAGTCGAGCTAGGGAATGTCCTCGAGGCACAACTGTAGGGGAAACGACCTAAATACGAGCACGTACAGTCTCTCGCAACAGTTACATATACGACCAATTTACGAGTACGTACGGTCTGTTGCAACAGTAACATATACGACTAATATACGAGTATGTACGGTCTGTCGCAACAGTAACATATACGACCTATTTACAAGAACGTACAATCTGTCGCAGCAGTTACATATACGACCAATATACGAGTACGTACGGTTCGTTGCGACAGTAACATATACGACCTATATACGAGTACATACGGTCGGTCGCCATTCACGTCCTATATACGAGGGCGTACATCTGTCACGCAGAATATACAACAAATGTACGAGTACGTACTGACGGTCGTAACAATGATATATACGACCCGTAAACGAGAACATACAATCTGTCGAAACAGTAACATATACGATCTATATATGAGTATGTACGCTCTGTGCTAACTATTGTATATAAGACCAATATTCGGTCTGTTTCAACAGCAGCAGCAGAAACAACGACCAAGAAAACTAGAAAAATAAAGTTTCCTTGATTGTCAACATACAACACTAAGTCGAGATAAAATATCTGATTTCAGTATGAAATTTACAACTAATGGTCTACAAGATCAACTTACAAACATTACGACCGACATTTGATACAGATATTTCATCATCATCATCATCATCAAGGTCTCGCAGACAGCATGAATTTTACGGACTCTCTCTCTCTCTCTCTCTCTCTCTCCATCCGTCCTTTTCATCCATCGCTCCCAGCAGGTCTTCTAGACTACCTTCAGTGTTCGCATAGAACTGATGTAAATAATTTCTTACTGGTTGACCAACACTGGCATGTCCATGTTTAGTGGTCCATAGGAGAACATCACTTAAGAGTTCGGCCTTGCTTCCCCAGCATTGCCCTGCATGTCTTTTTCGTCTTACTTGGATGGTTTTAAGGATGGGAGGTAAGAGACCGTACGGCTGTTGATTCGTGGGGTGTTGCTTACATCGTACACATCACCAAACATATTTATGCAGTTCAGTTTGTCTCTGAAAACCTCTCTCTGGTCTGATGATTGTCAATATTCTTTGCCACATGAAACTTAGTCACAGTGAGAGAACTGCTAATAATATTACGGATCAATTTTTATTCCCACACGCGCATATGTATATATATATATATATATATATATATATACGAGTGGCATACGATAAGTTTCCAGACTTTTTCGTATGGGCACTTTTATTGATAATACGCACATGAAACTCAAGTCCCCTTCGCAGTAATCTCCTCCGGCTGCAATGCCATTGTTGTACCGTTCCAACAACTTCCGGAAGGCCCCATGGAAGTCCTCTTGTGTGAGCGTGTCAATGAAATTCGTCACAGCCTCTTTCATCTCCTCAATTGTCTCATAACGACAGCCTCTGAGCTTAGGGAATAAGCAAAAGTCACAGGAAGCAAGGTCTGGACTATAGGGACGGTGAGGAACTGTCTTGATGCCCATCTTGGTCAAATAGTCTGTGACAAGGATGGAGTTGTGGACTGGTGCATTGTCCTGGTGGAAATGCCACTGACCCGATTTGAAGAGTGCTGGCCTATTCCAACGGAATCTCTTCCTGAACTCCTTTAAAACTTCAATATAGTAACCCTAACCCTAACCCTTTGACCAATCAACTATGGTGTATTGACTTCCTTACTCCTCCCACACCTCTCATCCTCCCTCACAGACTCTCTGCCTTCCTTGAATCTCTTATGCCACCCAAAAACTGATGATCAATTCATGCAAGATTGTCGAAAAGCAGTCTGAAGCATTCCATACGTTTTTCCAATTTTAAAACAGAATTTTATTGCAAATCTTTCTTCTAAAGTGTCCTGACGTCCAGATTGCATTTTGGAAATTCACCAGCTGTGACAATCAGACTTTAGTAAGATGTATTCCAATTATTGCTGTAGCTGTTCATTTGAACCTGAAATCATAAAACTTGGTCAGTCATCTCATAAGATGTATAGCAATAACATAGTGAATTTTCAAGAGTCTACGACAATTATAAATGCCTGTACAAAAAAGTCTGGAAACTTATTGAATGCACCACGTACATATCGAAAATATTTTAAATATCTTATGTCATTGAAGATAATTGCTTTTATCTATTTAGTTGCTTATTCATTTGCTTATATGTGTTCGTGAATGAAACAAAAATTTCTGGTCTTGAAGACCTGTCCAGGTTTTTGTTGGGCGCGTCTTCTTCACCTGGCGAGGCTAAAGTGCCCAGCAGATTAACAAGAAACATGGAGCCAGCAAACAAATATGAGATTATTGTAATCTGCAGGAATTATCCGAATGGTTCCACTCGTTGGGAAAATCTGTTAGCCTCGAGGAGTCGCCATTGCAAGCACTGCTTAGCCCGGTCGATGTCTTTTCTGCTTTTCAAACTGACATTAGAGATAGCGCAAGCAAAGGAAAAAAGAAGAAAAAGAAAGAAAGAAAAAAATCAGTGTAAGAACCACAGACATTTCACTGAATTCATTCCCACGTAAATACATACAAACACGCAGAGGTAGAAATAGTCTGTTCAATTCGACGTAAAATCTCGAGAGATGAAAATTACACAATCGTATACACACACACACACACACACATACATACATACATACATACACAAATACGCACACTTACAGGTTATACATTTTACCAGATTTAAACATTATCATGTAATTCGCTTGAAGCATTGCACAAATTGTTCTATTTTATAGTATTGAATTAATTTAGACAGCTATTGTTTAAACTCTCCACCCGACGCCATATTTACAACACCCAGCGTGGCGTTCTAACACCCAACATGACACCATGTTTACAACGTTCAAAAAAGAACTTGAACCTCCAACATCGTTCTCATTTATAAGGAAAACGTCACTGACGATCAAGTTTTACTTTGAAATTAATTAGACTTAAATAATTATTATTTTGCATTGCAATAGCCCTCTAAATTGATTCAATACTATAAAACATTATTATTGTTTAACAATCTAACCCAATTAAACGAGCTGTTATATGCATAATCAAATTAACTTTTCACTGGTCACAAAATATATTTACAAGTCACAAAACATATTCACACGTTACAAAACATTCACATGTTACAAAATATATTTACACGTCACAAAACATATTCTTATGTCACAAAACATATTCACACGTCACAAAACATATTCCCACGTCACAAAACATATTCACATGTTACAAAACATATTAATGCGTCACAAAACATATTTACATGTCACAAAAGATATTCCCACGTCACAAAACATATTTACACATCACAAAATATATTCGCACGTCACAAAACATATTCACATGTTGCAAAACATATTCACACGTCATAAACAATATTCACGCGTCACAAAACATATTTACACGTGACAAAACATATTCAATCACAAAAGCCAAAAACATATACGAAGGTTGACTGAAAAGTTCATTAGCTGAGAAGCTCATATTATGATATCATATCTGCTGCTGATGACTTTTTTCCAATGAGATCCAAGTACTGCAATACCAATGGAAAAAATGTGTTGTCCATATTTACCAACCCCTCCGCAGGATATGACACAAGGTCAATTTTTCAGCGGAGTTTAACAGGCTTGAATTCAGAGTTTTTCCTTCTCCTAGACTAGTTGCCTCACCAAGGCTGGAGAACCTAGTCAGCCCTACTATTTATCCATAGCTGGAGGGAAAATAATTGGATTCATACCTTTCCTAAGAGTATTAGTGCTATGTGAAATGCAATCAGTCTCGTCCAGGATTTGAACTCGTGTCACCGTGTCCATTTCCTACGACGATAACCAAGTAAGGGAGACTATTCTGAAAAATAAATCCCATATAGTTACATTCCATGAGAGTATCTTGTCCAGCCTATGAACTTTTCAGCTAACCCTCGTATAGGAATACTTTATCCGATATAGATATAGGTTATTTTTATTAAGAATATTAGAGCTATAATTGTTTACTAAGGATAATCATAAGTTACTTTAAACTATATAATAATAGACCCCGTGGCGTAATGGTTAAAGTGCTGGACTACGGCCTCGAAGTATGTTCAAACCCCAGTTGTGCTATTACGCTTACTTTCAGACACTTGGAAAAACATGAACCCTCATATTTCTTAGCCATATTTACCCAACCCCACCGCTCGGGCAGGATATAACACGAGGTCAATTTTTAAGCGGAGTTTAACAGGTTTGAATTCAGAGTTTTCCTTCTCCTAGACTAGTTGCCTCACCAGGGCTGAAGAACCTAGTCTGCCCTACTATTTACCCATTGCAATCAGCCTGGTCTAGGATTTGAACTCGTGTCGCCGTGTCCAATTCCAACGACGGTAACCATTACACCATGGTTTAAATAGCACCCCAACAACCTTTAGACAAGTATGGCTTTGGAATTTAATAACCCATGAAACATGATGCGCCATTAAATAATGAAACTTAACAAAATCGCAACCACGCTGGCTGACACAAACAATTCCATTTAATTCTTACATTTTACAGAGGCCAGAAGAACTGAGTATTCGCTGAGTATGAAGTTCTTTAATAATGGTTTGTTCGCCTAGATCAATTGTGTTTATACTATGTAAAGTATCCAATAATGTACATGTTAATTTAAATATTATCAGGTTCTGTTGGTGGGTCATGGAATAAGTGTACAGCTTTCTCTTCGGAGAGGTTAAACTTCAACCAAAACGAAAAAAGGTATCCTTGGTATGTCACTAAACTGCGTCAAATGGTTGTTGAGTTCTAAGAAGTTAGAAATGATCCATTCAATGTACTCTATCAAACTCGGAGGGTAGCACCATTAAGGTCCCAACTAAGGGTCATATAGGTCTGTTTAAAACATATTTGTATTTGATAGAAATACTTCATTCTCTATAAGTACAAATTATTTGTATTAAGGATAGTAACTTTAAGCTTTTATTATACTCTAAGGAGTATAATAAAGGTTACTGTTAGTTTCTTGAAACCATATGACTTTGTGCTGACAAATGACTATTATTAAACAGAAACTTGAAACCATATAATCTTGTTCGAATTATTAGTATTAGATTGGAATACTTGAAAACATATGACTGTGTGCAAACAAATGACTTATTAAATAGAAGTAATGGCTTAAAACCATATAATCTTGAACAAATTATTAGTATTAGATAGGAATACTTGAAACTATATAACTGTGTTCAAACAAATGATTGCTATTCAATAAGAATTATTTCGTGAAACATACGAGTTATGTCTGAAAAGTAACAGGGTTGGTGTCACAAACAATTTATTTTAATTCCAAACAGCAAATTACATAGTTTTACATACAAAGTAATCCCCCTCGAGTCAAATGCATTTTCACATCCTTTACTGGCATGTCTCCATGCACTGCTGGAAGGATTCTTCTGGGATGCCCGTTGGCTCCTTCGTTACAGCTCTCTTGACGGCTTTCACGCTTTCAGAACGGATCTCCTTGAACTAGGATAAAAGAAGAACGTTACACTAAGCAAGATGTATGAATAATGAGGGTTTTTCCTCTCGTTGATGTCCCTCTCGGTTAGGAACTGCCGGATACTCAGCACAGCAAGTAACTCTACTTTCGGGGCATAGCAAAATCTTCGGTAATAATCTTCCAAATACTGTCTTTTTCTCATGCCCAGTTGACATGCGATCATTCGAATAGTTAGCCGATGATTGACACACACCACCTGCCTTACCCACTCGAGGTTGACCTCACTCGAAGGCCTACTTCTCTTGAAGTTGTCTTTCACCTCCTCGCGACCTACTTTGAAGCTCTTGCCAAAAATTTCAGGCTTGTTCAGTACTTGTAGCTGAATGACCTGAAAAATAGTAGATGTAAACAAAAAGGGGAAGTGTAAACGAAAAGGGAGGTGTAAACAAAAGGGGGAGTGTAATATAATGATCGAGGGATTCCATTTTATATATCTTGCCTTTGGGTTTAGTTAGGCTGAGAACCTTTCGCTTAGCGCATGGGTTAGTTAAGTGCAAACTTGAGGGCAGGTGTTGACGCACACGCGGGGAGGATGTGTCATTCACAAATGTCAAAATAAAATCCCTGATTGAAAGTAGGGGATGTGAATGGGTTTTACATACCGTTTGATCTAAAGAACAGAGAACCTAGTATTATGGAACTCGTTACACTGTCAATCGATAGCGACACTAACTTAATTTTCACATTTGGCAAACAATCGAGAAATTTGCCAAGCCTTGTTAAAAAATAGGACCAAAACGGTGATGAGTAGAATTAACTATTAATCGTCTGCGACATTAGTTTATAGAGAAATTATGGCAGAGATCTGATACAATATTTATTCACGTTTATCGAATAGATTCATTCGGTAATAATAATAATAATAATAATACACACATAAACTCCTATGGGACTTTAATATACACACAGACCACTTAATCTCGGCCAGAAAACCAGACCTAATAATAATCAACAAAAAAAAGAGAACTTGCAAAAATGTCGACTTTGATGTCCCGGCTGACCACAGAATAAAGAATGTGAAAAGAAGGATAAGTACCTCGACCTCTCTAGAGAATTGAAAAAACTATGGAACATTTTGATGACAATTATACCAATTGAGAGTGGTGCGTTTGGGACATGAACTAAAGGATTACTAAAGGGAAGAGAGGATTTGGAAGTTGGCGAACGAGTGGAGACCATCCAAACTACTACATCATTGAGAACAGCTAGAATACTAAGAAGAATCCTGGAGACTTGAGAAGACTTGCTGTCACTCAAACTCCAGTGAAAGACTATCAGCTTACGCTGATGTGAAAAAATCAAATGAATAAATAATAATAATAATAATAATAATTTTCGCTGAAGGGAAGCAAAAAGGAGATAAGTACCAAGACTTTACTAGAGAACTTAAAAAGAAACCTCAGGAGAGAAACTAAACCTCTTCTGAAAGGAAAACCAAAACATCATAAGTACTAAATGGATTAAAGCAAAATTGGACCCTTTAGCCCTTGATATGGCAACCCAACTAGGAGAAAGAAAATTACAAAATTCAAACCAGTTAAACGTTGCTTTAAAATGGCTTTCTGTCGCATCCTACTAGTGCTTAGGGTTTTGTAAATATATTCCTCCATAGGGACGGCACTATGTTTAAAATCGGTGCCTTCCCAGGTATACAATATACACATTTACCCAAGCTCTCCTCACGAGCAGGAAGTCACGAGAGGTCAACTCTTAAGTGGAGTTTAGCAGGTTTAGATTCAGAGTTATCCTTCTCCTCAATTGGTTGCCATATCAGGCTTAGTATGCCCTACTATTTACCCATAGCTGAAGAAAGAATTGTTGGACGCATGGCTTTTCCATGCGTGTGAGCTCTACGTGAAATGCAAATAGCTTCGGGCAGGATTGAACTCGGGTCGTCATGTCTATTTCTAACGACAATAACCATTACACCACAAGCGACTCCTTCAGGTGGGAAATATTAAAGATTATCCTCGTCTGGTTTGCATTACTCCCCTTAAAAGCTGCTGTATAAAACATGAGGTAATAAAAACTGAATCTTACCCATCTGGGTCACTCATTCCAATTATATTTGAAGTTCGACCGAAGAAAATTCTGAACTTTTTTTTTCCTTTAAAATTAGGTCTAAAGCAGCAGCTATAATAACAGCAGCAGCAACAACTGGAACAATAATTTCTGTCTCCTTTTGATTGTCGACATACAACACAAAGTTATGAAGCGAGATGAAATATAATAAGCAATTTCTATTTACAGTCTTTCTTCTTTGTCTTCTAATATATCCATTTCTGTTATTCTATCAATTCTAAGTATTGATCGATCTAACCACCTACTCGTTCAACTCAACACTCACACGCACATGCACACACTGACATACACATACACATACACATACTGTTCCCCAGGCTTCAATTTTACTAGGCGTCAGTTTGATTTAATTTGGTTTGGTTTGGTTTGGTTTTATGGCATATCAACCATTGTAGGTTGCCAAATTCTCTTTATGCATATATATTAAATATATATGATTTGGATTGGTTTGGTTTTATGGCATATCAACCATTGTAGGTGATTTAATGCCAAAATCTCTTTATACATATATATTAAATATATATGATCTGAATTGGTTTGGTTTTATGGCATATCGACCATTTTAGGTTATTTAATGCCAAATTCTCTTTGTATATGTATATTAGATATATATGATTTGATTTGGTTTGGTTTTATGGCATATCAACCATTTTAGGTTATTTAATGCCAAACCTTCTTTATACGTATATATTAAATATTTATGATTTGGTTTGGTTTGGTTTGGTTTGGTATGGTTTGGTTTCACTTTCAGTTAAATACTCTTAGGAAAGGTATGAATCCTCTTATTCCCCTGCTATAGGTTAAATAGCATCACTGCTGTTCTTCTAGAAGAATACCTTTGGCATTAAATAGGCCACAAAAGTTGATTTGCCATTAAATAAAGAAACCAAATCAAACCTTTTCGGGGTTTTTTTTCTAATTTTTCTCCTTTTTCTAAAGATCCATTCAATCCCTTTTATACTTCTTTTTCTCCATTTTAACCTTTTATTTCTTCCTCTCCAACTTTTATTATCATTATTTTTTTCTTTCTTTTTTTCTTTTTTTTACCTTCATAAAATTCTTCTTAGTTTTATTCTAATCCTTCTTTACTTTACGCCCTTCACACTTGATTTCAAGATTCGTATTCTTTGATGATAAACCAACCCCCTCCGCTCGGGCAGGATATGACACCTACCAGTGACACGAGTTCAAATCTTGGACTGATTGCATTTCACATAGCACTAATACCCTTGGGAAAGGTATGAATCCAATTATTCTCCCCCCAGCTATTGGTAAATAGTAGGGCAGGCTAGGTTCTTCAGCCTTGGTGAGGCAACTAGTCTAGGAGAAGGAAAACTCTGAATTCAAACCTGTTAAACTCCGCTTAAAAAATTGACCTTGTGTCATATCCTGCCGGAGCGGAGGGGTTGGGTAAATATGATAATGAATAAATAATTTGATATCCTTTCCTCAACATTCACTTTCATTGGTCTTCAGTTATCACAACTGTTCTTGGAACATGAAGGTGACAATTGTGATTGGTGCTTTTGGCACGGTAACTAAAGGATTATTAAAGGGCCTGGAAGATTTGGAAGTTGGCGGCCGAGTGGAGACCATCCAAACAACAGCATTATTGAAAACTGCCAGAATACTGAGAAGAGTCATGGAGACTCGAGGAGATTTGCTGTCACTCAATCTCCAGTGAAAGACCATCAGTTAACGCTGATGTGAAAAACTCTAATGAGTAATAATGATTTATTATTTTGATCCTTACGAGTTTTTCCCACCAGCATTAGCTGCAGGGCTTTCACGGGAGTCTGAGTGACAACAAGTCTCCTCAGGTCTCATGTACTCTTCTCAGCATTCTAGCCATCTCAACAATGCTGAAGGCTCCATATTCTCAAATCTTCCTCTTTTATTTACAACTCTTCCAATCCTCATCCAATAATTTAGCGATCCTTCCTAATACCCCAATTACTATTGGTATCACCGTTAGCCTCATGCCCCACAATCTTCTTGGTTCTTTTATATATTCCTCTCTATAGTCTGCTGGAACTGCAAAATCCACGAGAAGACAAGTTTTCTTTTTTTTTTACTTTTAAAAACCTCTTGGTCTAATCTTCTGGCTGGGATCAAGTGTTTTGTTTGTATCTAAAAATTCTAGAGAATTTTGTTTCTCGTTTTCTTGGACGGATGCTTGACTAAACAAAATAGCTTGAAAAAGAAATGTTTTTGACAATTAAACTGTGTACTTACGCTAGACTGAATTGTTTGTAATAGAACTGATTATTTGTATAAAAATCGATTTGGCATTAAATAACCTACAAAGGTTGATATGCCATGAAACCGAAACAACCAACCAACTTTTGCTTTATATTTTTAGGAGATTATTATTATTTAAATCGATGCAAGTGTTTCCCACCTAAGCTAAGGCTGGTGGACTTTCACCGCAATCTGAGTGACAGCAAATCTGCTGAGGTCTCTAGGATTCTTCTTTAGATTCTAGCCCATCTTAACAGTCCTGTGGACTGAATTGTCTCGATTTTTCCTCTGACTTCCAATTTCTCTTTTCTTTTTTACAGGCTTTGGGGTGGGCGTTCCAAAGGCGCCAACTCCTACTGGTATCATCATTACCATCCTGTTCCAGAGTTTTTGTTCTTTTTTTCTGTTCTCTGGCAAGATCCAAATATCTAAGTTTCTTTCATTTTCACTGTGATCTGTCTGAACGGCCAACTCCACAAGATAGCAAGTTTTTTTTTTATTAAAAAAAAAATAAGTCTCTCCTTTTTGGCCGGCATTAGATGATCCGCTTAGCAAGTGGTTAGAGTGTTCGCCAAGGGTCCAGGAGACGAAGGTTCAATCCTAGGTCGGGTTATACCAAAGACTTTAAAAACGATACTTGATACCTCATTGCGTAACACTCAGCATTATAAGGTACGTATCAATGGTAAAGTGAAACAATCCAGGAGTAAGGAGTAGCGCCCTCCCATACACCTCGGTGTAGTAGCTATTGAAAAGGGAGCCTTCGGGTCGCCCTCGACTACGGTCGCTAAATTGACTTTTTAGACGATCTGAGAGAATTTTATGCGTTTCATTCACTACGATAGTCTCTTTTTTTTTTTGCATGATCACAACTGGGTTATTTTTTCTATTATTATTATTCCTTGAGAGTTTTTCACTCCATTGATAGCTGATGGTCTTTCACTGGAGTTTTAGTGACAGTGAATCTCAAGTCACCAGGACTCTTCTCAGTATTCTGGTCGATCTCGATATTGTAGTAGTTTGGATGATCTCCACTCGTCCTCTTATTTCCAACTTCTCCAGTCTCTTTACAAATGATTTGGTGACTATACCAAGAACACCAATTACAATTTGCTATAAACGACACTTTCATGTTCCACAGTTTCTTTGTTTTTGTTTGTTTTGTTTTTGTTTTTTTCATTTCCCTATCAAGGTCGAGGTATTTATCCTTCTTTTCACTTTCTTTCAATTTTATTCTATAGTCAACCGGGACAGTAAAGTTCAAAATTTTGCAAGTTCCCCTGTCCCCTTTTTTTTATTTGTTGATTATAGAATAAGGTCTGGTCGTCTGGCCAACATTAAGTAATCAGCTTGTATGTCAAAATCCTAGAGGAGTTTGTGATGTTGGGTTGTGCATACCATTTGTTTGTATGGTCAAATTTTATTATTTTTTACTCATTAGAGTTTTTCACAACAGTTTTAGCTGATGGTCTTTCACTGGAGTTTGCGAGACTGCAGCTCTCCTCAAGTCGCCAGGACTCTTCTTAGGATACCGGCCAATCTCAATAATACTGTAGTTTAGATGGTCTCTACTCGTTCTTCAAACTCCAAGTCCTCCAGTCCATTTAGTAATCCTTTAGTTACTGTACCGAAAGTATCAATCACAAATGGTATAATTGTCGCCTTCATGTTCCATAGATTCTTCAATTCGAGGTACTTATCCTTCTTTTCACATTCTTTCAGTTTTATTCTGTGGTCAGCCGGGACAGCAAAGTTGACAATTTTTGCAAATTCACTTTTTTTCGTAGTGGATTATTATTAGGTCTGGTCTTCTGGCCGAGATTAAGTGATCTGTGTGTATGTCAAAGTCCCATTGTCATTTTCTAGGACAGATGCTGGGTTGTGCATATATCATTTTTTCGTAAGGTCAGATTTCAATTTCTTGCACATCTCTCAGTGGATCACCTTGCCCACCCTTCATATCTTATATTCCTTCTGTGCTAATTTGTTGCATTCGCTTATTATGTGATTGATGGTTTCGTATCTATCACCACATAGCCTACATTTGCAATTTTGTTGCGTCTTATCTATTCTCGCTTTGGTTCTTATGGCGTTGTTTTGTGCTGCTATTTGGAGAGATTCTGTTTCTCTCTTAAAGCTTCTTTTTCTTAGCCAGGAACAGATTTTCTCGTGTGAGATGTTGTTTATTAGTAGTTTGAAACGCCCCTTGAGTTATTTTTCTTCCCATTTTTGTTTCTTAGTTATTGTCATTCTGTTGTCTATCGTGTTGTCAGTATTGTTTCTGATGGCTGTAATTAGTCGCCCTTCGTGTTTTTCTATGTAATCTTCGAGTCGTTGTATCGATGCATTAACGCTATCTTCACTGCTGGCAAGTCCTCTTCCTCCCTCTTTTCTTGATACATATAGTCTGTCAACCTCGTCTCTAGGATGTAATGCCTTATACATGGTCATTAGTTTGGTCCATTTGTTTAAGTTGATCTCTGGTCCACTTCAGAAAAAGTCCCTAATATCTAACAAGGGATACAGCCCAGGTATCTATTCCTTTGATAAGGTTTCGGCAAATTATTTCAATCCTCATGAGTTTTTCGTACCATTGTTAGCTGATGTTCTTTCAGTGGAATCTGGGTGGCAGCAAGTCTCCAGTCTCTGAGACGCTTCTAAGTATTCTGCCTGATCCCAGAAATGCTGTCTTCTCTGGTTTCGATTCTTCCACGAATTTACAATCTTCTAGTCTCTTTTCAAAGAGTGCACCAACTACAATTCTTATCCCTATCACTCGCATGTTTCCCAGTTTGTTTGTTTTTGCGGTTCTCTGGCAAGGTTCAAGTATTTGTTTATATTTTCGCTTTTTTTTTATTTCCACTCTATGTTCTGCAGGCACGATAAATCCATAAGACAAGTTATTTTCTCTCTTGTAACTTAACACTAGATCTGGGATTACGGAGTACACCTTTATTGCCATCACTACTAGGTCTACTCTGGCCCAAAGTGGAAGCCCCTGATAGGGTCCTATCTATGGGTCAAATAGAACTAAACTGTGCACTTATGCTTAACTGAATTGTTTGAAATAGGACTGGTTATGACATTTAAACTTTGTACTTAGTCTAATCTGAATTGTTTGAAGTTGAACTGTTTATATGTACAAAAACGAATTTGGCATTAAATAACCTACAATGATAGATATGCCCTAAAACTAAATCACACCAAACAAAACTAGATCTGGTCTTCTGGCTGGGGTTAGGTGATCCGTTTGTATCTTAAAATCCCACAGAATTTTATGAGTCTCATTTTTAGGAGGGATTCTGGTAAAAAATTGCACTCTCTTGCATAATTCCTAGTGGATCACCTTTCCCACCCAGATTTTCCTAGTCTTTTTGTGCAAGTTTGCTGCATTCGCTGATCATATAATTAACCGTTTTGTTCACCACCTAACCAATACTTGCTATTTTGTTGCGTATAATCGATTTTCGCTTTAATATAATTGGTCCTTATGGCGTTGTTTTTGTGATTCTATTCGTAGAGATTCAGTCTCTCTTATAAGGTTTCCCTTTCATAGCTGTGTTATTATTATTATTATTATTATTATTATTATTGTTTGCTCCTTGTGAGTTTTTCTCATCAGTTTTCGCTGATGGTCTTTCACTAGAATTTGAGTGACAGCAAGTATCCTCAAGTCTCCAGGACTCTTCTCAGTATTCTAGCCGTTCTCAATATTGTATTAGTTTGGATGGTCTCCACTTGTCTTCCAACATCCAAGTCCTCCATTCCCTTTTAATAATCCTTTGCTGACCGTACCGAAAGCACCAATCACGATTTGTATAATTGTCGCCTTCATGTTCCATATTTTTTTCAATTTTTTCATAATTTCTTCAATTTTGGCGGGCAAGGAACTTATCCCTCTTTTCAATTCCCTTCAGTTTTATATTTGTGACCAGCCGGACAAGCAAAGCCCACAATTTTGCAAATTCTCTTCGTCTTTTTTTGTTTTTGTTGATTATTATTAGCTCTGGTCTTTTGGCCAAGTTTAGGTGATCAGTTTGTAAATCGAAGTCCCATAGTTTATATGTGTCATTTTCTAGGACAGATATTGGGTTGTGCACATACCCTTTGTTCGTATGGTCAAATTTCAATTTCTTGCACATCTCCCAGTGGGTCACCTTGCCCACCCAATTCTTAAATTTCTTCTGTGCAAATTTGCTGCATTCGCTTATTATGCGATTGATTGT
Source organism: Sepioteuthis lessoniana (assembly GCA_963585895.1). Lineage (NCBI taxonomy): Eukaryota > Metazoa > Mollusca > Cephalopoda > Myopsida > Loliginidae > Sepioteuthis > Sepioteuthis lessoniana. Next base: position 62,743,325 of record OY757923.1, on the reverse strand, counting down.
TTCGCTTCAATCACCACATAACCTACATTTACTATTTTGTTGCGTCTTATCTATTCTCGCTTTGATATGATTGATTCTTATGGGGTTATTATTATTATTCACTCATAAGAGCTTTTCACATCAGCGTTAGCCGATGGTTTTTCACTGGATTCTGAGTGACAGCAAGTCTCCTCAAGTTTCCAGGATTCTTCTTAGTATTCTGGCCGTTCTCAATAATGCTGTCGTTTGGGTAGTCTCTACTCGTCCGCCAACTTCCAAATCCTCTTGTCCCTTTAGTAATCCTTTAGTTACTGTTCCATTATTATTATTATTATTGCTTTGTTTATATTGGCAATTCTTTTTTTTTTTTTTTTTTGTTCTTCTTGTCGGCTTTCATATCTACATTCTTGATTATTTGATTTGATTTTTATTAATTGGTTGATGATAATATCGTTATTATTTATAGGTTTTCTAAAGTGAGTGTTTATAATTCCATCACCTCTTTTCCTATTGATATTTTTGTTGTTGATATAATCAGTATTGTTTTTATATGATCATTTTCATCCCTATCGCGAGCGTTCTAATTATTATGTTCAAGGTTATTTTATTTCTGTTGGTGTAAATTATTAGGAAATTTATTAATGGAATATTTATTATGATTCCATTAATTATATAATCGCCCCTGCGTTTTTGTGAATGATTTCAACACCTGCCGTTTCTGCTTAATCTTCCAAAAATCTCACCATCATCACCATCATCATCAACAACAACAACATTATTGCTATAATTATTTCTTTACGAGTTTTTCTCACCGGTAGTAAGGGGGAATCACCGCGGCTAAAGAGCTGAATTGCTGCCTCTAAGTAAGTGAGTTCGAACTCTGCTCTCGCTATTACGATCACTTTCGGACTAATACTCTTAGGAAAGGCATGACCCCCCCCCTTATCTTCCCAGGTAAGGATTAAATAGTATTACAGCTGTTCTTCTACAAGGATAGCTTTGGCATTAGATATTCCATGAAGGTTGACATACCATTAACCAAAGAAACCAAACCATAACCAAACCACCGGTTGTAAATGGTAATCTTTCCGAGAGATAGCAAGTCCTTTCGGTTCCACAGGACTCCTCTTAGTATTTCAGCCGAGTGCAAACCAACCTGTGGTCCCGACAGTCTCAATTCTTCCTCTGATGTTCAATCCCGCGAGTCTCTTTTTCCGGGTTCTGCACAGTTCCTCGTACTAATACAAACTGATTGAAATTCAAGGGATAACAAGTCTCTTCAACAAGAAAGCTTGCGAAAAAAACATATCATAAAAAAGAAAAATTCCGAAGTCTTTAACCAAACTTGAAAAAACAATACACAAACACATATATATTGTCATCCACAGACAGACTGTTTCGTTGTAACACAACTCTTTAGTGTGGGTAGACACATAGGACTCTTGAAGCGAAACCCGCCCAACTTTACGTCAGACTTAGTATCATACCTCTCAACCAACAAGCGAACGACGTCAGTTCGGGCATTATAAGGCATTATGTATTAGCTTTTGTTTGCTTATATTTTATCTTACCAGAGGTGCCCGTGGTGTAATGGTTACCGTCGTAGGAAATGGACACGGCGACACGAGTTCAAATCCTGGCCGAGACTAATTCACATTTCACACTAATACTCTTGGGAAAGGTATGAATCCAATTATTCTCCCTCCGGCTATGGGTAAATAGTTGGGCAGACTAATTTCTTCAGCCTTGGTGAGGTAACTAGTCTAGGAGAAGGAAAACTCTGAATTCAAACCTGTTAAACTTCGCTTAAAAATTGACCTTGTGTCACATCCTGCCCGAGCGGAGGGGTTGGTAAATATGATACGATCTTACCGGATACCAAGAGCTTTGCATTATGCGAGTGGCAGCCGTAAATTCCTTCAGCATAGTGCTCAACCCCCGGTTGGGGTAGCGTACATATTGTCATCCACAGACAGACAGTTTCGTTGTATCACAACTCTTTAAAGTGGGTATATATATATATATATATATATATATATATATATATATATATATATATATATATATATATATATATATATATATATATATATATATATATATATATATATATATATATGTCAACTTGATGCATATGTTGTCAGCGCTTTCAGTAGATAAGATATTGCTACAGAGGTACATGAACTGGTATTCTAATTTCAGAAGCTTGTTATCAAATGAAGAGATCGTGCCATCTTGATTCAAACAAGAAAGGAACAAAAGAAGAAATCTGAAGAAAAAGGAAAAGAAAAGAAAATGAAGAAAAGAAGGAAAAAGCAAGGGAAAAGATATGTATCAGATATAAGAAGAAAAGATGGAGAAAAGGATATAAATTAGTAAAAAAAAAATTGAAGTAATGAATGAACGAGATTTTGAAGAATAAACTGAATGACAGGAAAAGGGATCTTTCCGAGAGACAGCAAGTCTCTTCAGTTCCCCAGGACTCTTCTTAGTATTTTAGCTGAGTTCAACCAACCTGTGGTCCGGACAGACTCACTTCTTCCTTTGATCTTCAGTCCCCAAAGTCTTTTTTTTTTTTCAGGTTCTACAGAATTGCCCATACTAATAAAAACTGACTGAAATCCGTGTAATAGTAAGTCTTCTCAGCTCTCAAAACCTCTTTCCAATATTCTTGCTGATCTCAACAGTGCTGTGGTCTGGATGGTCTCAATCCTTCCTCACATTTCTATTTCAACTAGACTCGCCCCACGTGTGGGGCTGTAGAATATACCAACTATTTCGCTGCAGGAGGGTAAGAACCCCTGCAACGACAGTCCTAGATATGACATAAAACAATCTGATGGCGAGGTTCCAGTAATGCTGGAGCTTTAGGGAATGAGGAGGACTCTTTTACTGCCATCGCTCCCTGCTGTACTCTGGCCCGGAGTGGTAGCACCTGACATAGTCCTATCGATTGATCAAATAGAACTAAACTGTGTACATATGCCAAATCGAATTGTTTGAAATAGAACTGTTTTTGACATTGAAAGTGCGTACTAAACTGAATTGTTTGAAATAGGAGTGTTTTTGACATTGAAACTTCGTACTTATTCAAAACTGAATTGTTTGAAACAGAGCTGTTTGGACATTTAAGTGTATTGTTTTGACGTTTAACTGTGTGTAAACAAAAAACTATACTTATACTAAACTGAATTGTTTGAAATTTAATTCGGGGTTAAATGACCCGAAAAGGGTTGATATATAGTAAACCCAACCAACCAACCAGATTCTTTACGGTAGTTCCAAAGGTTTTGACAATGTTTGCCGCCACTGTTACTGTCACTTTCCTGTCGCCTACCATTTTCAGCTCTCTGACCAGGTCCTGGTATTTATTCAGTTTTTTGCTTTCCTTTACTTCTACTTCGTAATTCACAGAAACAGCGAAGTTGACACATCATTTTTTCTATCTGGCTGGGGTAAAGAATACACCGACTGGATCTCTGTAGAGGGGTTAGACCTCCTCCAACGAGTGTCCTGGATATAAAATTAAACCATCGGATGGCGAAGTTTTAGCCGTTGCGAATATGGAGTATCTCTTCATTGTCATTGCTCCCAGATCCACTCGGACCGGAGTGGAAGCACTTGATAGGGTCCTATGTATTGGTCAAATGGAACTGATTGACATTTAAACTGTGTGTAAACAAATGACTTTCATTAAATCGAATTGTTAAAAATAGAACTGTTTGTCCATTTAACAGTGTGTAAACAGATGACTTGGATTAAATCGAATTTTCAGAAATAGAACTGCTTCACCATTTAACTGTGTGTAAACAAATGACTAATGATTAATTGAATTTTCAGAAATAGAAGTGTTTTACCATTTAACTGCGTGTAAACAAACGACTGATGATTAATTGGGTGTAAGAAATAGAAGTGTTTGACCAATTAACTGTGTGTAAAAAACGACTAATGATTAATTGAATTGTTAGAAATAGAACTGCTTGACCATTTAACAGTGTGTAAACAAAAGACTTACATTAATAGAATTGTTAGAAAGAGAAGTGTTTGACCAATTAAAAGTGTGTAAACAAACGACTGATGATTAATAAAATTGTTAGAAATGGAACTGCTTGACCATTTAACTGTGTGTAAACAAATGACTTATGCTAAACTGAATTGTTAGAAGTAGAAGTGTTTAATCATTTAACTGTGTGTAAACAAACGACTGATGATTAATTGAATAGTTAGTAACACATAGTAATACATGGAACAATCCAACTGTGCGTTAACGAATGTATAATGTATAAAAGAAGTATTTGTGTTAATTAGCAACGGTGCCTAAATTGAATTGTTAGTGTTACATCGCAACGTTTGTTAACATTCAACTCTGAACAAATAAAAGTATTTAGGTTAGATTGCAATATTTAAACTATTTAATTAAGTGCAAACAAATAATTAATATTAAATAGAACTATTCGTATTAGAATATTTGGAACCTTTCGACTGTGTGCAAACAATTGTAATACTTGAGTGAAAACAAATGAGTTCTATCTTAGAATTAATTTTTATTTATTGCGGACTTTTTGTCCTCATCTTGGTAGTTTTTTGTGTTGTTTCTTCTTTCACTACCTTTCGGCCAAATTTCACCTCGGGCCTTCTTCAGGTGATTTACTGCGACCTCGGATAGGAATGCTGAGTCTTGTAACCGTATCCCCAGTAATTACTGCCTTCCATAGTTGTTGTTTTTCCATGCGGATACAGTGGCGAGCGACCAGCCATTGCCAGTTTTGTGATATTTGATATCTTCGGTGTGCGTGTATTTGTGTTCTTGTATGCATATTATGTCTATCTTATGTTCTTCGGCCGATGCGATTAGCTCTGGGAGTTGTCCTATTCTATTTAAGGTTCTTACGTTAAATGTGGCTATTTGTAGTGTTTGCTTGCATTTTAGTAGTTTTGATTGTTTGAGCTCTGTAGCTGATTTTTCGAACACTGAGGCCAGGGCTCCAACCTCAGCAGGAGGCGCCCCTTTTTTACCCGCGCGAAGAGCGATGCGGTTTGTGTATGTGGTTTGAGTGTGGGTCATGGTTATCTTTCGATGGCTGTTTTATTCTCTTCTATAGAAGCCACTCTTATAGAGGAGCAGCAGTAGTTCCCCGATCGAACTAACGATCCTGAGCGTAAAGTCGTCAAACTCACGTCCAGGACCCGTTTGGGTATTGAGTTTGGTCGTCCATGGGTTTATTCAAATACCTTTACGTACATCATGCTGCTTCCCATGTGTACGCAAAAAAAAGTGGGGGGAATTTTGGTTTAAGTTTTCTTAAGTTTTAACTTAGTTAAAGTCCAAGATTAAGGTACTTTCGTATGACTTTCACTGGTACTGACTTTTGCTTTTTTTTTTTTTGCTGTATTGGGATTTTTCCTGGGCTATTTTTTTTTTTTTACTACAGTTGGGAACCTAGCAGGCTTCAGGAATTATAGAGCTTAAAAAAATTTTTTTTTTTTTCTCTTGGGGGGAGCTGTGGTAGCATTAGGTGTTTTAGGCTTTTTCTTTTTCTTCTAAACTACTGTTAGGGCTTTCTTTACGAATTTTTAAATTATATTATAGAAGAGATTCAAAAACATTCTGCCTTGTTCGCTGACATTTGGAAAGACTAACATCAATTTGGCTTTATAGTAGAGTAAGCGTGTCTTTACATTTAAAACGCATAGTTTAAGCATTATTTCACAAACAAAATACAGCATAACATTTTGTAAAATTCAGCATTTTAAATTTATAGGACTTAAAGACATACTGACCAATATAGATATATTTCTTCCAGTTGGCTCCTGAGTTCAAATGCTTCTTCTTCGTTTTGACTTTATTTACTACTGAAATTTTAGGTAGCTTTGGAGGCGGTCTACTGGGGGGGAGAATTCATTTCATTTTTATTTTTGTCTTTTTTTTTCTTTTTTCCTTTCTCTTGGGGGGGCTGTGGTAGCATTAGGTGTTTTAGGCTTTTTCTTTTTCTTCTAAACTACTGTTAGGGCTTTCTTTACGAATTTTTAAATTATATTATAGGAGAGATTCAAAAACATTCTCCCTTGTTCGCTGACATTTGGAAAGACTAACATCAATTTGGCTTTATAGTAGAGTGCAGTAGGAGGGGTGGGATTACTTATAGGACCTAGAGCATTAAAAACGCTTAATAGCGTTGAGAAAATACAACCTAGAATGATGGCAGCTACATTTAACGGAAACCCCAGAGCAACAATCATCTCATGCTACAGCCCCACCAATGTTAGTGAAGAAACTGAACTAGTCACCTTCTACGATGAGTTATCCTCATTAGTGCGTAGCATCCCGAAACACAACATGTTAGTCATTGGCGGAGACATGAATGCCCAAATCTGGAAAAACGGAAACAACAAATACAGCCTCCACAACACGTCAAATAGGAATGGGCAACATCTAACAGATTTCATGATAGAAAATAGATTAGCATGCCTCAATACAAACTACCAAAAAAGAGAGGGCAAACTATGGACATACACGTACGCAAACAATACTAAAGCTCAGATACACTACGTCCTTATAAACAAGAAATGGAAAAATAGTGCACTGAATTGCGAGGCATACTCCTCTTTTGAGGGTGTGTCCACCGATCACCGAATAGTCACGGCGAAAATACGGTTAAGCCTACGAAAAAACGCCAAACGAACAGCGACCACCAAACACTATGACTGGGCCCTATTAAACAACAAAGATATAAGAGATAAATACGTATTAGAATTAAGAAACAGATTCGAAACACTACAAGAAAAGACGGAAAAAAGTACACCAAACGACGAATATAAAAATTTCGTCAATGCACACCTCGAGGCAGCAGCAAAATACATTCCAACAAAAATTAAAACTAAATATAGAGTTCCATGGTGAGAGAAAAACGTGCACTAGTGAAAACAGCCTCCAAAAACTATCGAAAAAACCCAACAAACACAAATGCCTTAAAACTAAAAACGGCACAATAGCAATTAGCAGGCATATATATAAAGGAACAGACAGAATACATTCAAAATCAGATAGATAAGATGAGAGACTCGGTGGAAGATAGACAATCTAGAATAGCCTGGCAAACAATAAACGAAGTGAGCAGAAGAAAGAACACAGCCAAAGCAAAACTTAAAGCAGCAAACCAACAAGAAAGAATAAAACTGTGGAAACAGCACTTCGAAAACTTACTTGGAAACCCACCAAAAATAACGCATGAACCAATCACCAGAATAATTAGCAAACAATTAGACATTAAACTAGGACCGTTCACACAAGAAGAACTCGACTCGGTTCTCAGAAAAATTAAAAATAGGAAAGCTGCAGCGCTGGACGAAATTCCCCCGGAAGTATGGAAGACCAGACAATTCGACGACATACTGCTCCGCCACTGCAATGCAGTATACAATCAAAATCCGATAGATAGATGGATGAAGGGATGCATACTCCCCTTCCCTAAAAAGGGAAGGGGAGTATTCAAAAACTACAGAGGCATAACACTTACATCCATAGCTGCCAAAATCTACAATGCCCTACTACGAAACCGAATAGAACCCAAATTCGACAACATACTTAGAAAAAACCAAAATGGCTTCCGAAGAAATAGATCCACGACCTCACAAATATTAACCATCCGCAGAATCCTTGAAGGTGTACGGGCAAAGAACCTACAAGCGACATTAATATTTGTCGACTTTACCAAGGCTTTCGACTCCATTCACAGAGGAAAGATGGAACAAATCCTACTAGCGTACGGCATACCTAAAGAAACCGTAGCGGCAATAACGATTCTCTATAGAAACACTAAAGTAAAAGTACGATCACCGGATGGAGACACAGAATACTTTGACATTGTAGCAGGAGTACTACAAGGGGACACGCTGGCCCCGTACCTCTTTATCATTTGTCTAGACTACGTACTTAGAACATCGATTGACAAAATCAAAGAGAATGGCTTCGAACTGACGAAGAAAAGAAGCAGAAGATACCCCGCAAAAACAATTACCGATGCCGACTACGCCGATGACATAGCGATACTGGCAAATACACCTGACCAAGCCGAAACACTTCTGCATAGTTTGGAACGAGTAGCAGCAAGCATAGGCCTCTATGTTAATGCTCACAAAACGGAATATATGTGCTATAACCAAACGGGGGACATCTCCACTCTAGAAGGAACCCCACTTAAACTAGTAGACAAATTCACTTACCTAGGAAGCAGCGTCGAATCAACCGAAAAGGACATCGAAACGAGGTTAACGAAAGCATGGACAGCTATCAATAGGCTATCGATTATATGGAAATCAGACCTAACCGATAAAATGAAACGCAGTTTCTTCCAGGCAGCGGTCACATCGATACTGCTATATGGATGCACTACATGGACGCTAACAAAACGACTGGAGAAGAAGCTAGATGGCAATTACACAAGAATGCTGCGTGCAATCCTGAGCAAGTCCTGGCAGCAACACCCCACAAGACACCAACTGTACGGCCACCTGCCCCCTATCACGAAAACTATTCAAGTTAGACGAACCAGACATGCGGGACACTGCTGGAGAAGCAGAGATGAAATCATAAGAGATGTACTCTTATGGATCCCCACACATGGCCGCGCAAAAGCAGGACGACCAGCTCGAACGTACATTCAGCAGCTATGTGAGGATACAGGATGTTGTCCTGAAGACCTACCTAGGGCGATGAACGATAGGGAAGAGTGGCGAGAGAGGGTCAGGGATATCCGTGCTACCAGCTCGATATGATGATGATGATGATAATGATAGTTGTTGTCTATCGCACCACGTTTTTGACCAACTAAACCTCTGGCCGGCACCAGAGGTGAAATTTGGCCGAAACCTAGTGAAAGAAGAAACAACACAAAAAACTACCAAGATGAGGACAAAAAGTCCGCAATAAATAAAAATTAATTCTCAGATTAAGAAGCCTCATCTCAAAATGATTCCAATTAAAGACGAGTTCTATCTTATTTAAAAATTAAATTAACTACAATCTTACAAATCATGTGTATAACCATTTAACTGTATACAAGTAAATGAGCTCTGGCTCGTTTGAGAATAGCATCTACGAATAATGCATTTATAAATCATATATAATATGTATACAAAGGAAATGGCATTTAATAGCCTACAAGGGTTGATATACCATAAAACCCAACCAAACTAAATAGTATATATTTAATATATATGTATAAAGAGGATTTGGCTTTAAATAACCGATGTAACATACCCATGATACGGATATGTGAAATAGATATAGGGAATCTAAAAACACGAAACACACGAAATTGGCTCAGGTACGAAACCTTTTATTACCTTTGAGTTAAAGGTTTTTCGACATGAGGAGAGAGAGACACAATCTTTCTATGCTGACTGCCTTTACATCGTCAGCTCTCAACCCAACCAACGCGCGGCGCCCGTAGCGCACAAAGTCGTCTGGCCTGGCCCAGCTCTAAAAGTCAACTTTCTTCCTCCGAGGCAGGAACTCAACTAACTGCTTTTTCTCAAATCTCAGCCGACGCTTCCGGTGCATGACGTCATTCACACCTCCTGGTCCTGTTTCCTATCTGGGGTTTTATTTTGACATCTGTGAATGACGCATCCTCCCCGCACGCGCGTGAACACCTGTGCTCATGTTTGCACCTAACTAAACGAAAGGTTCTCATCCTAACTAAACCAAAAGGCAAGAGATATAAACCGAAATCCCTCGGCAATTATATTACAACCGACAATGTTTGATATGCCATAAAAGCAAACCAAACCAAATCATATATATTTAATAAATATGTATAATCATTATTCGGCATTAAATAACCAACCATTGTTGATATGCCATAAAACCCAACCAAACTAAACCTTCTTGCTGATAACCTCAAGGTCTTGTGATCTGTCCGACATTAGATGAAGAGTTGGTATCTCAAAACTTCAGAAACTTCTGTGGGTCTTGTTCTTCAAGTAAGATTCTGTTCAATGCACATATCATTTTGTCAGTATGGTCATAGTTTAGCCACTTGCACAATTCCCAGTTGGTTATCTTCCCCACTCAATTGTACCAGCTTTTGTACTCCCTCTGTGCCTGTTTGCTGCTTTCGCTTATCACGTAGTTGACTCTATCTATCTATCTATCTATCTATCTATCTATGCACATAGTGAACAGTTGCTATTCTTCAGCGTTTAATCTACTTTAGCTTTTATTTTAGTTCTTATGGTATTATTTTGTGCTAAGCTCAGTAGGGATTCGGTTTCTTTCATTAGGTTTCCTCTTCGTAACCACAACGAGGTCACCACGTCGGAAATTTCCTTAATTTGTCTTCTAAAGTGTCTATAACTTTTTTCTCATTTTTGTTGTCTCGATTTTATAAAATTCTGCTGCTGCTATTGGCTATAGTAAATAATATCTCTTTATTCTTTTAACTATATTATGAGAGTCCCTGAAATGCCACATTCACACAGTTTTGAGAGCTGTCAAGTCCCCTTCTTGTCCATTTTGTAACATACCGTCTGTCCACATAATCTCTTAGGGACCAGAACTTGTTATATACCTAAGTTTTTTCATACTACACTCCGTGTTTCTGAGTTCCTTTCCTATTCAGATAAAGAAGTGCCTGGAGTATTTTGCAAGGGAGATTACTTAGGTATTTATTGCTTTGATTAAGTTCCAGATGTAGAATTTGGTTTCCTATAGTTTCCTGTGGTTATTCATTTTTGAATTTTCCTTCTTTTTTTCTTCTTTTTTCTTTTTTGTTTGCCTTTTTCCTTCCTTTTTCCGCGTTCCTTTTTTTTTTTTTCATGTTTCTTCTTTCTTATTCCTCCTTCTTAAATCGTCTTTTTTTTTTCTTTTGGTGTCTTTACTTCTTCCTTCTTCTTCATTCTTCCTCTTTACTCTTTGAATGTTAACAAAATACCCTCAATCCCAAGTTTATTAATGTAATAAAAAAAAACAAAACGAATTAACTAGTTTGATATAGACTTGGGTGGAGCAGTTGCCAGAACGAAATCAAAGTTGGTATCCAGCCAAGAGGGTAAGATTACCTGATTGTGAATTAGAATTGTTAGATTGGTTTTTAACCAAGGTGTAAAAGACTCAGTACGACCTACTATTTATCCTTAGTTACGCAGGAGAGATTAAATCAAGACTTTTTTCAATAAAAAGAATATGTCCTAGCGGCAGTTTGAACCCGGTTCAATTATTTACTTTTCTAAGCTCTTAAACATCAGGCTAACTGGACTTCCATTTAAGCGACGTATTCTTATAAAGTTTGTTTCATTTAAAAAAATTAGTTTATTTGTTTTGTTTGGTCAGTTTTTTATTTCTCTATCATTCTTTTTTCTAAAATTTCATAAACGTTTTCCCGGAATAATGATCCGAAATTCAAAATATCGATTACCTAATAAATAACCACATTACAAGGCAATCATTCTTGGCCGCCATTTCTGTGTCTTTGTTTGATTTACTGTTTTTCTCGCTCTAGCTCGAAATGTGCGTGAAGATGGCAACAAAATAAACCATAATTTTTTCTGATAATTCAGATTTATTGCAGCAAATATTGAATCAATCCAAGTTTGTAATTATTAAAAAATAAAAATTAAAAACTTTAGGGGAAATTTTGGAAGAATAGGGAAACAAAACCTAATTTTTAAAAGAAAGAGAAATTAATTATCAAATAGTTTTTTTTTCTTTTTTTTTTTCAGGGGGAAGGGATTCCACCAATTTTCCCGCGTTTTATTTGAGTAATGAAAATTCTAAATTTCCTAAATTGAATTTAAAGGAGATGAGGTGAGAAAAATATAACCTGTTCACTTTATTTATTATTTTGACAGATTCTTTTTTAATAATAATTAATGCGGAATTTATTATTATTGTGATTATTTACCTCATTATTATTATCATTATTATTATTATTATTATTATTATCATTATTATAACCGGCTTATTGGTCTAGTGAGTAGAGTGTTCGCCAATGGTCCGGGAGATCTGAGTTCAATCCTAGGTTGCGTCATACCAAAGACTTTAAAAATGGTACTTGATACCTCCTGACTTAACACTCAGAAATATAAGGTACGTATCAAGGGTAAAGTGGAGCAATCCATGGAAAGGCGTAGCGCCCTACCCTACACCTCAACTATCGAAAAGGGGAGCCTTCTGGTCGCCCTCGACTAAGGTCGCCAACAACTATTATTAATCTTGCGAGAATTCTAAGCCCTCGTTGCGGGGAGGTTTTTCACTGGAGCCTGAGTGACAGCAAAATTTCTCAGCTCTCCAGGACTCTTCTTAGTATTCTAGCCGATCTTATTAATGCTGTGTTCTGTGGAGTCTCGATTCTTGCTCTGATCTCCAATTCCTCCAGTCTCTTTTCCAGGCCTTTGAGAACTGTTCCGACTACTCCAACCACGATCGGTATCACCGTCTCTATAAGGTTCCATGTTTTTTTTTTCAGCTTTCTGGCAAAATCCAAGTTCTTTTTTAACAGCTCGTTTTCTTTTATTTTTACTTTGTACTCTGCTAAAACCGCAAAATCCACCGAATGACAAAGTCTTTTTTCGCGTTAACACCATGTCTTCACTTTGTATGTGTCTCATTCTCTAACACGGATTCTTGTTTATGCTTACAGCATTTGATGGTGTGGTCAAATTTAGATTTCTTGCACAATTCCCAGAGGATCACCGTTCCTATCCAGTCGTGCCTAGTCTTGTATTCTTTTGTGACAATCTATTTCTTTCGTTTATAATGCAATTTACGGTTTCTCCTCTTTCTAAACATCACCGTTTCATCTCTTACTTCCCATAACCGATTCCTCTCTTCCTTCCCATAACCGTTTCATCTCTTCCTTCCCATTACCGATTCCTCTCTTCCTTCCCATAACCGTTTCCTCTCTTCCTTCCCATAACTGTTTCATCTCTTTCTTCCCCTAACTATTTCATCTCTTTCCCCCTTAACCACTTAATCTCTTTTTTCACATAACCGTTTCATCTCTTTCATCACATAACCTTCTCCTCTCTTCCTTCCTCTAACAGTTTCATCTCTTCCTTCCCATAACCGTTTCCTCTCTTCCTTCCCATAACTGTTTCATCTCTTTCTTCCCCTAACTATTTCATCTCTTTCCCCCTTAACCACTTAATCTCTTTTTTCACATAACCGTTTCATCTCTTTCATCACATAACCTTCTCCTCTCTTCCTTCCCGTAACCATTTCCTCTCTTCCATCCCATAACCTTTTCCTCTCTTCCTTCACATAACCGTTGCCTCTCTTCCTTCACATAACCGTTTCATCTCTTTCTGCATATAACCGTTTCGTCTCTTTCCACCTTAACCGTTTCCTTTCTTTTTTCACATAACCGTTTCCTTTCTTCCTTCACATAACATTTCCCTCTCTTCCTTCCCGTAAGCATTTCATCTCTTTCTTCCCTTAATCGTTTCATCTCTTTCTTCACATAACCGTTTCATCTCTTCCTTCCCATAACCGTATCATCTCTTACTTCCTGCAACCGTTTCGTCTCTTTCTTCCCATAACTGTTTCATCTATTTCTTTACAAAATCATTTCGTCTCTTTCTACAAATATCCGTATCATCTCTTCCTTCCTGCAACCGTTTCATCTCTTTCTTCCCATAACCGTTCCATCTATTTCTTTTCATAACCATTTCATCTCTTTCTACAAATAACCGTATCATCTCTTCCTTCCTGCAACTGTTTCATCTCTTTCTTCCCTTAACCGTTTCATCTCTTTCAACACATAACCGTTTCATCACTTCCTTCCCGCAACCGTTTCATCTCTTCCTTCCCGCAACCGTTTCATCTCTTTCTTCACATAACCTGCACTTACTATTCGGTTGTGTATAATCAGTTTCCCCTTCGATAACAGTCCCCCTTATGGCATTCTAATGTACTACAATTAAAAGAGATTCAGTTTCTATCTTGACGTTTCTTCTTCGTTGCTACGTACATGTCATCTCATAAGTAATCTCATTAGTTTGTTGCTTGAAGTATTCATACAGTTGTCTTTTATCCCATTTCTGTTTTCTATTCTTTGTTGCTTTTCTGTTAGGTCTTATGTTAACATTGCTGTTCTTGGCTATTGTAATTAATCTTTCTTTGTTCTTATTAAATAGTCCTTTAGCCCTTGAATTGTTGCAGCCAAGGAATCCTGAAAGCTAGTGAGTGCTCTTCCTCCTTTTTTTCTTGGCATATATAGTCTGTCAATGTGTTCTCACAAATGTTAGGCCTTGTTCATCGTCTTTAGTTTCCTTGCCATCTATTCCATTAAAGGAGGTGTAATGGTTATCCTCGTAGGAAATGGACACGGCGACACGAGTTCAAATCTTGGACGAGACTGATTGCATTTCACATAGCACTTGGGAAAGGTATGAATCCAATTATTCTCCCTCCAGCTATGGGTAAATAGTTGGGCAGACTGGGTTCTTAAGCCTTGGTGAGGCAACTAGTGTAGGAAAAGGAATACTCTGAATTCAAACCCGTTAAACTCCGCTTAAAAATTGACCTTGTGTCATATCCTGCCCGGGCGGAGGGGTTGGGTAAATAGGATCTGTTCCATTTATCAGAGTTCCTCTTTATTTCATTTAAAGAGTAGTCCAAATTATCTTACAAAGGGACAGCCCAGATTTTTATCCCTCTGATGAAATATCTAATGCAGAGTTTGATTTCGAGAAGCGTTCTTGTTTTTCTGAGGTACTCTTTACTTACTTTTTTTATTTCGTTTCCACTTGTTTGATGGTGTCTGTATCAAATATTTCGAGGTACTTGTAATTTTTATTTTCGTTAAGCGTTCTGACACTTTCCTGATTTGATAGTTTTATTCCTTCAATTGTTTCTCTTTTTCCCGTTTTCCATTTTATGTGTGGTGCTTTTTTCATCCTAATTCCCATTTCTATATCCCAGCTGTATATTCTTATAGTTTGTATCAGCGGTCTAGTCCTTTTTCATTTTCGGAAAATATTTTAATGTCATCAATATATATAAGATGGTTTAAATTTTCTTGGGACTTTGTAAATTTGTAATCATCAGCGCATTTCCTATAATTCAGTGGAATCATTACGATAACAAGTCGCTTATTATAACTCCTGGTGAGTTTTCCCCCCAGGTTTTGCTGGTGATCTTCGACCGGAGCCTGAGTGACAGCAAGTCCCCTCAGGTCTTAAGAACCCATCTCCATATTCTGGCCGCTTAAATTTCTGACTCTTCTAGCTCCCTTTTCTAAGTTTTTTAGAACCGTTCCAAGTGCCACAATTTATTATCATTATAATTTCACTCTTTGACAGTTTTTACACCAGTATTAAGTGGTGGTCTTTTTCTGAAGTCAGTCTCTCCAGGTCTCCAGGATTCTTTTAAGTAATCTGGCCGATCTCAACATATTGTAGTCTGGATACTTTCGGTATATCCTCTGATTTCCATTTCCTTCAGTCTTTCTTCTAAACCTTTTAGGACTATTCCAAGTGGGCCAATTAGAATTAGTATCACGGTCACACTTATATTCCACAGCTCTCATAGTTCTCTGGCAAGGTGTAAGTACTTGTCATTCTTTTCTCTTTGATTTTTCTTCTGTGGTCTGCTGGGATATCAAATCAACGATACGGCAGTTTTCATTTTTTGTTATTTATCACTTAGTGTGGTCATCTGGATTTTTGTTTGTGCAAATACCATTCCCTTGCACGATTCCCAGTTGATCATTTTTCCTACCCATTCATATCTAGTCTTATACTCTCTTTTCGTGAGTTTGTTACATTCGCTTATAATGTGATTTATGGTTTCGGTTTGGTTCTCTTTGTTTAACGGCATATCAACCTTCGTAGGTTATTTAATGCCAAAGCCATCCTTTTAGAAGAACATTAGTGGAACTATCTAACCCATAGCTGGGAGGATAAGGGGGTTCATACCTTTACCAAAGGTATTTGTCCGAAAGTGAACGTAATACCACGACTGGAGTTCGAACTCACTAACTACGATTCCGCTGTCCAAAGCTTTAACCATTACACCACGAAGACATCTTGTCCCCAATTGACTCCAACTCCAACTGACTCAAGCCGTCTGTGTCCTGGTTATATTTTTGTTTGACACCCACCTGCTTCCGCTGTTCTTCCGCTTATTTACACAGGTGCATCTCTTGATTGACGGCTCGGTCGAGGATCAGTATGTTATAATCATCCCATCCTTATTTTTCAAAATTCCACATGTGGAATTTTTTTCCACGTCCGTCTCCATCCGCCTCACACACACATTTTACAAATAATGCTCAAGGACCACAACAGTAAAATACAAAAAGAAATTACTTGAACAACAGCAAAAATACAAAAAGAAATTAGAAGGCGATGTTCTCACTATGTAACACTTGCCCAGGCTAATTATTATCTAGATTTATTTCCTACTATTCTTTGCGCGGTTGACTATCCTGACATGCGTGCATCAAAGTCTTCTGTTTTATTTCGGTCTTTTCATCGAAACATATCCCTGAGTTTTTGTTTTTTCTTTTTTCCTTACTTTGCACTTTTGTTTGTTGTCCTAGATTTTTTACCTGTCCTTTTAGCCTAATTTCCCATCCAAGTTTTGTATTTCTGTTCTGCTTCCTGAGAAGAATACCAGTTTTGTCACTGGCTAGTTTCGCTCCAGCATAAATTAGCTCATTTTGTTCAGTGATGGTGCACATTTTGATACTTTGTAGTAATTTGTTTACATTTTTCGTTTTCAACTTTGACATTTTTCCAGGCTTGTTTTCTAGGAGATTGTAAAGTAGTTTTCTTTTCCTTGTGTATTGATATTTCTTTTGTGTCGGTGGTGTTTCGATTTCCAGTATTTTGCATTTCAGGTCAGTTTAGAGGCTTTTGTTTTTCAATATTCAGTGTTTCGATCTGGGTTGGTAGTACTTGTTTATGTTTTTCCCTATTTTCTTGTCCACCTATTTCTAGTATTTCAAACTCAGAAAACCAACCTTTCTTTAATATTCAAATTTGAGCTGTAATTCTTTGACTTGTATTTAATCAAGTAGATCCTCCCCAAATTTCTATCATTCTTTTTCTGTAAACTCTTTTTATAGGATTGCTTTTAAAATAAGAGTGAAATGCATTTTTGTTGTCTTTCCAAATTTGTCCCTCTGTTTAGTAGTTGCTTTAGTCGTCGTGTACCTGAAATTACCACAGGCAGCATTCACACGATGCTGATGGGTCCTCCGTGCTGGTTATCGAGGGAGCACCTGCAAATCGCGACACTCAGATCTGTGACCTAATTTCTACGATGATTCGGATGTGTCATTTTTTATGGGTAGTGAAATGTAGCAATTACAAAAATTGTAATAAGCGATAACATAAGGTATAAGTTGGCGACCGTAGTCGAGGGCAACCGAAGGCTCTTTTTTCAATAGCTCTACACTGAGGGGTAGGAGAGAACGCTACTCCTTTTCCTTGGATTGCTCCATTTTACCCTTGATCCTAACCTTATAATGTTTTGTGTTAAGCAAGGCGGCATCAAGTACCATTTTTAAGTCTTTGGTATGAATCAACATGAGATTGAACCCCGGACCACTGGTGAACACTTTACTCATTAGGCCAATGGTACATAAGCTATAAGGTAGGTATAATAACATAAGATATAATAAGCTATTAACCATATTTACCCAACCCCTCCGCTCGGGCAGGATATGACACAAGGTGAATTTTTAAGCGGAGTTTAACAGGTTTGAATTCAGAGTTTTCCTTCTCCTAGACTAGTTGCCTCACCTAGTCTGTCCAACTATTTACCTATAGCTGGAGGGAGAATAATTGGAATCATACCTTTCCTATGTGAGATACAATTAGCCAGGTCCATGATTTGAACTCGTATCGCCGTGTCCATTTCCTACGACGATAACCATTACACCACCGGCACTTCCATATAATAAGTTATTATAAGCGATAACATAAGCTATAATATAAGACCAAGTGTTGGATTATTATTATTATCATTATTATTATTACGAGTTTTTTACACAAACGTTAGCTGCTGGTCTTTCACACGAGTGTGAGTGGCAACAAGTCTGGTCAAGTCTCCAGGTCTCTTCTCAATATTCAGGCTGACCTCATCAATGATGATCGTTTCGTCTCTGTGACTACATACATCTACACTAGCTATTTATTTGCGTCTTATTTATTTCTACTTCAAATAGTTTGTCTTTATGGCGTTATTTTGAGCTGCTATTTGAAGAGATTCAGTTTCTCTATTAAGATTTCTTTTTCTTAGCCATGACCAAGTCTTCTCGTTTGAGATGTCGCTTACTTATCTCTTATAATATCGATAGAATTGCTTTTGGTCCCATTTTTGTTTTCAAGTTATCGCTGTTTTGTTTATTTTTGTGTTGTTTGTGTTGTTTCTGGTCCCTCTGATTAGCCTCTCTTTGTTCTTTTTATTTAGTCTTCGAATTACCTTATCGATATATCGACGCTATATTCACTGCTGGCGATTCCTCTTCCTCCTTGTTTTCTTGATGCATACAGCATATGGTCATCTTCGGGATGTAAGGCCTTATGAATCGTCATTTGTTTTCTTTTACTCTGATTCAGTTGTTGAAGTTTTTCTCGCAACCACTTTAAGAATGGTCCAGAGTATCTTAAGAGCCCAGATGTTTATCCCTTTGATAAGATTTCTGCTATGTAGGTTGGTTTCAAATTATTTACTCGTTCTCCAGAGATATTCATTTCTAAATTTTTTCTTTCGTCTGCACTTGTTTATGTTTCCTTCTCTCCGAGTGGTCTGGTTTTTCCCTGATTTGTTCGTTCTATTCCTTCCTTCATTTGTCGTTTTTCGCTTCTCATTATTAGCATGGCACATTTTTCAAACCAAATTCCATCTCTATATCCTGACTGTATAATCACACTATATGTATGAGGTAGTTTCCAATTTTTCCATATTTTTGGAAAAAAGTTTGATGTTTTCCATGTACATTAGCTGATTAATCTTTCCTTGCGAAGTTTGTAGCCCCCAGTGCATTTCTTTGATATGGCCTACCACAATTAATAATGATGATTACACATCTCATTGGAAGATTCCTCTTTGGATTTTCACCTCAGTTAAACTTTTTCCTCCTGCTGTCAATTCCACTCTCCTGTTTTTCATAGTTTTCACAATGAACTTTATGACTTCGTCTGATATCTTGTACATTTTGAAACAGTGTGTTATCCTGGTTTGCAGGATCATATCGTATGCCTTTTTGTAGTCATTGCTATTTTTTTCGTTTTGCTTTGCTCACCTTGAAGATGTTTTGAATAATGTATAGTAGATATCCTGTTCCTCTTGTTCCCTTGCAGCATATTTTCTGTTCTTCGGGCTTATTAGTGAACTGTACTTCTCCTCTGATTCTTGCTTTTAGAATGTTCCACATTATCGGTAGGCCTGTTATGGGTCAATAGTTGCTGGGGGTTGCTTTTTGAGATATACTCGGGTCGAGATGGTCTTTCCTTTAGTCATCCATTCCGGTATGTCTCTTTCTTTTATGCATCAGTTCTTTCAATAGCCAGACTGCTGTGGATGGAAGTTAATTTTTTAAACTAGTATCTATGTATGCCAGCATGGCCTGGCCATTTTCAATTTGGTTCTTTTTTTAGTGTTGCTCGGAGTAATTCGATGCGTATTTTCACCAAAAGTCTTTCTTCGAGTCTTTGTAGCTCTTTTTCTTTGTTTATCCATTCGACTCTTCTGTTATATTCTCTCTGTTCCTATATTTTGTTCCAAAATTGTTTTGTTTACTTTGCATCCGGTAGTTGATATGTCTTCGTACATTCTCCTTCAACTTTTTGATAATTTTTTTAAAAAATCTTATTTCTGAGAGTTTTTACACAAGCGTTAGCTGATGGTTTCTCACTGAAGTCTCAGTGACAGCAAGTTTCCTCAGCTCTTCAGGACACTTCTCAGTATTCTGGCAGATCTTATTAATGATGTTGCTGGGATGGACTCCACTCGTCCTCTTATTTCCAAGTCCTCTGAGCGCGTCAATTATAATTAGTATTACCGTCAATTTCATATTCCATAGTTTTTTTTTTTCAGTTTTCTGGCAAGATCTAGGTACTGATCTCTTAATTCGCTTTCTTTCAGTTTCACCTGGTGGTCAGTCGGAACGGCAAAGTTCACTTTACAGCAGGTTTTTATTTTATTTCATTTTATTTTATTTTCTATCTCTAGGACTGGTCGTCTGGGCGCCGTTTGTTTCTTAAAATCTCAAAGAATTCTGTGCGCTTTATTTTCTAGGACAGATTCATTATTATTATCATTATTGTTTAAAAAATATGATGGGAGCAGTTTTATGCCTTGTGTTTTTGTTTTTTTTGTTTTTGTTTTTGTTTTTTTGGGGTTTTTTTCGCTCAGTAAAATTTCCTCCAAATTTAACAACATTATTCTTTATCTTCCGTGTCCGTCAGTCTGTTTGTCTTTTTGTCTCAGTCTATTTCTTTCTTTCTTCTGGGTCCGTCAGCCTATTTTTCCTTTCTTTCTTTCTTTCTTCATATCCCTCTTCCGTGTCCGTCAGTCTGTTTGTCTTTTTGTCTCAGTCTATTTCTTTCTTTCTTTCTTCTCGGTCCGTCAGTCTATTTTTCCTTTCTTTCTTTCTTTCTTTCTTTCTTCTGGGTCCGTCAGTTTATTTTTCCTTTCTTTCTTTCTTTCTTTCTTTCTTTCTTCATATCCCTCTTCCGTGTCCGTCAGTCTGTTTGTCTTTTTGTCTCTGTCTATTTCTTTCTTTCTTTCTTCTGGGTCCGTCAGTCTATTTTTCCTTTCTTTCTTTCTTTCTTTCTTTCTTCATATCCTTCTTCCGTGTCCGTCAGTCTGTTTGTCTTTTTGTCTCAGTCTATTTCTTTCTTTCTTTCTTCTCGGTCCGTCAGTCTATTTTTCCTTTCTTTCTTTCTTTCTTTCTTTCTTCTGGGTCCGTCAGTCTATTTTTCCTTTCTTTCTTTCTTTCTTTCTTTCTTTCTTCACATCCCTCTTCCGTGTCCGTCAGTCTGTTTGTCTTTTTGTCTCTGTCTATTTCTTTCTTTCTTTCTTCTCGGTCCGTCAGTCTATTTTTCCTTTCTTTCTTTCTTTCTTTCTTTCTTCATATCCCTCTTCCGTGTCCGTCAGTCTGTTTGTCTTTTTGTCTCAGTCTATTTCTTTCTTTCTTTCTTCTCGGTCCGTCAGTCTATTTTTCCTTTCTTTCTTTCTTTCTTTCTTTCTTTCTTTCTTCTGGGTCCGTCAGTCTATTTTTCCTTTCTTTCTTTCTTTCTTTCTTCATATCCCTCTTCCGTGTCCGTCAGTCTGTTTGTCTTTTTGTCTCAGTCTATTTCTTTCTTTCTTTCTTCTCGGTCCGTCAGTCTATTTTTCCTTTCTTTCTTTCTTTCTTTCTTTCTTCTGGGTCCGTCAGTTTATTTTTCCTTTCTTTCTTTCTTTCTTTCTTTGTTCACATCCCTCTTCCGTGTCCGTCAGTCTGTTTGTCTTTTTGTCTCTGTCTATTTCTTTCTTTCTTTCTTCTGGGTCCGTCAGTCTATTTTTCCTTTCTTTCTTTCTTTCTTTCTTTCTTTCTTCATATCCCTCTTCCGTGTCCGTCAGTCTGTTTGTCTTTTTGTCTCAGTCTATTTCTTTCTTTCTTTCTTTCTTCTGGGTCCGTCAGTCTATTTTTCCTTTCTTTCTTTCTTTCTTTCTTTCTTTCTTTCTTTCTTCTGGGTCCGTCAGTTTATTTTTCCTTTCTTTCTTTCTTTCTTTCTTTCTTTCTTTCTTCATATCCCTCTTCCGTGTCCGTCAGTCTGTTTGTCTTTTTGTCTCTGTCTATTTCTTTCTTTCTTTCTTCTGGGTCCGTCAGTCTATTTTTCTTTTCTTTCTTTCTTTCTTTCTTTTGGGTCCGTCAGTTTATTTTTCCTTTCTTTCTTTCTTTCTTTCTTTCTTCACATCCCTCTTCCGTGTCCGTCAGTCTGTTTGTCTTTTTGTCTCTGTCTATTTCTTTCTGTCTTTCTTCTGGGTCCGTCAGTCTATTTTTCCTTTCTTTCTTTCTTTCTTTCTTTCTTTCTTTCTTCATATCCTTCTTCCGTGTCCGTCAGTCTGTTTGTCTTTTTGTCTCAGTCTTTTTCTTTCTTTCTTTCTTTCTTCTGGGTCCGTCAGTCTATTTTTCCTTTCTTTCTTTCTTTCTTTCTTTCTTTCTTCATATCCCTCTTCCGTGTCCGTCAGTCTGTTTGTCTTTTTGTCTCAGTCTATTTCTTTCTTTCTTTCTTCTGGGTCCGTCAGTCTATTTTTCCTTTCTTTCTTTCTTTCTTTCTTTCTTTCTTCATATCCCTCTTCCGTGTCCGTCAGTCTGTTTGTCTTTTTGTCTCTGTCTATTATTTCATTCTTTTCTTTTCTTTCTACGATTGAATAAAATCCATCAACAAATATATTTTTGATGATAATTTTATTTTAGTGAATTAATCTTAAAGCTCAAATATATTCTGAGTTGGCACACGAGAACAGATAGCAGTAAAGCGAGTAGAATTTAATTATCTGCAAATGCTGTGTGGAATCATTCGATACAGATAACGAGTATGTAAAAAAAATGACAAGTTTAATAGATCGAAAAGCCTGTGTTTTGAAATTAAAGTCATTCGCTCAATGAGCTTTCTTTCTGTAGCTATACTGAAACATCCAATAATGAATTAAAACTTTAAAACACGAAATAGATTATAAAACTGTTAAGAATATATATTCTCTTTTTAAAACTGATCTTAATTAAACGCCTTTACACAACCGATTTTATCTCTTCTTTTTGTTTTTTTTATTCTAAACAGGTTAAAGTATTAAGTTTCCCTTCCAAAACCTTTCCATATTCATTGCTGCTCATAAATATTTCAACCTACAGACAATTTGAATCTAATCACTAGAAAGAAAGAAAGAAAGAAAGAAAGAAAGAAAGAAAGAAAGAAAGAAAGAAATAATAGACTGAGACAAAAAGACAAAAACAGACTGGTGGACACGGAAGAGGGATATGAAGAAAGAAAGAAAGAAAGAAAGAAAGAAAGAAAGAAAGAAAGAAAGAATAGACTGAGACAGAAAGACAAACAGACTGACGGACCCGGAAGAGGGTAAAGAACAAAGAAAGAAAGAAAGAAAGAAAGAAAGAAAGAAAGAAAGAAAGAAAGAAAGAAAGAAAGAATAGACTGAGATAAAAAGGCGAAAAGACTGACTAACCCAGAAAAGTGATATGAACAAAGTGATAGATAGATAGATAGATAGATAGATAGATAGATAGATAGAAACAGACTGAGAAAAATAGTGATACAAATTTGAACTGCTGTCGAAGAAAATCTAGGAAAATTCGATTCCTGGTTTCTTCTCTTCCACAACACGAAATTTTGAGAGTCGTGAGGAACGAAGAATCTCCAGCTGTGAATATTTTATCAGAAAATAGCAAAACGAGTCTACCAAAAATTACCTTAACTCAAAAATAGACAATAAAGACAGTAACATCAATGGATTTTTATAAACACGTTCAAGAAACGATTCTCTTTATTACATTAAAAGAATTTTCTTCACTTCTAAATCATTACACTTTAACTCTCTCCTCAGATTTCTAATAATCATCATTCAGAACAAAATATCATCAAAACTCCAGCATAGTTTTTTATTAGTTTGATGTGGCTTCTTTGTTTAATGAAATATCAAATTTTATTGGTTATTTAATGTCAGATCCACCTTTGTAGGACAGTAGTAGTGATATATTTTAAATTAGTAACATCTCTTTCCGAAATGTACTGTAGCGTTCAAACGCGTGGAAAAACACGATGAGTTAACTAGTATGATTGACAGCTTTTGAACTCGGGATCAGTTTGAAAACACGGATCTCATCAGATGAATTCAGTCAAGTGATCAAAGATTTTCTAGAATTAAATATAAGTAAGGTAGTTAATAAGGAACCTTCATCTATGGAGGTGGAAGGCTCCATCTTGCTCACTGATTCTCCGTTTAGTCGGACGAGTGCTGAGAATGTGCTTGCTAAAAAATAAGTTTTTATGTGAAAAATTGTTCCGTAAAAGCCGTTCAGTGTATAAGTATTTACGATTCCTTTTTTGTGACTGTAAATGGCAAATTCTTTGAAAATCCTACAAATACTGTGTCTGGAGACATTTTTTTCTTTGTTCAATGAACGTAAACGTCTTTGATAAAGACCTGATTGTCTGCTTCCTCTTCGGAGATGCCATTTTAGCATTTTTTATTTCTAAAATTGAAGCCCTTTCTTATTACAAAATCATTTTTCTAACTGCTAGAACTCTCAATTTATTCTGATAGAAAATTCAGCAAATCGAGTTCAATCGAATATCTATATTCTTTTCTTTCAGTCTCTTTTTTCTTCCAAAACGATAATATATATATATATATATATATATATATATATATATGTGTGTGTGTGTGTGTGTGTGTGTGTGTGTGTGTGTGTGTGTGTGTGCATTTACCAACCTCTCTGCATGACCAGGATGGGACACAAGGTCAATTTTTAAGCGGAGTTTAACAAGTTTGAATTTAGAATTTTTCTTTCTTCTAAAGTGGTTGCCTAAGGTTAAGGAACCCAGCATGCCTCACTATTTACCCACAGCTATAGAGGGAATAATCGGATTCATACCTTTTACAAGGATTCCAGCGATATCTTAAATGCAAACAGCTTCGTTGAGGTTTTGAACATATGTTGCCTTGTCCATTTCCTACGACACAATAACTAGTACACCATGGTTTATATATATATATATAGCAAATACTTGAGTGGATCAAAAGCTTTGTAATATTTTGGTACCCACCTTGTTTTAGGTGGATATATGAAGGGATCAAAGTAGTTCAAACCATGCTAGATATCCGTCGTTGTTTGTTTGGTTTGGTTTGGTTGGGCTGAGTTTATGGTATATTAAACAAATCTTCTTTTTACATACATATAAAATATATGATTTAAGCACGTTTCATGAAATAATAAAGACAAATTTTGTCTATAATTTATTTAAGATCCTATCAAGTTTTCTAAGTGTCTTAGTTTCAGGTTTGAATTGGTGGATGAATTTCCCGAAATTGTTCCGAGCGCTTTCGGACCCTTCATAGGTCACCATTAGAGGTTGCTTGCTTGCTTGTGTAAAGTGTGTTTGCATTTTTTTTTTTTTTTTAAGTTTTGAAAGTTTATACCATAACGAAAATATGGGGACGCAGAGTTGGATAAAACAGAATGACTGATGTATTTGCTTCACGTTACAGAATAATGCTTCACATTACCAAAAACCTGCAAAACTTTTGGCTCTCCCAAGTAGATTAAAACTTGTGTAATGTAATTTACATCCAAAAGAAAGAATTGTGTGCTAAGATGCGTATTAATTGGAGAAACGTTGAATTTTTTTCCGATGTACACTTTTTGTTAGTCAAAGAATATATTTCCAGATGCATCAAGGAGGATCTTTAGTGATTTACTGTCTTCATTACCGATTTCGTGTTGCTACACATCATATCGGCTCTAACAGCAACCCCGACCTGGGCCCAGAATTACAAGGCCGCCTCCTTGACTGCTCTGTGCTACTACCGGCAAATTCCGTTGCTTTAATCGTCAGCGCTAGCCAATGGTAAGAGTTCATTCTCCCTTCCCTCGCCTATATAAAGGAATTTACGGAGGTGCCTGTAGTGTAATGGTTATCGTCGCGGGATATGGACACGGCGATACGAGTTCAAATCCTGGACCTGACTGATTGCATTTCACATCGCACTAATACCCTTGGGAAAGGTATGAATCCAATTATTCTCCCTCCAGCTATGGGTAAATAGTAGGGCAGACTAGGTTCTTCAGCCTTGGTGAGGCAACTAGTCTAGGAGAAGGAAAACTCTGAATTCAAACCTGTTAAACTCCGCTTAAAAATTGACCTTGTGTCATATCCTGCCGGAGCGGAGGGGTTGGTAAATATGATATAAAGGAATTTACACTTTACACCCGTTTCGCTTCATTACTCGCGAGCGGCAGCTGTAAGAACACTGCGCTTCTCCAGTTGTTGGGTCGCCCTTCGGCCGGCTGTGCTTGCTGCCGTACGGATCTGGCCGAGTGTATCTCGGCAGCTGGAGATTTTCTCCGGCCTCAGGGGTCCGTCCCCCAGGCTTTTACCTCCTTTCGAAGGGGTTGGGTTTATTGCCTGGCGCCGAGGCTCCCCAAAAAAGGGAAATGCCGACGGAGCCGAAAGTATTTTTGGCCATACCGGGCGCATGTGGGCTCTGGCCCTGCACCCGGACCCACCAAAAAAAAGGCCTTGTGCTCACTTGCACGTTCGGTGGGGCTTGCAACAAATACCGCTTCATTACAAGCTCATGGCTGCCTTTTCTGGTATGTTCGTCATTTATCTCTTTTCTAAATTTACTCCTTGTATCTTTAGCGTGCTAATTCAAATAATACGAACCAATCATTACTTTTGGCTTATTTTGATTTTTCGTTCCCCTCTCCTCATTAAATTTATTTTCCTACTTAACCTGTCTATAATTTAATCATTCCTATTTTTGATAATTATAGCGAAACTACGTTTACTAATATAATTAAATATAAACAAAGAAATAAGGCATTTTTTTTTTAAATTTTAAAAAGTAATCTGAAAACTTTCGAAAAAATTAAACGCCCTAAAATCATGTCCTGGTGAGAAAAATAAACTAATAAATTTCTAAGATTTAACGATAAGAATAAATATTTCTAAAATCAAAATCAAC
Organism: Sepioteuthis lessoniana; assembly: GCA_963585895.1. Classification (NCBI taxonomy): domain Eukaryota; kingdom Metazoa; phylum Mollusca; class Cephalopoda; order Myopsida; family Loliginidae; genus Sepioteuthis; species Sepioteuthis lessoniana. Next base: position 62,716,642 of record OY757923.1, on the reverse strand, counting down.
GAAGATGAAATGAAGTATAGAATTATTACAGGTCTTAATTTTTCAGAAAAATCTCCTGTGATCTTTTCTTGGGAGATAACAAAATATCCGCTCATATGACATTGGTTTTCTCGATTCTTAATAGTGGGTCTATTATGAATGATAATGTCATTTGTACAGAAATAGTTGATACATATATATATATATATATATATATATGTGTGTGTGTGTGTGTGTGTGTGTGTGTGTGTGTGTGTGTAATGTGTCTTTCAGTGTATATATGTGTTTGTACGCGCGTGTTCGTGTCTTCATTGAGTGTATGTGAGTGTTAAGTAATAAATAAAACGCAAGGAAACGTTAAAATTTTATTTTTCTTTTAAATCTACTGTGATCATTCAAAGCAAAATCAAAACCCGAACATAACACATTTTTGAATGACGATTTTGTTTTGCATAAATCCAGTTGTATTATATATATATATATATATATATATATATAGGCGAGCATTTGTATGCACGTTCGTGCGTCTTTGTGTGCACGTATGTATTGTCTTTATTTTATCGTGAATGTACTAAAATTTAGACCTTTTTTTTTTGCATTATTGTATAATACATATGTGTGTGCAACAAAATACATAAAATGCAATGAAACTTTAAATTTTATTTAAGAATATTTCTTAAAACTTAAGCATAACCTATTATATCATAAGAGCTTGTCATAGATTAAAGATAAGTAAAATATCTCGCAGAAGATTGATCGGGATCCTACTTTTATGTATCAAATAAGTGTGAGTGACAGGTGATGACCCCGAGATCAATTTAAAAGCTTGGCCTTGGGTAAATAATCTCTGTCAGTTGACCGAAGATTTAGAAATATAGACTTGAAATTGTTCAGTTTGGAATTGATGAGTATACGCGAGTGAATATGCTGTCCGAATATTTTTCCATTTATAAACCAATGACCATCTTCCCGTTTTGTATGTTAGCAAAAGATGTCTTAAGTAATAAAGAAATAAAAGAAACTTGCACACCAAAGGTGTTTGGTATTTATTCTTGCCAACAAACGATGTCGCAATGTTTGAATGTCACAGTTAAACAGCGTGTAGTACACGACGAATGAAAGATGGGCCATCTAAGGAACACAGTATGGAAATCCAAGTAATCATCGCCATTTATTTGAAGAAGATAGCGAAGGACTATCCAACACTTTCCTCAGTGGCTGTAGCAGATTTTTAAAATGACTGACAAACGCAGACAACACGCTGATCCAAAAAGGAATTACCAAAATATGCATACCATATAATCTCATTTTTACTAAAAAAGTGCTGATATATATATATATATATATATAAAGAAATAATGAATAAAATTAAAGAAATTTCTCGAGCACGAATCATGTCACATATAAATAATATAAATATATCCTCTGAATAACTAGTTTTTTTTATATTCTCAATTTGACATACCGGCAGATTTATTTTCACTTGTTTCTAATATCTTGTTTACTGAAAAAAAACTATATATATATATATATATATATACAGTCATCCACAGACAGATCTGTTTCGTTCCATCAGAACTCTTCAGTGTGGCTTGCAGAATCCAAATTGCAGCTCTTTATGTAATATATATATATATATATATATATATATATATATATATATATATATATATATATATAACAACATAAAGAATTGCAATTTAGATTATTCTAAGTTTTATCCTGCTCAGTTGACAAACATTTGAGCACTTTTTGATTTACAAAATCATTTTTAGATGATGTGTTTGTTCACACACATACACACACACACACTAATAAACAAACAAACAAACAAACAAGCACACACACTCACAGATATATATATATATATATATATATATATATGTGTGTGTGTGTGTGTGTGTGTGTGTGTGTGTGTGTGTGTGTGTGTGTGTGTGTGTGTTCAAGCAAATTTTGTTAAAGACGATTGAACACTGTTTATTTTTTTTAAAGACCCCTTGTTATTTTTCTAGTGCCGGGATCTTGATGGTAAAGGAATGGTTCCATGTCTTCTGCCCAAGCGCTTTCGACTATATATTTGATCGTCATCAGAGGTAGTGTAATTTTGAGTTAATTGCAAAATTTTTACTGTTTTAATTATTTTTTAGCATAGAAAAATAATAAGGAGTCTTGAAAAAATAAAATTAAATTGAAAATAATTAACAAACAGCAATCCATCATCTTTAACAAAACTTGCTTGAATAATGACTTGCTACCTAAATTTACACTCAGCAATATATATATATATATATATATATATATATATATATATATATATACGAGTAAAATTGGTACACTTTAAAACGATATTAAAACCATAAAAATTACTTGAGTGAAAGTCAAAGCGAATCAAAAGCGTAGAGGAAATTTTATGAGGATAAAATATTTTTCGATATAAAGCAACTCATGACTCTGAGTTTCACGATGTCAGTCTTCAGGTGACTTACTTTTAACAATATATATATATATAGTCATCCACAGACAGATAGATTCGTTGTATCATAACTTTTCAGTATGGCTAGACACTAGAGACTATCGAAACTGGGATCGAAACCCGACAAACTTATACGCCAACTGAAGATTCTAACGAACAGCTACGAGGAAACTAGCGTAAGAGAAGGAATTTTAAATGCTTATGTATCACTTTTTTGTTTTCTTTACATATATCCGCTTAACGGCTACCAAGAGCTCAATTCATTCGAAGAGCCTTGCCTCACGCGAATGACAACCTTTACTTCCTTCGCAAGAGAACTCAATCCCACGGGGGTTGGGGGAGCATCCACAGACAGACTGTTTCGTTGTATCACAACTCTTCAGTGTAGCTAGACACGCGACATTCTCGAAATGATACACACAAAAAAAATCATATATATATTTACAAAAAATCTCATACACACACATATATATATATATATATATATAATGCTAAACAAAAGAAACGAATTAGTATATATGTGGGACATATCAACAAATTTATCTTATGTCATCTGCCACTTGACACTAACTAATCCCATAAATTATTTTCCTATTTTAGACCTCCTGAGAAAACAAAATATGTTTTCTTGTTTGAATGTTCTATGTATTTAGACAATAACACGTTATTATTTCGTTTAAATGTATTGCATAACATTATATCATTTTACCAAAACTGACGCTATAATGAAGCTAGACTGGCCACTTCTACCACGTGATCGTCTTAGGAATGTAGTAAACACTTAAATAATGGACTTATTCTGTCTATAATTCTAATATTTTCAGGTTTATACCAGTTCTGTATAAAAGCTTTGAGCACTCTTTTTATGCAAAATCCTTTTTTTAGTTTGCTGCTCTTATATATATATATATATATATATATATATATATATATATATATATATATATATATATCACCCTCATCATAATCATGTCGTGCCGCCAGCACGGATATGCCTGAACCTCTCTCGCCACTTCTCCCTATCGTTCATCGCCTCTAGCACGTCTTCAGGGCTACATCCCGTATCCTCACAGAGCTGCTGTATGTATGTTCGATCTGGTCGTCCTGCTTAGCCATCAAAAGATAACCATGACCCACATTCAAACCATATATATTTATATATGTATATATATATATGTTTATGATCTCAGAAATAAGGAAGCTTTATTAATAGCCAAGTTACACCCTCAGATTAACTATAGGTTTGAATTAAATACTGAATATATCATTAATTAACATGCAAATTCTAAATATATATTTAAGTTTTAAAAACATAAAATACAATAGAATCAAAAACAAAAATAAAATAAAATGAAATTGATTAGGACAACTGAAGTCATGTCCATTCCACATGGCGTTTAGACGCCCCATGTGGCACCATGGTCACAACACCTAACATGGCGTTCTGACACCCCAAATGACACCATCTTTACAACGGGCAAAAAATATCATGTTCATTTATAAAAAAGAGTCTCTGACGATGAAGTTTTACTTTGAAATTAATTAGACTTTTAATAATTATCATTTCGCATTGCAATTGCCCTTTCATTTCATTGAATACTCTTGAATAAAATAATTTGTGCAAAGCTTCAAGCAAATTACAAAATACCTATATATATATGCATGTAGGCCGACCGTAGTCGAGGGCGACCCACAGGCTCCCTTTTCAATAGCTTTTACACCCAGATGTAGAAGAGTGCTACTCCTTTCCTTGAATCGTTCAACTTACTCGTGATCCGTACCTTATAAGGCTGTTAAGTAAGGAGGCACCAATCATCATTTTTGAGTCTTTGGTATAACTCGACCTGGGATTGAATCCTGGTCTCTCAAACAGTTACTGAACACGCTAACCTTTATGTACATATCATATCTATCTATCTATATATATATATATATATATATATACAAGCATAGATTTATAACGGTTTAGTGAAAGGAAATATTTTGTTTTTTGTAAATAATTTTCATATTTCGCGCTCAAATTTGTTTAAAATTAGACGATTTACTCTTACCAAGATATTAACTCGATGTATGTTGATAATCTGACATTTCTTCTGATATAATTTCGATTTATTTTATGATTTACAAGTAAAGGGAATTCGTGAGAATTCTCATTGTCAAAGTATTTGAATAAAAAGAGTGAAATCTTCAGGAATAAGCATATAATTGTCCAATTCGGGCGCTTCGGGTGGTGTAATGAATAATTTCTTGACTGAAAAACCTTCATGACTGAATTTGAGTCTCATTGGGTGCCCCATTCACACGGCCTTGTGTCACATCTAATCAAAATCTTAGTAAATTATTACAATTATCACCCATTATAATAAATGGCAAGAGTTAAGGATACGTCGGAGGTACAAAACGTCATAATTCCTGCGATGCAGGAAGCTGGTAAGACTAAAAACGAAATATCCAGTTCTTAGGCTGCCATGGGGGTGGGTCCTCGTGGTGTAATGGTTAAAGCGATGAAAAGCGGAATCGTATTAAGCGAGTTCGAACTCCAGTCGTGCTAATACGTTCACTTTCAGACAAATATCCTTGGGAAAGGTATGAACTTCCTTATCCTCCTAGCAATGGGTTAAATAGTACCACTACTGTTCTTCCAGAAGAAAGGCTTTGGCATTAAATAACCCACGAAGGTTGATATGCCATTAAAACAAAGAAACCAAACCAATCAGGCTGCCATCTGGAAGATAACAAGATGAACTTGTTCAAAATGGTCCCACTATGGTACCAAACTCAAAACAAAAGCTGGAAATGAACTTCAACTGAATAGGACCCTCATTTCTAATCGATTTTCTATCTGTGATGAATTTTCCAAAGCCTGGAATGATGATGATGATGATGTTTGTCTGTCTACAACTCTGCGAAGACTCCATCATTGATATGACAGTGAGACACCGACTTCAAAGCCGCTACTAACATTTAAACAGAAATGAAATTTGTCAGTTTATCAATTGAACCAGGTTATCTTCTGTGATAAATCAAGAGTCTGTATTTCCTTCGGTGATGGCGACCCTTTTGTCTGTAAAGAGTCATATGAGATACGTGGCACTAAAAGCGTGAAAAAAAGGGTAAAATTCCCTCAATTTGGGGTTGGAAGTCTGCTACAGGTGTCGGAAGGATCTGCTTCTTGAAAATACTGATTAACACTGCTTTCAGGATGTCCGAGATCATTTCCTTAACCCATACATTGAAGACAAACCTAGGGACAAAAAATTAATCTTCTAGTAATACCTTGCTTCACTCCATACAGGTAAATCAACAAAAGAATGGTTCAGGGAGAAGAGAATACCTGTTTTTAATCAGCTTGTAAATAGCCTAGATGTAAATCGAATGAAAAATTAATGAGTAGACCTCAAGAGTAGATTAAGAAATTATTATTCATAAAATCTTGAGGAATTAAAATTAGTCAATACTGAAGTGAAGGAATCAGTGTCACTGGTGACTTGTTGTGATTGAACTGACTCATTATCAGATCGAATGAAAGAAATGATAAATGCAAAAGATGTTAAAACAAAGTATAAAGTGCATTAATGCAGTCCTACAAATGTTGGTTCATTAATAGATAATTTTTGTTGATAAAAAGCAATCTTTTTTGTTAAAGGAAAGAACAAAATCCATTTTTTTTTAAATCGCATTGT
>OY757923.1:62537771-62710307 GCA_963585895.1 Sepioteuthis lessoniana | reverse complement strand
GAGGAGTGGAGACTATCGAAACTACTGCATTATTGAGAACGGCCAGAATATTGAGAAGAGTCCTGGAGACTTTATGAGACTTGCTGTCACTCAAACTCCAGTGAAAGACCATCAGCTAACGCTGATGTGAAAAACACTAAGTAATCAATAATAATAATGCTAAAACGATTAATTATATAAATGCGAAAAATTGATAATTCACAGCAGAATAGCAAAACAGTGAGACAGAGATGATGTGAAAAACTCTCAAGAAGCAAATAATAATAATAATAATAAGAAGAAGAAGAAGAAGAAGAAGAAGAAGAAGAAGAAAGCTTAATATCGAGTGGATTTTTCTGTCCACATAGTGGTAACAAAGTAAACAACCATAGTCGAGGATGACCTGAAGGCTTCTTTTTCAATAGCTACTATACCGAGGCTTAGGGGAAATCACTACTCCTCCCACCACCAGATTTCTCCACTTTACCCTTGATCCTAACCTTATAATGCTGAGTGTTAAGCAAGGAAGTATCAAGTACCATTTTTATGTCTTTGGTATGACTCGACCAGCCCACTGGCGAACACTCTACACACAAGACCAATGAAAAAGCTGAAAACTCGACAAGTACTAAGATCTTGCCTGAGAATTTAAAAAAAACTGAGAATAGTGGCAGTGACGGTTATACCAATTGTACTTGATGAGCTTGGAACAGTCCCCAAAGGCTAGAAAAAAAGTCTGTAGGAATTGGAAAGCAGGTTGAGAATCAATAGCTCCAGACCATAGCTTGATTAGATTTGATAGAATACTCAGTAAAGTCAGGGTAACCGGAGAAGACTTGTCATCACACCGACCCAAGTGAATAACGAGCAACTTACGCTGGCGTGAAAAAAATAGAAGTATTTCTTCCAAAAGAAGGAGGAAGAGGACTCGACAGTATTGAGGATTGCGGAGATGCAGCAAATTAAGGGCACGAGGAACATATAAAAGGAGCAAATAAAGATTGATTACATCACCCATTATTAGTAAAACCAACAGAAATAAGTTAGGACAAACCGTAAAACAACAAAATCTAGAAACCAAAAATGGGAAGAAAAAGAAAAAAAACACTGTACGAATACTTCAAGCGACAAACTAAAGAAATTGAGCACGAAGTAGGCTGGGCATGGCTAAGAAGAGAAACCTAAAGAGAGAGAAATGGGATAAAAGCACAAAATAATGCCATAGGAACCAATGATGTGAAAGCAAAAAATGATTATCATATCATATTTACCAACCCCTCCGCTCGGGCAGGATATGACACAAGGTCAATTTTTAAGCGGAGTTTAACAGGTTTCAATTCAGAGTTTTCCTTCTCCTAGACTAGTTGCCTCACCAAGGCTGAAGAACCAGTCTGTCCCACTATTTACCCATAGCTGGAGGGAGAATAATTGGATTCATACCTTTCCCAAGGGTATTAGTGGTACGTGAAATGCCACCAGTCTCGTCCAGGATTTGAACTCGTGTCGTCGTGTCCAATTCATACGACGATAACCATTACACCACGGGCACCTCCTAAAGCAAAAAATGATTATAAACAGCTGATAATATTGGCTTAATGAGTACTGTTCGCCAATGGTCGAGAGACCAGCGTTCAATCACAGGTCGAGTCATAACAAAGACTCAAAACATAGTACTTGATATCACCTTGCTTAAAACTAAGCACTATAAGGTAAGGATCAAGGGTAAAGTGGAGCAATCCAGGAAATAGAGTAGCACCCTCCTCAACACCTCTGTGTGGTAGCTATTGAAAAGGGAGCCTCCAGGCCACCCTCGACTATGGTTACCAACTTATTGTCAAAGATGAAATGGTCAATATTATTATACACGAATATATCAAACTAACACAAAATAAATACATGACTACACACAGTAATATAATGGTGGAGGGATTTCGTTTTATGCCTTTGGGTTTAGTTAGGCTGGGAACCTTTCGGCTCAGTGCATGGGTTACTTAGGTGCAACATTAACGCAGGTGTTCACGCGCGCGGCCAGGGCGGACGTGTCACTCAGATATGTCACAATAGCCCGAGATGGGAAACGGGGCTAGAGAGTGCAGGTGACGTCACGCATTGGAAGCGCGCGGAAAATTTGGGGGATTTTGAAAAAGTCAGTTGAGTTGAGTTCTACCTCGGGAGAAGACAGTTGGCTTCGCTTGCTCGCCGAAGCCAGGCCAGTGGCCTTGTGGCGGGTGCCACACGTGTTGTGGCGGTGGTGGAAAAGTCATCGTAGAAAGATTGTGCATCTCTCTTCCTTATATCGAAACCTTTAACTGAAAGGTAATAAAAAGTTTCATACCTGAACTAAGAAGTTGTAAGTGTTTTTCTCGTGTTTCGAGATTCCTATGTTCTATGTATATATGTTATGAACATTCTATGTACGTTTCACATATTCATGTATGGGTAAGTTACCCACACGAGTGGGTAGGATAGGTGATTCAAGGGAAATTGCTCAGGAAATTAAAATTTACCAATGATGCCAAATGGTATATGCTCAACCAAGAATCTGTCCTTGAAAATGAGATGCATTAAACTCTCTTGGACTTTAATATGCATACGGATCATCCAACCCCGTCTAAATCTAGTTTTAATTAACACGAAGAAAAGAACTTGCTATTTAATAGATTGTGCCGTTTCAGTGGACCATAGAGTGAAAATAAAAGAAAGCGTAACGATTGACAAATACTTGGATCTTGCCAGAAAGCTGAAGAAGCAGTGGAACATGCTGACAGCGATATCGATTGTAGTTGGTACTCTTGGAACAGTCCCCGAAGGCCTGGAAAAGAGATGGAGAACTGGGAAGAAGGGAAGAATCGAGACTATCCAGATTATAGCAGTTTTAATATCGGCTAGAATACTAAGGAGAATCCTGGAGACCCGAGGAGACTTGCTGTCACTCAGATTTCAATAAAAAAAACGCCACTTAGACTAGTAGGAAAATTTTGCCATGAGCAAAATAATAATTCTTACAAGTTATACGTATGTACAAGCATATGTAAGGAAGACACGTTTTATGCCTGTAACATTATCTAGGAGTATTTTTGTCTTTATTGATATTTAGATATCTCTGCTGTAGAACATTGTAACCTTGTTAGCCGAGTCATATATATATATGAACATGAGTGACCCTGTGGGTCCTCAACGCGTGTAAATTTATGTTCTCGTGTACTCTGATCGCGTGCGTACATTCGTGCGTTCGAGCGCATCTATGCACAAATATTTTAAAACTCTTTGCAGTTCCTTCAATTGTACACGTTATCCTCTGGCATTCGCTTTGTTGATTCTACTAAGTCCGACACAAAAGCGATTTATTTCGCATGATTGTACGGCTCCAATCTCCCAGTCGGTCTCTGGTGTCGACCTTGTCTTTCCCGAGATTTAAAAAGCGACTCTTTTTGCTGAGAGCAAAATCGATATCGATGAGCACACGGAAGCACACCATTTGCGTGTGCTCTAGCAAAAGTGTGTCTGAGAGTTGAATCGATGGGATTTTTCAACTGCGTGAAGACTCTGTCTTGTGAGAGGACAAACCTGTAACTTAACACAACTGCCAAAGAGACTCGCTGAACAAACTGAGCTACTTAAATGATTTTACCTGATTCAGTATAGTATAGCACGAAAAAGAAAGATAATGTAGTTACAAGAATATCAAAGCAGGTACAAATGCAGTTACGTATATATAAGACATTTGAACAGATCTTTTTTTTCTTAAAGTAGGGAGCTAGATATTTAATATATAGGGTAATGTTCTTGTGTCTTAAAAACATAACCAGACCCAGTCTTCGCCTTAAAATACCCTGATTGTATTCTCTAGAGAGGAGTATAACGCCTTCCCAAAAAAGAAAGCTTATGATACTAACTTGTATCCAGTGGTGGGGGAGCAGATTTGGACATCTGGGGAGTGAAGATACCCCTTTATTGCCATTATTTCCAGGTCGAACTAAGATCAGGGTGGTAGTATCTATTAGAGTCCCATCTATAGGTCAAATATCATCATCATCAGGTCGTGCGGCTAGCAAGGATATCCCTGACCCTCTCTCTCCACGTCTCCCTATCATTCATCGCCTCCTGCAGGTCTTCAGGGTTACATCCCGTATCATCACATAGCTGCTGTATGTATGTTCGAGCTGGTCGTCCTGCTTTTATCAGTTTAAAATTATTCGTATTCGGTAGGAATATTTCATAGCATATAAATATAGATTATTTATTTTAAGAAGGTTATCGATCATATGAAAGTCTGATCTATCCGATAAAATAAAACGGTTTTTTTTTTTTTTAGTATAGCTGTGTCCATACTACTGTATGGATGTACTACATGGGCACGAACAAAACGCTTTGAGAAAAAGCTGGATAGACTCAACACAAGAAAACTATGAGCTATTTTGATCAAATTCTGCCCCCCACCCTTACATAGAGTGTAGAGTAAACAATAAGTGTAACAGTTAAAGTTATATTAAATTAATATCAAATCTGTCGAAAATAAAAAGTAACGTTCACGTTCCTCAATGCAACTCATTTGTCTTTTGTAAACGTTCATGACTTACTTTGGGATTTGAATGAAAAATGGCACAGGTAACGAGAATCCTGTCTTAACACTGGAATATTTTTGTCATTGTATAATTAATATTTTGTGTTTCTTTTTCTTTGAGGATTTGAAATTCCCTGAAAACCAGTAGTGTTATTCAAAACAATTTTTTTCTTGTTTTCTTTTCTCACGTACAAAAATAGCTTTTTCCAAATTTTGTCGGAAAATGTCATAACGATTTTTTTCTTTTTATTTAAAATTGTTTTTTTTTTTTTAATTTCTTTTTTTTTTTTTTTTTTTTTTTCAAATAAAGTAGATAATTCTCTTCAAGCGGACAGTTCTAGGAAGATTAAGAAAGTTTTAATGGGCTCCTGCACCTTCCTTAGAAAAAATAAATAAATAAATAAAGACGTCAGGAAATTTTATTTTCTGCCAAAGGTAAATTATTCCGTTAAACTGAAATGTTGCCAAAACAATCTTAACTGCAGAAAATAAATCTGAAAAGACGTTTGACTACGAAAAACGTTTATATTGTTTTCATGAATTCATTGAAATGTTTTTTTGGGGGGGTTGTCAACATTCCAAATAGAAATCATTGAATGAATATTATATCAGACCAGACTTACAAGATGACAGTCTTATTCCTAAACATATTTATTCTATTTAATGTTGAAAACGTAAAGAGCGACGTGATTATTAATTTTCTGCACAAAATTTGCCAATCCTGAGATGAACAATTTCAATTTTCTTCCTAATACAAAATATTCTTTAAAATGTTTGAATGGTTGCATTAAACATATCACTATAGATCAAAGATACTTTAAAATACTGTGGATTGATTTTTAATATATTGTTTTGTATTTTTCTGGAATCTAGTGATAGGCTTGAGGCTTAAACAACATGTAAATCTATGTCTTTGAATAGATAGATAGATAGATAGATATTTTTGTTTTCGAGATATTTTTATATTCTATATTTTTTTAATAAATAGGTAAAGAACGAATTAATGTCATAGGGGGAGGTATGACGATATAAAAAGGCATATAAACAAACAGATATATATATATATATATATATATATATATATATATATATATATATATATATATATATATATATATATAATTAATGATGAGGATGATAATTATTTACTCAGGATTATTATTAGTTACATAAAACCATATAATGGTGTGGAAATAAATGACTGCTATTAAATAGAATTAATTACTTGAAATCTTATAATTGTCCTATTAGATAGGAATAGTAGAAACCATACAAGTGCGTGCAAAATTATTTGTATTTGATAGGAATACTTGATATAATGATAGATTTTTTCGTAAATAGGAAAAGAACGAATTGATGACGTAGAGTGAGGTATGACGATATATAGATGAATATGAACAAACAGGTAGATATGTAGACATATATATATATATATATATACATGTGTGTGTGTGTGTGTGTGTGTGTGTGTGTGTGTGTGTGTGTGACTGACAAAATATGATCCTCCTAACTAGAATTGAAGTGGTTTGACAAAGTTAATGCCACTTTCTCACTGATTTGGTCATAATTATCAACATCTTTATCAATATCAGTGTCAGCATTATTTACAGTTTTTTTTTTCTGCAGTTTTTATTCAGTTCTTTTATGCACACAGTTAATTGATTTCTTCGCTGGTTGGTTCGTTGGTTGGCTGGTTTGTCGGTTGTTTTTTTTTTTTATGGCATATCAAACGTTGTGGCCGCCCCTGAGTGGTTGAGCTCTCTGACGAAAGGATTAACCCACTGCCACTCGCGTAATACAAAGCTCTTCCAACGAACTGAACACTCCAGCAGCCGAGAGCGCAAAATGTAAACAAGCGAAATGTTAATACATATATGGTAGATAACCGAGGCACCTCTAGGTCACAGATGTCTGAGCGGTATGCCACCGGTCAAACATAGAGTTAGACAGATTTCTATCCAATCTTGAAGCGTACAGTGTGTCTAGCCACACTGAAGAGTTGTGATACAACGAAACAATCTGCCTGTGGATGACTATATATATATATATATATATATATATATATATATATATATATATTAAGGGTGTAGGGTTGTCACTATCAAACTCGGTGGTTTTGTGGCAGACCAATTGGAAAGTGTTCAATATCTGTGATAGAGCTATTATATAATCATAATAAATAAATATATATTAGTTTTATATACATTAAATAGCGTGAATGTTTATCTACGACCACTGGCTTCATGCCGTCTCTGCCTGATGATTGTCGTAATAAATCGCCATGAAACCAGTGGTCACCGATAAGTATCTATGCTATTAAATATATATAAAGACAAATATATATACGAGTTAAAACTCATTTGTTTGCTCACAGAAAATGGTTTCAACTTATTGCAGTCTAACATTAAGGATTCTATTTCGGTTTTTTTGTTTAATGGCATATTAACCTCCGTGTTTATTTAATGCCAAAGCCATCCTCATAGAATAACACTATGGTTACTATACTTTTTATTCAAGTAGAGGAATTAATATTGTGAATTGAATTACCATGACCAGAAAATCCGCCGAATGTTCGTACATAGAACATAGGAATCTCGATACACGAAAAACACTTACTTCTTAGTTCAGGTACAAAACTTTTTATGACCTTTGAGTTTAAAAGTTCTTCGACCTAAGGAGAGAGATACACATTCTTCATCTGCCACCCTCACCCCATCTCGTGCGGCACCTGCCCAAGGCCTCCGCGAGCAAGCGAAAGTCAACCATCTTCTTCCGAAGCAGGACTCAACTCAACAAACTGACTTTTTCAAAAGCCCCAAAATCTTCCGCGTGCCCGCTTCCGGTGCACGATGTCATTCACATCCACTGATCAAACTTTCTATCGGATTTTTATTTTGACATCTATGAACGACACATCCTCCCTGCGCGCGCATTAACACCTGCATTAATGTTGCACCTAAGTAACCCAAGCACTGAGCCGAAAGTTTCTCAGCCTAAATAAACCCAAAGGCATAAAACCAAATCCCTCGGCCATTATATTACAGCATTTCAAAGAAAACCTTGTTTATATTTTCTTTTTTAAGTAGAGGAATTATATTTTAAATTGAATTCCAATGAAATACCGTGTGTGACATACGGAACCACTGGACACCTGTTTCGACCTTATTAGGTCTCATCAGCAGTGTATACCATTGGAGATCAAACCAGCGACCATAGATTGCCGTGCCGAAACTCTACAACTGAGCCAACTCCATGTTTATTTAATGCCAAAGCCATCCTCATAGAATAACACTATGGTTACTATACATTTTTTTTTTCAAGTAGAGGAATTAATATTGTGAAGTGAATTACCATGACCAGAAAATCCGCCGAATACCTACGCACGGCATACGAGAACACTGGACAGCTGTTTCGACCTTATTAGGTCTCATCGACAGTGTATACCGAAATCTCCACCACTGGAGATTAAACTAGTGACAATAGATTGCAGTGCAGAAAATTTACAACTGAGTCACCTGTTCATATCGCATGCAAGTGAAGCCAAATCAACTAGTCATGGTAATTGCGTGGCCAAATAACCTCAATGTGTCTTGCAAGTTACATCCGTACTCTTTCCGGAGGACATGGCCACCTTCCCCCTGGGCCACGTCTTCCCAAGAAGCTTAGAAATACGCATCCGCGTAATTATTATGACCTGAAGGGCAAGGGAATAGATGTACATATTTTTATTTTTCAAGTAGAGGAATTAATATTGTGAATTGAATTACCATGACCAGAAAATCCGCCAAACACCTACGCACGACATACGGGAACACTGGACTGCTGTTTCGACCTTATTAGGTCTCATCAGCAATGTATTCATTATTGTTACTGTTTAACTAATACCTTGGGAATAAGGAGTTTCATGCCTTTTACAAGGGTATTCGTTTGAAAATGAACGCAATTGCAGGACTGAAATTTGAACTCAGTTACGACGACGTTGCAGTCCAGTGCATTAGCCACAACACCACGTGAATTTCCTTTTACTCAAGGTAGGGTGACTAGTTTATGACAAATCTGAATTCGAATCTTGTCTAAAGTTCATGGTTCAGCATGGTAGGATAAGGCACATTACTCTTTTTTTATTACATACCATGGGTTAGGCGTAAGTAAAGGTTTTCTGGTATGCGATGGAATATTAACAATATGTCAAACGGTCATATATTTTGACGAAGTCTGTGCAGCTCTTATTTTCCAGTTAAGGGAGCAGTATATTCAAGATTTTCACCGATGATTTTTTACTTAGGTTCAATTATTGAACCGCGTATGAAATAACGTTGTCAAATTTGCATCCAATCAACAAAGAGTATTGTTGTATACTCAACACAATAATTGCCCAGTCAGCTGGGGCTGTAGAATACACTGACTGTACCTCTGCAGAGGGGTAAGACCCCCTCCCCAACGAGTGTCCTGGATATGACACTAAACAATCTGATGGTGAGGTTCCCGCAGTGCTGGAGCTTTGGGAAATGCGGAGTACCCCTTCATTGCCATTGCTCCCAGGTCCACTCTGGCCCAGAGTGGTAGCACCTGATAGGGCCCTATCTATGGGTTAAATAGAACTAACAGCATACTTATGCTAAACTGAATTGTTTTGAGTAAACTGAATTGCTTGAAATAAATGTTTTTGACAATTAAACCGTACTTACATTTAAAATACGGGATTATGCTTAACTGAATTATTTGAAATAGAACTGTTTTTGACATTAAAACTGTATTTACAATTAACTGAATTGTTACATATAACTGCTTGAATAGTTTGAAATAGAAATGGTTTGACAAACTGTGTAATTATGCTGAACTGAATTGTTTTAAATAGAACAGATTATTCACATAAAAATGGGTTTGGCGTTAAATAACCTACAAAGGTTGATATACCAAAAAAACCCACCAAACCAAACCAAACCAATCAACACAATAACGACGCATGCATATTTGCAGAGGTATGCAGAATCATAACGACACAATAAAGACGCAATGATAAAGACGAGCGACACAGTCTTTTAGAAAAATATACCTCTCACTTTTATTTGAAAGGGTTGTGTGTGAGAGGGAGTTGGAGACCGAACAGAACTGACCCCCACTCTATTGGCCATAACCGCGTTTCTTTCCCGTTCTCCTGTGCTGCTCAACCGGAGGCCCGGGGGCCCACTCTGCTGGATGCTGGCTTTCTCTACCGCATCTTGTCACCAACAGGTCTGGTCTCCAAACTAACTGACTTCCTATCTTCACTAAGTTATATAATAGTTCAACGTCCCCTTCTTCTTGTGGGCGTCACAATTGCACTCATTCAACCCATCCACGGTCAAGGTTATAATTCTGATATTCATAGACTGAATGCACCTGTTATTTACATAGGTGCATTTCCTATGTTGACAGCCCAGCCGGGTCGTAAGTCATTATATACAACACCATGACCCCAAAAATGTAGATTCGTTTTGATCAAAAGAGCAGGTGGAAAAAAATTGGAAATACTTGAGCCGATCTTTATTTTGATTATTCTTTTTTAAGTTTATTCGCAAACTGGGTTCAATCCTAGGTCGCGTCATACCAAAGACTTTAGAAATGGTACGTGATACCTCCTTAACACTTAATACCTTAACACTCAGCAATATAAGGTACGTATCAAGGGTAAAGTGGTGTAATCCAGGGAAAGGAATTGCGTCCTCCCCTACACCTCGGTGTAGCAGCTATTGAAAAGAGAGCCTTCTGGTCGCCCTCGACTACGGTCGCCAACTTTACTTACTTCATTATATATATATATAAAAGTAAACTTTACTTACTTTATTATATATATATATATAAAAGTAAACTTTACTTACTTTATTATATATATATATAAAAGTAAAGTTGGTGCCTTTAGTCGAGGATGACCCGAAGGCTCCCTTTTCAATAGCTACTACACCGAGGTGTAGGGAGGACACTACTCCATTCTCTTTATTGCTCCACTTTACCCGAGATCCTTACTTTATAATGCTGAGTGTTAAGCAAGGAGGTATCAAGTACCATGTTTTGAGTCTTTGATATTGTACCATAGCCATGATATGGTTATGTGTGAAACGTACATCAAATATCCATAAAGATAGAACATAGGAATCTCGAAATTCGAAAAACACGTCACGAATTCTCAGTTCAAGTACGAAACTTTTTATTACCTTTGAGTTTAAAGGTTCTTCGACGTAAGGAGAGAGATACACATTCTTTCTATTCTGACTTTTTCATCTGCCCCCATCTCGTGCGACACCTACCCAAGGCCTCGGCGAGCAAGCGAAAGTCGACCCTTCCCGTTCGTTGTCCAGTTCTCAACTCTACTAACTTTCTTCAAAATTCCCAAAATCCTCCGCGCGCTTCCGCTGCGTGATGTCATTCGCACTTGCTAGCCTCGTTTCCAATCTGGGCTATTGTGACATCTCTGAGTGACACGTCCGCTCCACCCGCAAGCACGCGCATGAACACCTGCGCTCAAGTTTGCATCTAACTAATCCATGTGCTGAGGTTCTCTGCCTAACTAAACCCAAAGGCATAAAACGAAATCCCTCGGCCATTATATTACAATATGACTCGATCTGGAATTAAACCCCGGTCTCCCGAACCATTGACAAACACTCTACTCACGAGGCCAATATTTGCGATATTGTTGTATTATAACAAAACCTATGTCATAACTGATTATATATATATATATGTGTGTGTGTGTGCCTGTTAAACCCTCTTTCATAGGACGTAAAAGATGGTAAATATGATGCCAGTGACTAGAAAGTAGAAACAGCAGTGATGAAGTGGCCCGAAGAACAGTCAACAATTTTACGAAGCAGGGATACATACTTTCATTCAAAAGTGGAACATTGCTATTGAAAGAGGAATAGCTTCACTTTGATTTTATGATACATGTTCCTATGTCGGTAATTATTTCTATACAAAAGAAAAAGGCATTACTTTTTGATTCAACCTCGCATATTCAAGTCTTTCAATACATAATTGCCCAGTCGACTGGGGCTGTAAAATACACCGACTGCTTCTCTACAGAGGAGTAAGACCCTCCCCCACCAATGGGTGTCCTGGATATGACACTAAACAATCTGATGGTGAAGTTCTAGCAATGCTGGAGCTTTGGGGAGCTTTATTGCCATCGCTCGCAGGTCCACTCTGGCCCGGAATTGTAGCACCTGATATGGGTCCTATCTATGGGTCAAATAGAACTAAACCATGCTTCCTTCGCTATTCTGATTTTTGCATTTAAACGGCGTATTCATGCGAAACTGAATTGTTTAAAATAGAACTGTTTTTGACGTCGAAACTGTACTTTCATTAAACTGAATTGTTATATATAACTGCTTGAATAGTTTGAAATAGAAATGTTTTTGGCAATTAAACTGTGTACTCATGCTAAGTTGAATTGTTTGAAATGGAACTGATTATTTGCATAAAAGTGGATTTGGCGTTAAATAACCTATAAAGGTTGATATGCCATGAAAACTACCAAACCAAACAATTAATACATAAGTGGATTTTTTTTAAAGCAATTTTTTTCTTCAGAATTTGTTTACTATAAATGTAAACACTACATTGTTTGGAATCGGTTAAATTATTCGAATATTTTCGTTGAAGCAATTCAAAATTCCGGGAAATTTGAGTGCTCCAAGCTTGAACAGAGGTCTGTCATCAAATTTTTGGTGGCTGAGAAGAGCAAACCTTGCGAAATTTATAGAAGAATGTATGCGATACACAGAGAAGTTTTTTTAAATAAATAAAAAAAGAAATTAACAATGAGTTAAACATGTCTACTATCACCAGGCTGAGTCCAAGAGACAGTCCACGGAGTAAAAACAAACTGATTCTCAACTGAAGAAAAAGTTCCAGACGTAGTTCTCAGCAAAGACGGTCCTGCCGGCAGTCTTCTTAGACATGAAAGGACTTATTACTATAGATTTTCCATAAAAAAAGCAACTCTAAGCAATGGTTTCTATCACCAACTCCTTACGCAAAATTCACTTGATTTATTAATGGCCTTCCCCCCACCACCACACACACACACACAAATATATATATATACATACATATATATATGTATATATGTGTGTGTGTGTGTGTAAGATTCGAAAACAGTCACAATACTA
This sequence comes from Sepioteuthis lessoniana, assembly GCA_963585895.1. Taxonomy (NCBI): domain Eukaryota; kingdom Metazoa; phylum Mollusca; class Cephalopoda; order Myopsida; family Loliginidae; genus Sepioteuthis; species Sepioteuthis lessoniana. The sequence continues at coordinate 62,697,608 of OY757923.1, read as the reverse complement.
AGAAAAAGAATATATATATATAATTGATTCTTATATATATATATATATATATATACATACAGTGGGGTGAAATAAATATTCGTACATATGAGAATTTTTATTTTTTATCTTTTAAACATCGCCAGAACAAGATTTTTATATATATTTACTGTGTAAGGATATATTCTACTAATAGATGTATATTCGTACATATGAAAATTTTTATTTCTTATCTATCAAACATAGCCTGAACAAAATGTGCATATACATTTACTGTATAAGTATATATTCTGCTTATATGTGTATATAAACTTAGGTTACAATTAATTTTACAAGAATTAATACTATTTATTCATTTTCATGAATGAAAAAAGTAATCGTACAATACATTTAATGATTTGTAGAATACCCTTTATTCACTTCAACAGCCACTAATCTCTTCCAGTAGTTATCAATTAATTTCTTGCAATAATTAGGAGGTATTTTGTACCATTCCTCCTGGCATGTTGTCTTCAGATTATTGATGTTTGCTGGTGCTCTTTTTCGGATTTGAATACAAGTTATCCATTCGATGCAAAACCAGGGACTAACTTGACCATTGCAAAACTTTAACATTATTTTCAGACAACCACATCTTCGTAGATTTAGCTGTATGCTTGGGATCATTATCCTGTTGGAAAATGTAATCAGAAGGTAGCTAAAGACTCTCAACAGAAGGCATCAAATTTTCTTGCAAGATCTGTATATACTTTTGGGCATTCATTTCACTGTCTATTACTGATATTTTGCCCACACCTTTCGCTGAAAAAAATCCCCAAATCAGTATACTGCCACCGCCAAATTTGATAGTTGGTACTGTGGTGAGTAGGCTTTGCCATCTTTCTTCCTCACGATTTCAATAATTATGACCAAACAACTCAATTTTAGTTTTATCTGTCCATAATACTATTTCCTAAAACGAATTTTCCTTTTCCTTATGCTGTCTTACAAATTTCAACCTTGCATCTCTATGTCATTTCAATAGGAGGGGAGTTTTCTTTGGTCTCCGTGACTTTAGACCATTCCTCAGCATTTCATTACTTATTGTTCATTTGGCTACACAACATCCTGATGAACGCAAATCTTCCTGCTGATCTTCACGCGTAACCAGTGGATTTTGGTTAATCAGGTGTCCTAATTTTCTTGATAATCTAGAAGAAATCTTCCTTGGAGCACTTGTTCTTTTTTTTTTTTTCAATTGTGTTACATTTTTAAATCTTGCAATGAATGAACTTATCATAGTAAAAGGAATATTCAGGTTGCTTGAGATATTTCTATAACTTTCTCCATCTTTCCAAACCTTAACAATCAATGCTTTTTGTGAATTACTCAATTCTTCAGCTCTTGCCATGATCAGAACATTCTCGCTGGAGAAGCAATTGCAGAAAGTTCCGGTTAGGATTTTAAGACTGATTATAATTACTAATAACATTATTGGAACAGTCTAGAAGGCTAACTATGGGTACTGATAACATTATCGGAACATTCTAGAAGGCTAACTATGGTCACTGATAGTATTATTGGAACAGCCTAGGAAAATACTGCAACAATGCAGTATGATTAATTTTTTTCACTCATGAAAATGAATAAATAGCATTCATTTCTCTAAAATTAATTGTAACCGAAGTTTATATATACATATTAGCAGAATATATCCTTATACAGTAAATGTATATACAAATTTTGTTCTGGCAATGTTTGAAAGATAAGAAATAAAAATTTTCATATGTACGAATATATATTTCACCCCACTGTATATGTGTGTGAGTGTGTGTATGTGTTTTGATGAAATGTATTATTATCAGCATTCAATATATATATATATATATATATGTGTGTGTTTGTGTGTGTGTGTTTGTGTGTGTGTGTGTTGGGGAAGACAATAATTAACCGCATATAATATATATTTGTGTGTGTATGTGTATGGGGGAAGTCTAATAATTATTAATATATAATATATATATGTTTGTGCGTGTGTATGTGCGTGTGTGTGTTGGGAAGTCAATAATTATCAACATATAATATATGTATGCGTGTGTGTGTTTGTATGTGTTTGGGAAGTCAATAATCATCAGCAAATATATATATATATATATATATATATATATATATGATTGTTGGAATATTTCATTTAACATATATGTAGAATGAAAAAAATTTTTAACACATGAACGCCACTGTTATTTTACAGCTGATTCCTGTTGATGATAAATTTGGTTTCAGTGATTTTGAACCGATTATTAATATTATAGAAAGTAAATAGAGATTATTCACGCCACATCATCAATTTTAGGTACTGATTCACTGATTTCTGAGCCCATCTTATCGATTAGGATCAACAGAAACGTTAATTCGGGTCATTAATTCGGGTCAGCTGAACTTTCTCGATCAGAATTAACCTATAAAAGAAGATACATCATTTTGCCCCAACTTTCAGTGAGCGGCCAATCCGACAATACATGACACACAAATTTACACCAGGTAATTTTTCTTTGGTGATAAAGACATTCTGTCTCGACGCGGGTAGGAAAGAGGTCTTTGGAGGGAATGGTATTTTATCCACCTCTTCATTCTTATTGTCCAGTCGACTGGAGCTGTAGAATACACTGAATGCATGTCTGCAGAGGGGTAACACTCCCCCAACGAGTGTCCTGTATATGACACTAATTAGCATCTGAGGATGAAGTTCCAGTAATAATAGAGCTTTGGGGAATGAAGAGTACCTGTTCATTGCCATCGCTCTCAGGTCCACTCAGGCCTAGAGTGGTAGCATCTGATAGTGTCCCACAATGGGTCAAACAGAACTAAACGGTGTACTCATGCTAAACTGAATTCCTTGAAATAGAACTGTTTTGACACTTAAACTGCGTACTTATGCTGCCAAACTGAATTGTTTGAAATAGGACTGTTTATTTCTATAAAAATGGATTCGGCATAAAATAACATACAATGGTTGATATGCCATAAAACCCAAACAAACTAACTGACAATATTGTTTCTTATAAAATCTATTTAAGTGTCAATTATTTGCCAATAGAAACATGATGGTCAGAATAAATCCGCTTCTTTATTTACGTTCCCACTCAGAATAGGAAAGTGGCTCAATAAATGCCCGCCCTGTTGGCTGGTGGGGTAGAATACAACGATTGCATTTCTGCAGAAAAATATATATATTTATATAATTTTGCATAAAATAACCCTCAAATATTGACATTCCCTAAAGCACCAACCAACCAACAATTAAATGCTTACAAAGTTCAAGAAAGTAGCTATAAGTATAAGGTGTAAATATATATGTAGATGAATCACTGGAATGATTTTGAGCTAAGCCAAGGAGAGATTGGGCTCCCGTCGTAGAGCTCGAGTATTGCTACCGTAATAAGCTCGATACTTGTTTGGGAAATGGCTAATGTGACTCTACCAGATGAATTTTAGCTGAATATCACGGTGTTAGTGTAAAATAGCATCAAACCTACAAATACTGATGATCATCGATTAGAGTGAGTTCGATCCTCACAGGACGCCTTTTACTTAAGGTTATATGCTATCACTGGATATGTATTTCTAAATTGAAAATCCTTTAGAAGAATTCTGTGTAGCACAAACTTTAACTATCTAAAAAATGAATTAACGGATGAAAAGGAAGAATATTTCCATGGTGGAACGTTCATATCCATATTTACCCAACACTTCCGCTCGGGCCGGATATGACACAAGGTCAATTTTTGAGCGGATTTAAACAGTTTTGAATTCAGAGTTTTCCTTCTCCTAGGCTAGTTACCTCACCAAGGCTGAAGAACCTGAAGAACTATTTACCTATAGCTGGAGGGAGAATAATTGGATTCATACCTTTCTCAAGAGTATTAGTGCTATGTGAAATGAAATCAGTCTCGTCCAGGATTTCAACTCGTATTGCCGTGTCCATTTCCTACGACGATAACCATTACACCACAGGCACCTCCTGGAAAGTTCATATCATTCGAATAAATATCTATTTATTCATCCAATTTTGAATATATCAATCTATCTCATTTTGATTATTTCTCTCTATTTATCTACAAAATACATCTATTACTATCTATCTATCTATCTATCTATCTGTCAGTATGTCTATCCATCTGATGCCTGTATGTCTATCTGTATAGCTAACGATCATCCATCTTAGTCGGTTCATATATATATATATATGTATATATACATATATGTGTGTGTGTGTGTGTGTGTGTGTGTGTGTGTAAACAGATAGATAGATAGATAGATATGCATGTATAGGTGCATATGGATTGACAGAAACATATACATATGTATATATATATGCATGAGTCTGTGTGTGTGTGTGTGTGTGTGTGTGTGTGTGTGTGTGTGTGTGTGTGCGTTTATCTATCTAGACCTTTTCAGATTTTACTCTTTGCGAAGTCTTTTCCGCTCTCTCTTTAATTTCCAATTCCATTCATTTTCTTTGTTACGCATTCTTCCTAAACACACATACACTCACTCACTCTCTCTCTCTCTCTCTCTCTCTCTCTCTCTCTCGCTCTCACACTCTTAAATGCCTCTACCTTCTTTCTTCTAACTCAAGGAATATATTCTGCCAGCAAACTTGCAATGGTAATTCGACTATTCAATTTTTTTAGAGTAGGGGGGTCCTCGAGGTGTAATGGTTTAAACGATGGACTGTAGAATCGTAATAACCGAGTTCGAACTCCTGTCTTGCCACTACGTTCACTTTCGGACAAATACTCTTGGGAAAGGTATGAAACATCTAATCCACCTATCTATGGGTTAAATAGTACCACAATTGTTCTTCTAGAATGATGGGTTTGTCATTAAAAATAACCTACAAAGATTGCTATGCCAGTAAACAAACAACATTTTTTTATACATACTGATCCTTTTAACGTAATCATGTCGAGTCAATCTACATCTATCAATATGTATATCTATATCTCTCTATCTCTCTCTCTCTCTCTCTCTATATATATATATATATATATATATATATAAAATATATATATATATATATATATATATATATATATATATATATATATTGAGGAGTGTATATTAAGGCAGCAAGTTATTATTCAAGCAAGTTTATTAAAGACGATGGAACACTTTTTACCATCTTTAATTTTATTTTTTTCAAGACTCCTTGTTATTTTTCTAGTGTCGGCATTTAGATGGTAAAGGAATTATATATATATATATATATATATGTGTGTGTGTGTGTGTGTGTGTGTGTGTGTGTGTGTGTGTGTGTGCAGTATTTCTTTCTTCAAGCATATTTGATTAGACAATGTAGATATTTTTTGTCTACATATTTTCGTATTTATCCTTTCTAGTTGCTGTATCGATGTTATGATATTCGGCCAGAATTGGTTAATGAACTTTCCATAATTAATTGTGTCCCTTGTACTTTCGGCCTCGTTTTGAGCCATCATCAGGGGACGTGTGAATATAATTTGTTAACGAATAATTCGAAGCTAACTTTATTTTCAAATGAGTTATTACAGCACATTTTTCTCACAATTAATTGGTTTCAAATATTCCTAAATGACACCAACAATTCTATTTAATATTAATATTTTGTTTGCACACAGTTAAATGGTTTTAAGTATTGCTATTTACTTTAGTATTTCTCGTTATCAAGTATTCCAATCAAATATAAATAATTCGTATAGTTTCAAATAACCAATAATAATTATCCTTTCTAAATGATTTAACAGTTCTGTTTAACCCATAGATGTAACTCAAAAAGGTATGACTATTCCTGGTCAGAGTTGACCTGGGAGTAATGGCAATGAAGGCGGACCCCACATTCTTAAAAGCCCCCAGGACTGGAGCCTCACCATCAGATTCTGTTTAATGTTATACCGAGAGTACTCCTTGTGGGGTGAGTCTTACCCCTCTGTAGCGGGGCATTGGTGTATTCTATAACCCCACCCAGTATTGCGGTTATTCATTTCGATTTCAAACAATATGAAAAAGCATAAGGGCTTCTCTCTCTCTCTCTCTCTCTCTCTCTCTCTCTCTCTCTCTCTCTTATTTTATTTCTACTCCCACACATTACCTTTTAATCATCCACACTACCTTTCCTCGCATATTTTTATTGTTTTTTTGTTTTTGTTTTTGTTGTTTTCGAGAGGTGGTTAATTCGTCCTTCTAATCGACCAGCTGTCATTTGTTGTATTAAAGACCCTAATTCTTCTCATCTCTCCAAACTTCCTCTTAATCAAACCTCATCTTCTTCATCTTTAACCCTGATTTTTTCCTTCCTTCCTTCCTTCCTTCCTCCATTCTGTCCACTATTAAATCCCTTTTCACTCTCGACACATTCTGTTTTTGTTAATCATATACCAAATTGTGAAGTCCTCGCTCATTCATCACATTTAATATTGAACATGTCGTCGTACGGATTCGCTTCCCCAAACCTCCAACAAACAAACCATTTTAGGCTATCAATTTCTACCCGAAATATCAATCAATAATTGACGTTGACTAACACCTCCACCTGCATCGGAATTTACTGCAGACGCTTCGTCTAATTACAACATTGACAATAAAAAATCACAAATTGCTCAATGGTGAGCTCGGGGTATGCAGGTGTAGAAATCAGAGGTTTATTTTCAAGTTGTGGCTCATTGCAAATATTGATCACGTGGGCAGCCTTCTCGGAATAGTGAACTAATCTCATTATGGCGTCTCATTACGATAGAGAGAGTTCTCGTGGCGTTGTGGATAATATGCTTGACTCTGATTGTAGTAAGCGAGTTCGAACTCCATTCACGCTATTACGCTCCCTTTTCAGACAAATACTCCTGGTCAGTTGGTTGGTTTTGGGGTTTTATGGCATATCAACCTTTGTAGGTTATTTAACGCCAAATCCATTTTTATGTAAATAATCTGTTCTATTTAAAACAATTCAGTTTAGCATAAGTACACAGTTTAATGGTCAAAAACATTTCTATTTCAAACTATTCAAGCAGTTATCTGTAAAATTCAGTTCAGTGTAAATACAGTTTTAATGTCGAAAAACAGTTCTATTTGAAATAATTCAGTTAAGCATAAGCACGCAGTTTAAATGTAAGTACGGTTTAACTGTCAAAAACAATAAAGGAGTTCTCCGCATTTCCCAAAGCTCCAACACTCCTGGAACCTCACCATCAGATTGTTTAGTGTCATATTCAGGACACTCGTTAGGGGGGGGTCTTACCCCTCTGCAGAGGTGCAGTCAGTGTATTCTACAGCCCCAGCCAACAATAATACTTCTGGGGAAATGTATGAAAGCCTCTTCCTTGGCCTTGGTTAAATAATACCGCTTTTGTTATTCTTCTAAGATATCTTTGGCATCAAATACCCCACAAGGGTTGATATACCAACAAACAAATGACTAATTATTATCATATTTACCGAACCCCTCCGCTCGGGCAGGATATGATACAAGTAAATTTTTAAGCGGAGTTTAACAGGTTTGAATTCAGTGTTTTCTTTCTCCTAGACTAGTTTCCTCACAAAGGCTGAAGAACCTAGTCTGCCCTACTATTTACCCATAGCTGGAGGGAGAATAATTGGATTCATACCTTTCCCAAGGGTATTAGTGCTATGTGAAATGCCTTCAGTCTCGTCCAGGATTTGAACTCGTGTCGCCGTGTCCATTTCCTACGACGATAACCATTACACCACGGGCACCTCCAAAAGACTAATTATTATGACCAGGTACCAGATTAAATTAAGCTTCATGACTAAATACTAATTAGTTTGAGCAAAAATGGTTAATATCATTGACTATGTCCAAAAAATGATTTATGATAAATTGGATAGAAATACTTGATAAACAGAATTACTAAAGTTAAATAGCCATACATGAAACCATTTAACTGTGTGCAAACAAATCAACTCTAAAAATTAGTTTTAGAATAAACTTTCCTACAAATTATTCGCTTACAAATCATATATATATATAATATATATATATATATATAGTATATATATATATATATATAAACAGGTCACAGCTATGGTTAAATAGTATCACTACTGTTCTTCTAGGAGAATGGCTTTGGCACGAAATAACCAACAAAGGTTGAAATGCCATTAAACAAAAGAAACAAACCAACCATATAAACAGGATTTGGCATTAAATAACCATCAAGGGTTGATATGCAATTAAACTAAATGAAATGAATAAGTAAAGTTGGCGACCTTAGTCGAGGGTGACCGAAGGCTCCCTTTTCAATAGCTACTTCACCGACGTGAAGGGGGGGCGCCACTCCATTCTCCGGATTGCTCCTCTTTACTCTTGATCCTTACTTTATAATATCGAGGGTAAAGCAAGCTGGTATCAATTACCATTTTTTGAGTCTTTAGTATGAATTGACCAGGGTTGAACTCAAATTTCAAAGTACTGAAGAAGTTTGGAGACTGAAATGCACCTGGAGTCACTGAGAGCAACCCTCCAGAAAATAGCAAATTTGAAGATGTCAAGTCAACAGAAATAATTTGACACTGGTTCAAAAAATTTCTTGTTCATCCACAAAGACTGTCTCAACAACTGAAAAATGCCTACAAGTGGCAAAAATACCTAAATGAATGACGAAGGGGAAAACTTTTCTGATCTAGAAAAATCCTGCAAAAAGGGAAACATTTACAGCAACTATAGACCAATAACGTGTTTACCTATAAGGTGGTTGATCCCAACTTCACAAATAAACCGCGGGATATTCTATGAATAATAGAAAGGATACCGTAAGGGAACAAAAACAGATGTTCAAGTGCACATAGACCAACACGTTTTAAAGAAGGCGTTACATGTAGCCATGATATGGATAGACGATAAAAAGGCATATATAATCCTACACTTTTATATAAGAGAATTTCCGGAAATGATCAGAACAAGTTGTAATCATGACCACGATGATATGGAAAACTTAAGGGTGAAAATAGCTGTTTAGTTTCTTTGGTTTCAATGGCATACCAACCTTCATGAGTTATTCAATGCCAAAGCTATCCTTGTAAAAGAACAATAGTGATGGTATTTAACCCATAGCTGGTGAGGATATGGGGTTTCATACCTTCCCAGTGTATTAGTCCAAAGTGAATGCAATTGCCCAACTACAATTCGAACTCGCTCACGTTGGGACTCTTGCATATTGACCTTTGACAGAGCCGTCTATCAGGGATTTCTCTACATTGGATGTCCCTGTTTAAACAAATTGATAACAGGAAAACGAGCAATATGTGGTAGTCAGTAGATACCATGAATCATCAACCGGAAGAGCGCGTAGTCGTTAAGAAATTATATATACACGGGTGCTCACGTCAGTAACGGTCAGTCTGGAAATCAGTCAGTCACGCAGTCACAGAGTCGATGGTCAAATGCACTGGGCGCCGCCCGTAGCAAGAAAGCATCGGCCCAGAACGGAACGTGGTTGACAACCTTTTTCGTAGGTGGCAAAGACGTAAGACTGAATATGGAAGCACAACACGGATTAAAAAGTAGTCAATATAGCCGTCCTCTGAGACCTCTGCCAGTCCGCCTCAGACTCTTGTTTCCGCGTCTTTTGTCTCTCTGTGTCTGTCTGTCTCTCTCTCTCTGTCTGTCTGTCTGTCTGTCTGTCTGTCTCTGTCTCTCTCTCTCTCTCTCTCTCTCTCTCTCTCTCTCTCTCTCTCTCTCTCTCTCTCACACACACACACACACATACTTACAGACGTTGGAACTTTTCGAGAAATAAAGAGAGATATTTTTTGTTAAATCTAACGTTATGCCTCATCCTTTCTTCATTAAGTCTAGATACAATAAGACCGCCGCTTTGCATTTTCGCCATCATCCCGCAGGAACTCTCCCAAACATCAACAGAGGTAAACATCACAAGAAGCATTATTGCCACTACTATTTGTAATAGCCATGATGCCACTAAATTACATATGAATAAAATACAAAAGAACCTACAAATTTACAGAGACGTAAGAAAAGTGGCTCTGTCGGCTAGGGTTGCAACCTGCACCGACTGCATATCTACAGAGGGGTAAGATTCTCCCGAGTATCCTGGATATAATACTAAACAATCTGATGGTGAGGTTTCTATAATGCTGGAGCTTTGGGGAATGCGGAGTACCTCTTCACTGCCATCGCTCCAAGGTCCACTCAGGCCCGAAGCGGTAGGAATCTCAAAAACAGTTATATTTCAAACAATTCAGTTTAGCATATGTACTCAGTTTCAGTATCAAAACAGTTCTTTTTCAAGTAATTCAGTTTAGCATAATTACGCAGTTTAGTTCTATTTAAGCGATAGATAGGCCCCTATCAGGTGCTACCACTCCAGACCAGAGTGGACCTGGGAGCAATGGCAATTAAGAGGTACTCCGCATTCCTCAAAGCTCCAGTATTACTGGAACCTCACCATCAGATTGTTTAGTGTCATATCTAGGACACTCATTGGAGGGGGTTTAACCCCTCTGCAGAGATGCAGTGAGGGCATTCTATAGCCCCAGCCGACTTGGCCTGTGTTATTTAATGTCAAAGCCACGATTCTTGAAGAACAGTAGTGGTACTATATAACCCACAACTAAGGGGAATATCGGAGTTCTTGCCTTCTCCAAATCTATTTGTCCGAAAGTAAACGTAATTATACGTCTGCAATTCAAACTCTTTTACTAAGATATGACAGTCCAGCGGCTTATCCACTATGCTACGGGGGACTACTCCAAAAATAATTTAGGTTAGTTATGTCTTGCAGCACCATAGCTTTCTGCTGATTATTGCATAGTGTTTGTAACACGATCTCGATTATAAAATCGCGTGGAACAATTTTTTTTGTTACGTCCTAACCTTCTCTTGTTTCCCATGCCAAATTTAGAAGCTCTACATCATTGTGTTTCGCCGTTTATATAGAACAAATTGATATTCATTCTTTTTCAGAAAACAATTACTTTCCATTAGATCTTAATCAAACACAGATCAATTGGGGCATTAAATAACCCACGGTTTAATGTGTCATTAGGCAATGAAACCAAACCCAACGAAACGATTGATTTGAGCTGAATTCTTTGTCCAATTAACAGAATTCATTAACACGGTATCTTAGAATGTTGGTCAAAGTAGAACAATTCTATCAGTGATTTAAAATATTCTGGTTGTAGAATTTGGAGCCTGTAAGTTAATTTTAAAAAATGGTTGAAAATCAAAGGGATTTTTTTTAATTTTTGGAACTGGATATATTTACTCTTTATCCCGTCCTGTTTATAGAAAAATGTCTGCTTTGAATTCAAAATATAAGACGAGCATTTTTAGTTGGTTGGTTGGTTGGTTGGTTGGTTGATTGGTTGGGTTTTTATGGCATATCAACCTTTTATAGGTTATGTAACGCCAAATCCATTTTAAGAAAATAGTTCTATTTCAAACAATTCACAGTTTAAATGTAAGTACAGTTTAATTGTGAAAATAAAATTCTATTTCAAGCTATTCAGTTTAGTCAAGCAGTTCTAATACAGCTAATTCAGTCTAGTATAAGTACAGATTTTGTTTACACACAGTTAGATGTCAAAACAGTTCAATATCAAATAAATCATTTTAGTATAAGTACTGTTTCAATATCAAAAAACAGTTCCATTTCAAATAATTCAGTTTAGCATAAGCCCGCAGTTTAAATCTAAGTATGGTTTAATTGTCAAAAATATTTCTATTTCAAGCTATTCAGTTTAGTCAAACTATTCAGTTTAACATAAGTATGCAGGTAGATCTATTTAACTCATAGATAAGACCCTTATTAGGTGCTACCACTTCGGGTCAGAGTGAACCTGTGAGCGATGGCAATAAAGGGGTACTCCGCATTCCCCAAAGCTCCAGGATTACTGGAACCTCACTATCAGATTGTTTAGTGTCATATCAGGACACTCGTTGGGGGTTCTTACCCCTCTACAGAGGTACAGTCAGTGTGTTCTACAGCCCCAGCTGACTGAGCAAACTTTTTGTCTCTCAAATTTGTGAATTCTATTCAGCAAGACATAAAGACATTTGCCTGCTTTAATCTGTCTAACCATTATTTCTGATTAATGAAATCAATCTTATTCTTAGATAACATTCCGACAAAAAAACACAAACAGAATGATATAATGCTTTTCTTTTAGATAGCAACCGACTGAATCTCCAGTCATCATCAAGTCACCAAAACCGGTAACCATTAAAAGAAAACGCTTTATACACTCCAAAAGGGATGGTTGATTACGCTTGACTTGTTGGAAAAAGCTGGTGGTATAACGATGATTGTCGTCGGAAGTTGACTCGACTACCCAAGTTCAAATCCTGACCAAGACAATTTGCATTTCATCAAGCACAAATACCCTGAGAAAAGGTATAAATAAAACTATTCTTTCTCCAGCTATGGGTAAATAGTAGGGCAGACTGTGCTCTTTAATATTGATATGGCAACCGGTCAAGGAAAAGAAAACTCTGAATTCAAACCAGTTGTAAACCTGTGAAAGGATGGTCTCTAACAGGCTAATCCTGCTCAAGAAATACAATATAAGTAGTGGCCTAACGACCAGACCAGGTTAGAGGAAGAGTGAAGGATAAAGAACTTGAGAACTTTCTGGGAATCAGATTCTGTTGGAGATTCAACGGATCTTACATATACCGAAAAAGAGCGAAAGGTATTTTACGTCACACGAAACTATAATGATTCTAAATCCTTTATTTCAAAGCGTAAATTAAAGTCATATTCCTAAACAAGTTTTCTATTTTTTAAAGTTTCATAAAGATCGATGTTCGTAATTACGTTTCGATGGCAACCTCATAGGCAGTTATAACGTTCTCTAATATTTTACTACCACAGGTTTTTTTCCAAATCATTATCCAATGAAGCTCTTACAGAGTGAAACGTAATAATAAATATAAAATCACCGGACCATGTCCAGAATCAAAAGTCGAAAAGAAAAGATAACCGACCGTTCTAAAATGATTTTTGTTCTACTGAGTGTTAAAATAGAAAATAAAAATCTGAGTTTAGTATCAATACCCACTTCAGTTTTAAATGAAATTGTGATTATAACATTGAAAACATATATATATGAAGGTTTGTTTTAAAGGTTCTAATCCTAATCTCAAGTTAAGTTTGGTTTGGTTTGGTTTGGTTTTATAGCGTATCAACCATTGTAGGTTATTTAATGGCAAATTCTCTTTATGTAACACTATGTAGGTGGTCCGCCAAGCAGACGATCCCTTTGTCTGTTTTGGCGCGAAACCAGACAAAGGGTTTTGGACTCGAGATCTCGGGTGACCGGAAGTAGGAAGGGAACGCCGGGCAGAGAGTTGGACAAAGGAGCTCGAGGAAGCGGTTGGCGAAGGGTGACGCGAGTGACCAGTCGACACCGGAGCAGAGAGACCAGTCGGATGAGATGAGGTCCAGAACAGTGAGGGAAGACGAGTCAAGATGAGTCGGCATTCCAGTAGCTTTGTAGAAGTTTCTCTAGAATCCACACTAGCGTTAGTCTACACATGCACAATGTTACATAATTCTCCTTCTGGACTTGAGATAACCCAAGCATATTGTTCGTTTGTTCTTTTTTTCTCCCACTCCCTCGATTGTATTTCTTGTAGCGGTAAAGAAATGTGCGATGCCCCTATCGGAACCACTAGTTGATCACCGGCCGTAAAGTGAAATGGTTCGAAGAGGTTGATGTAACGTGGAGGCCGAGGGGGTAACGTCACTTTTATACATATATTTTAAATATATATGATTTAGTTTGGTTGTGTTTTATGGCATATCAACAATTGTAGGTCATTTAATGGCAAATCCTTTTTATCCATATATATTAACTATATGATTTCCAAACACATTTTATCGATAACATTTTTAAACGTACCTGAGCTCATTTTGTACGCAGTGAAATTGCTTCACTTATTTCTATTTAGTACAAATGATTCTATTCACTATCATTCATTTGTTTTCACACAGTTAAATATTTTCAAGTATTGCAATTTAACACTAACAATTCAGTTAAACATCAGTTATTTGTTTCCACGCTGTTAAATGATCAAACAGTTCTATTTCAAATAAGTCAATTTAGAGCGAGTCATTTGTTTGCTCAAAGTGTAAGCGTCAAACAGTTCTATTTGACCCATAGACAGGACCCTATCAGGTACTGTCACTCCGGTCAGGGTGAACCAAGGAGCAATAGAAACGAAAGGGTTCTTTGCATTATCGAAAGCTCCAGCATAACTGAAACTTTACCACTCGTTGTGGTGGGGGTGTTACTCCTGTGAAGAGATGCTGTCGGTGTATTTTATAGTCCTAGCCGACTGGGCTGATCCAAATTTCCATTTCTCGTAAACCTCTCACGTTTGTATGGGCTGAAATTAAGCGAGAAATCTGAATTAGTTTTTCCAATTTTATAAGAAGTAGTATTGCATTGTTACAACTAAAATGCTCAGACAGAGAACTTCTTTCTGGGAAAAGCTTAGATTTGGGGTAGTTGGATGTTTATTTGGGTTTTATGGCATTTCAACCTTCGTAGGTTATTTAACACCAAATCTATTTTTATGCACATTATCAGTTTTATTTCAAACAATTCAGTTTAGCATGAATACACATTTTAATTGTCAAAAACATTTCTATTTCAACTATTCGGTTAAATCAAACAATCCTAATTCAGCTTATTCGATTTAGTATAAGTAAATATTTTGTTTAGACACAGTTAAACATCAAAACAGTTTTATATTAAACAATTTAGTTTAGTGGAAGTACAGTTTCACTGTCAAAAACAGTTCCATTTTAAAAAATTCGGTTTTGTATAAGCACACAGTTTAAATGTAAGTAGATTTTAATTGCCAAAAGAGTTCTATTTCAAACAATTCAGTTCAGCATAAATAACCAGTTTAAATGGAAAAAAAACAGTAAACTCAAATCACGGTTTAGTTCTATTTAACCCATAGATAGGACCCTTACCAGGTGCTACCACTCCGGGCCGGAATGGACCTGGGAGCGATGGCAATGAAGGGGTACTCCGTATTCTCCAAAGCTCCAACATTACTGAAACCTCACCACCAGATTATTTAGTGTCATATACAGGACACTCGTTGGTGGGTGAGGTCTTACCCCTCCGCAGAGGTGCAGTCGGTGTATTCTATAGTCGTAGCCGACTGGGCAATAGATTTTTAGAATGACCAAAGTCTATGTATATATATAAAAGGTAGTTTCTTTGTTTTATGGTGCATCAACCCTCGGGAGTTATTTAATGTCAACGCAATCCTTGTAGAAGAATAGTATTGGTACTATCTAAGCGTTATAAGAAAGGCGATACGAAAGTTTATAGGATTTACACTCCTATATTCTTAAAATAGCCGTGCTTAATACCATTTTTTTTCCCGAAGCAAAGATGGTGGACGTCGGTGAACTTGTCGGTCTCGAGAACATATTGGCTGGGAGAGTTATGTGATTTGTGCACAACTACGTCCGCATTTCTAATTCTATCCCGCGCTTTTAGAGCCGACCACGTGACAAGGATTGCCTATATATACTCTCGTCTTCCAAGAACTCATTCTCTCACTTTTTGACTTCCAGTGACTGCACTCTCTCTCTCTCTCGTCCCATTTCCACTTCCAGAAACAGCTTTACCTTGCCAGTTTGTAAGACACAACTCAATACGCCTAACATGGGTGCGTATACATTCTACGACCTTTTTCTTTCATGTTCTGCTTTTCGGATGGACTTGTTCCAGTATCGAATACAGCCTCAGAAATCTTTTCAAATCCCGAAAGAGACAAACAACCAACATGGGAGAAGACACGTTCCTCCTAGAATAGATTGCTATATTTCCGTATATTGATACCTCGCATGAAATACTTAGTCAACATACATTTTATAGTTAGCAGGACACTTTCAATCTTAAGTTTTTCACCATTATATTCGTGTTAGTTACATAGACACATGCACAGGAATATTTAAGAGACTATATTAGAATATTCGTAATGTTTTCTTTTGATGTATTTGCTGATATATAAATTTGATTTTCTTTGTACTGCTTTGTTTTGAATGTTCTTTTGTCCGCGTTGTTTTACTTCGTTTACTTGGTTTGCTTTACAATAATGAACCAACATAAATTGTGGGACCAAAATATTCACCAAACAAACATACCACCACAAGCTCATACCTTTCCCGCGGGCATTTGCGCGAAATAAACGTGAGAGCGCCACTGAAGTTCGAACTCGAACCCTACAATATCATTGTCCAGCTTGTTAGCAACTCGGCTACGTGGACTCCTCCAAAAAGGTAGACAATATAAAATAAAATTAATGAATTTTTGAATTAACTATTTTGATATTTGGAACTTGAAGAAACAATTCGAAGATTACATAATTTATAAAAGAATAACAGTATTTCATATTAGAACTCCCGAAAATATAGATGAATGTTGACAAAGAACCAATCAAAATTAAGCGATCCAAATAGTGATTATTTAGATGGTCGTCGAAATAATGGTATAAAGACATTTCTTTATCCAGTAGGCCAGAAAACTGATAAGCCGAAATGATGGGTCTCAAATAACAAATATGTGAGGATTATTTTGAGAGAATAATTCAATAATTATCTTTCCTTGTTTTTCAGGACGTCGATTTGGCTGGGTTTAAAATACCCTGACTGTATTTCCTTCAGATGGGTGCAAACTCTCCAAAGCGGGCGTCCTAGGTATGAGACTAAAGTACATCTAATGATGAGTATCCAGTTCTGACACTTTGGGGAGTCTAGAGTACACTTTCACTGGTATTACGGCTATATCCACTCTAAACCAGAGTAGTAGGTCTATGTTTGGGTCAAAAGATTTTTTAGCTAATTATCTGTATTATATAGGAATAAAGTAAAAAGTTAGCGACCTTAGTCAAGGGCGACCCGAAGGTTCCCTTTTCAACAGCTACAACATTGAGGTGTAGGGGAGGGCGCTACTCCACACCCTGGATTGCTCCACTTTACCCTTGATCCTTACTTTATAATGCTGACTGTTAAGAAAGGTGGCATCAAGTACCATTTTTTGAGTCTTTGGTATGACTTGACCAGGGGTTGAACCTCGATCTACCGGACCATTGACGAAAACTCTACTCATTTGGCCAAAACACTAAAAAAGCAACAAAAAAATGGGAATATAAATATACAATATACACAACTAATATATAAGCCTAAAACGACCCCCAGTTGGTTTGACATGCCGTTAAATTCAATTCAATAATATCAATTTTCTATAATTTTTCAGGCAATTCCAACTCAGATTTAAGAAAATTATCCATAAAAATGAGGGTAACGAAAATTCTTCATCGGTATCTTTAAGAAAAAGAATAGATAAATTTATGCCAGAAATGAATATTTAACGGGATAACAATACCCGACTGAGTCTATTTCGATGTTAGAAATAAATATTCACCATAATCTACGACGCTAAGTCTGTCCCGAACAATGGGTTTTGTCTCCTAAATAGCTTTGACAAATTTCTTCGCTCAACTCTAGCACCCTAATGATCTAAACGGTTACGTTTGTGAAGATAACACCAACAGTTAAACCTTCATTCCCCTGAGTAACATTATGACGGGGATTACTCGCTAATGCAATTGTCTGTCTATTAGTTTATAGGATTCATCCAATCATGACTGAATATAAAATGCTCATTAAACAGTGTTAACTTTTAAATAGAGATAATGAAAAATGAAGGCTAAGAGGACAGACAGACAGTCAGGTAGAGGCGAAACATTTCAACACATAAAAAGGGAATGGAGCAACCTGTCTCAGAAGGAGTACAGATGCAACCACGACTGTTCAAGAAAAGTGATCCTATGAAATTATTGGAAATTACTTAAAATTGAACATAAAAACAGAATGACAGAATAGAATTTTTAGCGCATGGCAATATCGATTTTCCATTAAGTGATTTGATTGACCCTGGGGAGTGACATGCCTTTTGTTCGTTCGTTTGTTTGTTTGTTTGGTTGGTTGGTTGGTTGGTTGTTATTAATTAATATTTTAGGGAGATATTTTATTTTTGATGTTGAGGCGTTTCTAAACTGAGGTGATGAGGAGGTTGATATTTTCAGTCGCTTTTGTCCAGTCTATGATTTATTTTGGTTTAATGAGAAGGTTAGTAACACTCTAAGTAGCAGTACGTGTTAGGGCTCATTCTATGGGTCAAATAGAGTGTTTAAATATCAATAGTATTTGATAAGAGCTTGTGCAAAAAAGAAACAACAAAAAAAGTAAATATGTACGTACGAAGAACGCGATTCCTTAACTTATTGGTATAAAATAACCCTAGACAAGTTGACACGATGTTAAAATCAAAAAATGAATGAAAAATAAATAACTCTTCAAGGTATTTTTGTCCATGAAAGTAATGCAATTAGCCTGGTCCAGGATTTGAACTCGTGCCGCTGTGTCCATTTCCCACGACGATAACCATTACACCACGGGCACTTCTATTATATGTCATTGTGAACCCAGGAGTAATTGCAATAAAGGGGTACTCTACATTTCCCAAAGAACCAGGACTGTACATCTTCATTGCCATTACTCTCAGGTCCTTTCTGGACCGTAGTGGTAGTACCTGTTAAGGTTCCTTCTCTGCGTTAAACAGAATTATCAGTGTTTAATAGCAATACTTGAAACTATTTAACCGTGTACAAATAAAGAAATGAAATGGAATATTGGCTCGCTTAAGACATTTCATTTTGTTAACAGCCAGATGATTGTTGTTTTGTAAAAACTTAATGAAACCCAGGGGTCGCAGACTAAATTCCATGGCTTTAAACATATAAATCTAATATATATTTAATTATTATTTTTAAGATAGATAGATAGATTAAAGCAGAATATGTATTAATTTTTAAATCGTTTTTTAATGTCAGAGTGGTCCAAATTTTGAAAGATACGCGGTACATCTAAATTTTCATGACTAGAACTATTATTCAAGCAATTTCCAATTAAAATTCAGCCCAATATGAGTGAGCAAGAAAAGAAATGACAAAGAATCTATGATTTGCTTAAAGCCAAAACTAAGCCAAAGTTTCTTTGTCTATCGCAAAACAAAGAAAAATCTTTTACTGAAAAAGAGCTTTTCATGGAAAAGAGGGAGTGGAGGATTGAACAAAAAAACGAAAAGAAAGCTTTTTAACTGCACTTGCTACTGCGATTAAGAAGGATCCCACAACGTCAATAAGAAAGCACGCAAATGAATTGAAAGTCTACGAGAAAACTGTGAGGACAGCAATTAAAAAAGATTTAAGCCCAAGGCTTAACACCCTTGATTATGCTATTTGGAGCGTTTTAAAAAACAAAACAAATGCAACCTTCCATCCAAATATTGGTTCGCTTAAGATTACTTTTGAGGAGAAATGAAATAAAATGTCTGAATAATTTATTTCGAAGACTTGCAAATCGCTTCGATGGCGTGTTGATAGAATAATTGAAAAAATGGTGGCCATATTGAGTAAATTTACTGTTTTGTGTCTGTGTTCTTACTTTGTTGTTTATTTTTTTTATTTAAAATTAATCTTATTTTATAACAGACTCGTTTATTCTTATACGAGAATATTCTGATATGTAAATATATTTATATATATATATATATAATACTTCAACGAAACAAGACCATCTACAAAGCATAAGTCCTTAAAGTCTATAAACCTTTATCTCTCGTGCTCTAACAATTCACTTAAAAACTAAATTATTTACCTACAAACTATTTGCTAACAAAGCATATATATATATATGCTAACAAACCAATACGAGTGATTGTGAGTCCCATTGGGAGCCCCATTCATTTGGTCTTGTGCTACATATGTTCTCTGACGAAAGTAACAAGCTGGAAACATACACATATGTAAGACCAAAATAAATAATTCTAAAAAATACAAATCTCTTAGTGGACCAATTCATTTCGAAATATTTACTTGTTTCTCTTTTTAGACAAACAATGAATAAAAGAATTATATATATATATATATATATATATTGTCATCCACAGACAGACTGTTTCGTTCCATCAGAACTCTTCAGTGTGACTAGACAGGCTAAATTCCTGAAGCTGGGATCGAAACCTGGCTGACTGAAACCAGCGCAAGCAAAGGAAATTTAAACGCTTATGAATCACTTTTGTTTTGTTTTACATATATCCGCTTAAAGGCTACCGAGAGCTCAATTCATTTGAAGACCCTTATATATATATATATATATATATATATATATATATATATACAACAAGATTTGATATTAGATATCCAGCAAGGGTTGATATGCCATAAAAGAAAACTAGTCAACGAGTCAGTTTGGACTTGGGAGAAATAGCAATAAAGAGATTCATGACATTTCACAGAACTTCTAACAGCAGCCTGTTTACCAGATGCAGTTTAACGTCATTTTCTGGTCACAGCTTTTGATGAGAGGGTCCTACAATACTTAGAAGAGTCCTGGAGACATCGATAATTCTGTCGAATACCAAATTTTGGGAGTTGTAATTTACTAAGCTTTTTTTTTTTTCTTTGCTTAGATGTTGCACAAGGCCGAATGAATGAGACTCAAACTTACTCTCGAAAGTTTGGTAGTCAAGCTTGCTAACAATTATTACACGATCAGAAGCGCCCTCCATATTTTGGGAGTTAAGCTAATGTTAAACTTACAATACAAAAGTAACTACCTTTGATATTATCTTCCTCTCTATTCAGGGGGTGTCCTCAAGGTGTAGTGGTTAACGTGGTAGATTACAACATCGTAGTACGCAAGTTCGAACTCCCATCGCGCTATTACGTTCACTTTCAAACTAGTGTCCAAGGAAAAAGTATGAACCCTCTTGTCATGCCAGCTATGGGTAAAAGAGTACCTCTAATGTTTTTCTACAAGGATGGATTTGGCTGTAAATAACCCACGAACGTTGATATTACACAAAGATACCAAACTATGTCTCCCTCTTCATCTTTATTTCACTTGAGGGAATCTCCGTGGCGTAGTGGCTGCCTTGGTGGACTGTGAAGTCAGAGTGAGTTTATTATATTATATTCAGTTTTCGATGAATACGTCTGAGAAAGGTATAGTTTGCTTTGGTTTGGTTTTATGGCATATCAACCCTTGTAGCTTATTTAATGCCAAATCCATTTTTTTACATATAATCAGTTATATTTCAAACTATTCAGTTTAGTATTAGTACAATTACTTCTTTACATACAGTAAAATGAAAAACAGTTCAATTTCAAACAATTCAGTTTAGCACAAGTACACAGTTTAGTTCTATTTGATCCATAGGAAGAACCCTATCAGTTGCTACCCCTTCGGACAAGAGTGGACCTGGGAGCGATGGCAATAAAGGGGTACTCCGCATTCCCCAAATCTCCAGTATTACTGGAGTCTCACCATCAGATTGTTTAGTGTCCTACCCAGGACACTCGTTGGTGAGGGGGTCTTACTCTTCTGCTGAGAAGCAGTCGGTGTATTCTACAGCACCAGCCGATTGGGCCATGAGAAAAGTATTGACTAATTTATCCCCCACCTATTGGTTAAATTGGGCCACTTCTATTTTACAAGGATGGTTTTGGCATTAAATAACCTACGAAGGTTGATATACGATTAAATAAAGAAACTTAACCCATTACTCGGCCCTAATAAATTACATATATGTGATCAGGAATTTGCATTAGATAACCCACATGGATTGATGTGCTTCAAAGCGCAACCAACCAACCAAACACACAATCATATGGGTGAGATATGATAAATATTTCGTAAACGTTGAAAAATTTGAAACTGAATACCTTATGGTTTTAAGTGAAGTGTTCTTCCCTTGACGGTGTCAGAGAAAATCCAGTGATTTTCACTTTTTTTCCCCAAGGTAACTTTCCTCTCATAGAAACTAAAAAAAGTAAAGACAAAAACTATTCCTGACTCCTGGATTCACCTCCTCCAGAAATTCTATGGACTGTTTTAAACCAAAAAGATAATTGATAAAGCACCTGAGAAATATTTGTCTCCCTTCCAAGAAACTGAATTATTGATAGTTATTAAATCTTTTTTTTTTTTTTTGGTTTCTACTTTCCTCTAAACATTCATATTTTTATGTGGCTCCAATCATTTGCTTCACTTTTGTCTCTGCTCCAAACAATTTTATAAAAGAAACATTGCATATTAAAACACTAAAAGAAATTCATCTCTGCCAAAGTGTATCATTTTCTGGAAGTTTTCTACTATTTTCTACGAATAGGAAGTAATAATTTATCCATCAACAACAAAGTCGGCTTGGATACGTTCCATAAAAGACATCTTTTCTCATACAACTTATATTCTTCTTGTGCAGGAATTGTTTATCTGTTCAAAGCATTATTATTATTATTGTTGTTGTTGTTGTTGTTACATTACTCCTTGCGAGATACCCGTGATATAATGTTTATCGTCGTAGAAAAAAGACACGGTGACACGAGTTCAAATCCTGGACGAGGCTAATTACATTTCACATAGCACTAAAATCCTTGCAAAAGGTATGAATCCAATTATTCTCCCTCCAGCTATGGGTAAATTGTAGGGTAAACAGGGTTCTCTAGCTTTGTTTAGGCAACCAGTCTAGGAGAAGAAAAACTCTGAAATAAAACCTTTTAAACCCCACTTAAAGACTTGACCTTGTGTCACATCCTACCCTACATACTCATTGCGTGTTTTTCACACCAGCATTAGGTGATGGTTTTCACTGAAGTCTGAGTGACAGCAGGTTTCCTCAAGTCACCAGGACTTTTCTCAGTATTCTGACCGATCTTAATTATGCAGTAATTTGATGGTCTTCGCTCGTCCTCCGATTTCCATCCCTTCCAGCCTCTTTACCAAGCCTTTGGGTATTGTTCCGAGCGCACCGCCTATCCCCTGGTTTCCAACTTCTCCAGTCTCTTTACCAAACCTTTGGGTATCGTTCCGTGCGCTCCACTTGTCCTCCAGTTTCCAACTTCTCCAGCCTCTTTACCAAGCCTTTGGGTATTGTTCCGAGCGCACCGCCTGTCCTCTTGTTTCCAACTTCTCCAGTCTCTTTACCAAACCTTTGGTTATCGTTCCGAGCGCTCCGCTTGTCCTCCAGTTTCCAACTTCTCCAGCCTCTTTACCAAGCCTTTGGGTATTGTTCTGAGCGCACCGCCTGTCCTCTGGTTTCCAACTTCTCCAGTCTCTTTACCAAACCTTTGGTTATCGTTTCGTGCGCTCCACTTGTCCTCCAGTTTCCAACTTCTCCAGCCTCTTTACCAAGCCTTTGGGTATTGTTCCGAGCGCACCGCCTGTCCTCTTGTTTCCAACTTCTCCAGTCTCTTTACCAAACCTTTGGTTATCGTTCCGAGCGCTCCGCTTGTCCTCCTATTTCCAGCTCTTATCATAATTATTTTACTCTTTTGAGAGTTCTTCACATCTTGTTAGCTGATGGTTTTCCACTGGAGTCTGAAAGACAGCAAGTCTCCTCAAGTTTCCAGGACTCTTCTCAGTATTTTGACCGATCTTAACTATGCAGTAGTTTGATGGTCTCCACTTGTCCTCTGATTTCCAACTCTTCCAGCCTTTGGGTATTGTTCCGAGTGCTCCGCTTGCCCTCTGGTTTCCAACTTCTCCAGTCTCTTTACCAAGCCTTTGGGTATCGTACCAAGCTCTCGGCTTGTCCTCCGGTTTCCAGCTCTTCCCGCCCTTTTAGCAAGCTATTAGGTATTATTATGATTATTTTACTCATTTGAGAGTTTTTCACACTAGTGGTAGCTGATGATTTTCCCCTGGAGTCTCAGTGACAGCAAGTCTCCTCAATATTCAGGACTATCCTTAGTATTCTGGCCGATCTCAACAATGCTTTAGTTTGGATGGTCTCCACTCGTCTTCTTATATCTAAGTCCTTCAGTCCCTGTACCAATCCTTTGGGGTCTATACCGAGCGTGCCAATTACAATAAGTATCAACATCCCCTTGTAATACCCATTGATATGACATTTATTTTTCATTCTGAAAAAAAAAACATGTGGATTTTATAATGATTCTAAAACTAAACAGTTGAGATGAATCCGTTCCCCCTGTTTATTGCTTTCTTTATTTTACAGAAATGACGATAATATCACAGAAGAAATGTGCAAAACTCTGGTAATCACTGAAAGTTGTAAGTATCTAATTACTCTACGTTTATGAATTTGAATTATACTTTCTTTTATCATCATTCTCAATGCCATAACACCAGACTTTGGATTGAAGGATTGCAGTTTGTCTTCAAAATTCTATAAACCGAAAAAGAAAAGCATGATCCCAGGACAAACAAGTATAAGAGTATTTTTATATTAGAATTGCTCTTAGGTCTTCGTTTAGGTTTTTTTTAATCATCTGTCTGTTAAATAGCCCCATACACGAATATGGCAATGTGCGAAATGGGTGAAATGGACATCGAATGTTCATGACAACATATAGAAAACTTAGAACATATAAAGAACATAGGAATCTAGAAATTCGAAAATACGTAACGACTTCTTGTTCGGGTGCGAAACCTTTTTATTAAGTTTGAGTTAAAGTTTACGACACGAGGAGGAGAGACACGATCTTCTATGCTGTCTTATTCATTTGGCCCCCATCTCGAGCGGCCCCCATAGGGCGCAAGTTCGCCTCGCGTCTGCGAGCTCCAAAAGTCGAACCTCTTCGTTTGGCGTCTAGTACTCAACTCTCTAACTTTCTTCAGATTCTCATACAAATTTCCGCGCGCTTCCGGTGCGTGACGTCACCTGCACCCTGTCAACCCGTTTCGTCTCGGACTATTGTGACATCTGAGTGACACTTACAGCCGCCCCCGCGCCCGCCCGCGTTAACACCTGCCTCAATGTTGCACCTAACTAACCCATGTGCTGAGCCGAAAGGTTTTCAGCCTAACTAAACTCAAAGGCATGAACCGAAATCCCATGGCCATTACGTTACATGTCATCCTTCACCGATAATTTAATGCCAATGCCATTCATTTGATTAATATTGTGCTATTATTCAGACCATAGCTGGAGGGAGTTAAAAAAAGTTCCGTCTTCTTCCAACGATATTAATCTGTTTGTAAATATAATAGCGCAACCAAGGATCGAACTCATGTACTACGAAGTCACAATCCAGCCTGTTCACACCTACGCCACAGAGACTCCACCTACTTACGTCTTTGTCTAGTTTAACAGTTTCTTTTGGTTATTTTATTTCTCTCTCTCTTTCTCTCTCTCTCTCTATATATATATATAGTAGAGGTTTATGGTTCTCACTACCTCACTTGGTGAGTTAATGGACAACTAAATATTGCAATACCATTAAGTAGTGCTCAATGTCAAAGATATAGCTTTTATACACACACATACATATATATATATATATACCATGTAATATATATGATATGTATATATATATATTTGTGTGTGTGTGTGTGTGTGTGTGTGTGTGTGTGTGTGTGTGTGTGTGTGTGTGTGTGAGTAGTCAGGCAGCAGTCGTTCATTTAAGCATGTTAAATATTAAATATTAAAGACACATTTTGTCTGTATAATTTAATTAAGATCCTTTCGAGTTTCCTGATAGGCGTGTTGGTTTCAGGTTGGTTTTGTTTTTGTTGGTTGGGTTTTGTGGCATATCAACCTTTGTAGGTTATTTAACATTGAATCCATTTTTATGTAAATCATCAGTTTTATTTCAAACAATTCAGTTTAGCTTGAGTACACAGTTTAATTGTCAAAAACATTTCTATTTCAATCTATTCAGTTTAGTCGTGCAGTTCTAATTCAGCTAATTCAGTTTAGTATCCGCATAGATTTTGTTTACATACAGTTAACTGTCAAAACAGTTCTATATTAAACAAATCAGTTTAGTGTAAGTACAGTTTCAATATCAAAATATAGTTCCATTTCAAAAATTCAGTTTAGCATAAGCACGTAGTTTAAATGTAAGTACGATTTAATTGTCATAACCATTTATATTTAAAACAATTCAGTTTACTATAAGTACAGATTTCCGTTTAGCATAAGTATGCCGTTAGTTTTATTTGGATCTTGTAGCGATGGCAATAAAGGGGTACTCCGCATTCCCCAAATCTCTGGCATTACTGGAACCTGAGCATCAGATTGTTTAGTGTCATATCTAGGACACTCGTTCGGGGGTCTTACCCCTCTGCAGAGAAGCAGTTGGTGCATTTAACAGCCCCAACCAACAGGGCAATTCAGTTTGGACTTGGTGGATGAATTTACCAAAATTGTTCCGAGCGTTCTGCTTTTTAAATTCATCAGCAACTCAGTTTTATCCAACTTAGCGTTTGCATATTTTTATGTTATAAAAACCAAAAACCTTTCAAAACTCATTTTTAAAAACACACACTTACCACATGCAAGCAATCTCTGGTGATGGCCTATGAAGGGTCCGAAAGGACTCAGGACAATTTTGTTAAATTCATATAAAGAAGAAACTAAACATAAATTTGCACTAGGAGTCTTAATTGAAAATAAAGTCCATGTAGTTGAAGCACCCTAACTCTCCGGAAATGTAAAAGTTTCAGGCACAGCGGCCATTAACGAAGATCATGCTGACAGTCATCCATCTCATGAAAGGACGGATAACTATTGATTTTTTTAAAAAAGATACAGCTGTAAACAGTCCTTCTCATTCACAACTCTTAAAACAAAATTCACCTTTTTTATTGGATGACCCTCGCATGAGAGAGTCAGGGAAATCCGTTTCAAGTGCATGACATGATGATGATGATAATGAGAGCTTTTTTTACCCAACATTGTATTACCAAACGTAAAATATCTTATGACAGAAGACAAACATGAAAAGAAATATCAACAGAGAAGGGGTGAAAAAAAGAAATATTTCTTTTCATACAACAATAAAACTGAGCCTACTTTTGCTGAAAGCCATCAGTATCGGGGACCCAATGAGAATCGAAGTCAATCACAGTAGTCTGCCAGTCTACCTCGTTAACTGTTACATCACACGAGATTACCAGGTGAGCAGAGTTTAAATAATTCAGCTCAGAAACCTTTCAAGATGCTTTGTGTAAACTAAATTTGATTGAGATTTACCCAGGAAAATAATCGAAATATTACGTGAGGAACGAGTGTTTGCTCTCAATTAAATGGACGCATGAAAAATGCACTTAACGGATTTCATAAAATGAACATAAAATCATGAAAATTGCCAATCATTATTGAATATGGTTTTTCGAATGGATTATATATATATATATATATATAAAGAGAGAGAAAGAGAGATATATAACTTGTATCGCTCATTTTCTCTTTTGGTTCAATAATTTAGGGTTTTGAAATATTGCTTGGCAGTACAAGATAGATAGATAGATAGATAGATAGATTTGATTAGACTAACATTTTTCCCGGCTGAGGAGTGCAAATCATATGAAATTTACGGAAGAATGTCTAATATTTATAGATAATATATATATTCATATATATATATATTTATATATATATATATATATATGTGTGTGTGTGTGTGTGTGTGTGTGTGTGTGTGTGTGTGTGTGTGTGTGCATGCATTTATAAACCCCTCCGCTCTCACAAGATGTGACACAAGGTCAATTTCTAAGCGGAGTTTAACAGGTTTTAATTCAGAGTTTTTCTTCTCTAAGACCGTTTGCCATACCAAAATTAAAGAGCCCATCCCAACACGAGCGGCTCAAAACTTAGATAGATAGATAGATAGATAGATAGATGTTACATATATATATATATGTTGAAATGATAGATTATGGTGAATCTAACAAGATGGTAAAAATAAGTGGAAATATGGATAAATCAGTCGACGGCGTTTTGTGACTGTCAGTTTATCGAATATGCGATCATCTGTCCATAAGGCTTCTACTAAGTGGTTATCCCTTCATATACTGTTACTTGGTACATGATGGGAAGGGTGATCTATTTTACGGGGTGTTCTGGGAAGGGTGGCCAAGATTTTATTGTGTAGTTATTTACCAGGCTATATCATATCATTTTTGGATTTGTCATTTTATCTATTATTTACTCATTGTTTATTCTAGTATTTTCTAGTATTTTTATTTATTCATTTATTTATTTACTTAATCCTTTTATTTTTTCTTATTAGTCTTTGGTGTCGTTAGTTTTCAGGTACCTGACTAAGAATTTGTTTTCACTCCTACATTTGATTATAAGTTCTAAACGTTTAGTTAGAATTTTGTTTTGTCCTGGGAAATGGATTCTGGGGATTTTTGGTTGTTTGGTTGGTTAGTTGGTTCTGTTTTACGGCATATCAACCCTAGTCGGTTATTTATGGCCAAATCCTATTAATACACATACACACACTCGCACATGCACGCACACACACACACACACATATATATATATATATATATATATGTTGAAATGATAGATTAGGGTGAATCTAATAAGATGGTAAAAATAAGTGGAAATATGGATAAATCAGACTCTTACAAAGGTTTAGTAGTGGTAATATTTCATTCTTTTGTTCCAAGAACTTCTTCAGACTAAACATCTTTTTAAGCTTTTCTACATTTAATCAACTAAGAAAATAGATAAGATAACGGAGAAAATAAAGATATAAAAAGGGGAGGAAGAGGGTTTAAAGATAAGTGACAAGTAAGGGGTGAAATAGAGAGAGAGGTAGATCTGGGTTTAAGGGATGGTGGTTACACAGACAGTTAGTCAAAACTGGGGAAATGATTCAGGCGATTTTTAGTTATTTGTTTATTTGGTTGTGTTTTACGGCATATCAACCATTGTAGGTTATTTAATGCCAAATTCTATTTATACACACAAACACTTTTATATATATATATATATATATATATATTAAATGTATAAGATTTGCAAACGAATACTTTGTAGGTAACTATTTTTAAACGATCCAGAGCTTATTTGTTTGTACATAGTTAAATAAGTATCGCTATCTATCTCTTATAGATTTATTTCCACATAGTCAAATAGTTTCAGATATTGTTATTGTTATGGGGACATATCCTACCATACTCCAAATATGGACTCGTCCAACCTAAACATATGCTCCGGAACTGGAGCCAAACGATCAGATGCAGTTTAGTGTAATGTCTAGGGCAATTGTTCACTTTGATCCATAGATGGAATCCTAACGGGTTCTACCACTCCGGGTCAGAGTGGATCTGGGAATAATCCTATTTACCAATCCTTCCGCTCGGGCAGGATATGACACAGGGTCAATTTTTAAGCGGAGTTTAACAGGTTTCAATTCAGAGTTTTCATTCTCCTAGATTAGTTGCCTCACCAAGGCTGAAGAACCTAGTCTGTCCTACTATCTACCCATAGCTGGAGGGAGAATAAATGGATTTATACCTTTCCCAAGGGTATTCGTGCTATGGGAAATGCTATCAGTCTCGTCCAGGATTTGAACTCGTGTCGCTGTGTCCATTTCCTACGACGATAACCATTATACAACGGGCACCTCTTGGGTATAATGGCAATGGAAGAGTACTTCATTTTCCCCAGAGCTCTAACATCGGATTATTTAGTATTATATCCAGAACACTCGTTAGCAGGGGTTACCCTTCCGCAGAAGTACAGTTGATGTATTCTATAACCCCAGCCGACTGAGCTGAACTGGCTATTTTTCTACTAGATAAAGATTATAAGCACATATAGAAAAATGTCTATTTGGAAGTACAAGATTGTAAGAACGAAAGTTAGATATGACAAGATGTGAGGTTTAATTCTGGCTGTGACACCTTGTATTCAGTTTTCCCTAACGGTTGTCAAAAATTTGTGTGGGAGGCAAGAACCCATTCCTCCCTATATTACATCTTAGTACTCGATAGGAAACTATATACTTCAAATGCTCCAAATTCCACGCTCCAGATAAGAATCACTCCTCTTCTTCTTTTTATGTTTTTTGTTTCGTTCCCCGTTTTTTGTCGAGTGTGTTTTTTCCCTATTATTCCGAAATTGACGAAACGATTTGCGATTATAAATGTTCATTTTCGCTAATATCTTCCTAAAAGACAATTTTCATGTGTGTTTTTCTTTTTTTTATTTAAAATATGAAAATTTTACCTGTGTCACAACTATTGTATGGTTGCAACCCTTTGACTCTTGCAATACATTTGAAGAAGAAATCTGATGGGAAATGCATGAGAATATAGAGTTTTTTAAAACAAATCCGGCCACAAGACGAGAAAGACAAAATGGACACTGCCAAATTAACCAGTGTTGGCCAACCAGCAAAAACTGACATTCGTCAGCTCTGTGCAGATACTGCATGCCGCCTAGATGACCTACGAAGAATGATGGCCGATAGGGATGGATGGTGAGAAAAAGACAAACGAATCCAAGCTATCGGTACACTTCATGACAAAGATGAGCGTTGCAACAGAAATGCATTTTTTTATGTTAATCGTCGAAATTATTTGGTTTTTGTTTTTGTATAGTTTGTTTTAAGTGATTTTTGAATTTTCCTGGGTGGCTATTATATATCATATTTACCAACCCCTCCGCTCGGGAAGGATATGACACAAGGTCAATTTTTAAGCGGAGTTTAACAGGTGTCAATTCAGAGTTTTCCTTCACCTAGACTAGTTGCCTCACCAAGGCTGAAGAACCCAGTCCGTCCTACTATCTACCCATAGCTGGAGGGAGAATAATTGGATTCATACCTTTCCCAAGTGTATCAGTGCTATGTGAAATGCAATGGCTATTATATATTGAGTCTTAATGACTGTGCACACAGATGAGAGGGAGATACAAAGAGAGAGAGAAAGAGAGATCGACGCTATGCTCATTCAGAGGTGCTGGAAAGCAGAGGAAGACTTTTGATACACGCATAGATTCCGCTTCTCTCCGGTGATTCTGTTGAGCACAATCTCTGCCTTAAAGAACCTACCTTCATCGTTCGTCACAACTCGTCCAATCACCTTCGATTCAGTGAATCCCTCGATCTTCATTGCTCATTACTTTGATTGACCCAGTCTCCAGTATCATTCAATTTATTCTTTTACTGTTCAAGCGATCTCCTCTGATGGTTCAAGTGAATCCGATTCAGTTCAACTGATCCTATCATGCCAATAAATGAACAAGGACACGATTCAAAAATTACTGCCAAAGCTAGAAGATTAATAAGTGCTATCGCTGTTCTCGTGATCCTGTTCCAGTAATGAAGCAGCTGAATCTATCACTGACTCGTTGATCTTAATAGCCTATTGGATCAACTGATCCTGTCGTTATTTAACTGATATTGTCATTATAGTACATCAAACAAAACTATCACGGTTCAAACAATGGATCCACTTCCACAACAACTCCTACAAGTCAAATAGTCGGTGTATTGGTTGTCTTTTATGGCATATCAGCCGCTGTGGGTTATTTAATTCATAATCATGTTTATAGCAACCTTTATTAAATATATGTTAAGCAATAGTTTGCAGGTAACATTATCTTTAAAGAGTCAGGGCTCATTTGTTTGCACATAGTTAAATAGTTTCAAGTATTGCTATTCAACACTAATAGTTTTATTTGCCTACTGGTAAATGATTTCTAGGATTATTATGATGCACAGATCATTCTATTCAGCATTATTATCTAATATTGATAATTCAACTGCCACACAGTTAAATTGTTTCAAATTGTATGATAAATGATTAAACAGTTCTTACAACTTCGGTTTAGTGTCGACCTGTAATTAATAGCAATGAGGGGTACTCCACATATCCCAAAGCCCCAGAACTGGAGCCTCAACATTAAGTGGTTTGAGGTCATATACAGGAAACTCGTTAGTAAGAGGTGCCTTACCCTTCTGCAGAGATGCAGTCGATTTATACTACAGGTCCCAAACCAATTGGATTGCTCTTCTAATGATCAAAGCTTCGTACTTCATTTTGTTTATTCAAATGCTTGAATATTGGTTTGGTTTGGTCTCTTTGTTTTATGGCATATCAAACTTCGTGGATTATTTAATGCCAAAGTCAACCTTGTTGTAGAACAGTACTGGTATTATTAAAAGTAGAAGAGTTGGAAATTTTTAATTGAAAATCGTTAACTGAAAAATTTATTTCATAACCGTAATATATCCCCTTTTGTGTAATGAAATGATCGTCCTCTAACCGCTTGGTTCCGGGTTGTGTGACCTACAACAAAAGATCAATCACGGGAATTCTCATGGAAGGTGCGTGAAACGGTCTCACGAGTGTTAGATATTTTTGAAAGTATCAATCAGTCAGTTATTATTAACCAGTGAAAGATAAGGAATTACTTAAATGTCGGGACTAGTAGAACCAGTTTCACGTCATTGCGGGTGGGTTACGATTTTGCAGTTATAAAGTGAATGGTATTTTTACGTGAACCCATGTGTGACTTTCTTCTTTTTTTCTATAAATTCATCCTCATCTCTTCTTTGTCTCCCGCTACTTTCAGCAAGACCACGTGACACAACAATTGGTCTATTGTGTGACCAACTGGATAAGGTTTTATTTTTAAGAAGTCTCTATGATGAACGTTTCCCAGTTTGCTTATTTGTTTGGGTCTTATGGCATATCAACCTTTGTTGGTTATTTAATGTCAAATCCATTTTATACACATAAACAGTTCTATTTCAAACAATTCAGTTTAGTACACAGTTTCATTGTCAAAAATATTTCAAGCTATTCAGTTCAGTCAAACAGTTCTAATTCATACAATTTAGGTTAGTATAAGTATACTTTTTGTTTACACACAGTTAAATGTCAAAACAGTTCTATCACACACACACACATACATACACACTTATATATATATATATATATATACGAGGATCGTTAAAAATTTTTAAGCCTCACACAGATTTTAGATTTGTCGTACACCTCTCAAAAACTTTTATTGATCTCGCAGAGAAATCAAGATGGAAACCCGAATTACTTTTTCTAGTGGTAGTGTTTTACCAAGACAAAAATGTTCAGGTATCACTCATCATTTTAGCAGAGGTGAAGAAATTTTGAATGACTGTCGTTTATATAAATATATATATATATATATATATATAGTTCTCTTTATTGTTCCTCACTTTGTATCTCCAACCTTCTATTGATCTTTATTTTTTATACCTTTTACTCGAAATCAGTCTGTTCATATCATATCAATATCTAACCGTCGGTTCATATCTCGTTTTTTATCTATCCACTTTGCCATCATAATCTTCTCTTTTTTTTTTTTCGTTTCTCTCTGAATTGCTTATCGCTTTCAAAACAATTTTGTCACTGTAGAAGTTACAGAAACTCCACCAATCAAAAAAAGAACACTCTTAAATCGATGAACCTGAATATTTCAAAATGTCTTTTATATATTCTATTAGAATTTTGAAAATAATGTCCAATCTTTTTTAATAAACTTTTATTCCCGAATTAAAAGATTTAAACAGTGTTTTAATCAGTCAAATTAGGATCCCTGAACATCTATGAAATTCTGTCATCGATTAACAGGTTTATTTATACCTGTACGATAAAAGTCAATGTCAAAAAATATTTAAATGCAGTTCCTACTTCTTAAGAATAGAATGTTCTGGGTATACAAAGTGTCCAGATGATTGAAAAAAATGGTACGCGGTGCATGATATATCAGAAGAACATGGAGAATGTGGCAGAGATTCATGTACCAAGTCAATGAACTTCTACTGTATCTTGCCCAGTCGGCTGGGGCTGTAGAATACAACAACAGTTTCTCTGCAAAGGAGTAAGACGCCCCC
Organism: Sepioteuthis lessoniana; assembly: GCA_963585895.1. Taxonomy (NCBI): domain Eukaryota; kingdom Metazoa; phylum Mollusca; class Cephalopoda; order Myopsida; family Loliginidae; genus Sepioteuthis; species Sepioteuthis lessoniana. The sequence goes on along the minus strand of OY757923.1, from coordinate 62,663,890 downwards.
CACCTAACGAGCTTCCTAAATATGACACTAAACAATCTGATGGTTAGGTTCCAGTAATGCTGGGCTTTGGAGAATGGAGAGTACCCCTTTATTGCCATCGCTCCCAGGTCCATTCTGGCCCGCAGTGGGAGCACTTGATAAGGGTCCTATCTATGACTTAAATAAAACTAAACCGTACTTCCTTCACTATACTGATTTTTTTTAATTTAAACTGCGTATTTATGCTAAACTGAATTGTTTAAAATAGAACTGTTTGGGCGTCTAAACTGTGTACTTATGCTAAACTAAATTATCTAAAATAAAACTGTTTTTACATTTAACTCTGTGTATGGGGCTGTAGAATACACTGACTGCACCTCTGCAGAGGAGTAAGACCCCCCAATGAGTGTCCTGAAAATGATACTAAACAATCTGGTGAGGTTCCAGTGATACTGGGGCTTTGCGGAATGCGGAGCATCCCTTCATTGCCATTGTTCCCTGGTCCACTCTAGCCCGGCATGTTAGCACCTGACAGGACCCTATCTCTGGGCTAAAGAGACCTAACGGCATACTTATACTGAATTGTTCGACGAAACTGAATAGCTTGAAATAGAAATGTTTTTGGCGATTAAACCGTACTTACATTTAAACTGCGTGCTTATGCTAAACTGAATTATTTGAAATAGAACTGTTTTTTGACATTGAAACTGTATTTACACAATACCGATTCGTTTAATACAGTGTTTTGAGATTTAACTGAGTGTAAACAAAATCTGTACTTTTACTAAACTGAATTAGCTGAATTAGATCTGCTTGACAAAACTGAATAGCTTGAAATAGAAATGTTTTTCACTATCAAACTGTACTTACATTTAAAATGCGTACTTATCCTAAATCGAATTGTTTGAAATAGAACTATTTTCATAAAATGAATTTGGCGTTAAATAACCTACAAAGGTTGATGTGTCATAAAACCCAACCAACCAACTTTCTACAGTGTTTTTTACATTTTCTTTTTTAAGTAGAGGAATTATATTGAAAATAAAATTACCAAAAAATGTAAAAAAAAAGGCATATATTCCTTGAAGTTATGATAACTACGCAGATGCGTGTTTCCAATCCTCTTAGGAAGACTTGGCACTGGAGGTGACCGTGTTCTCAGTAAATAGTACGGATGTAACTGACAAGACGCATTCAGGTTAATTGGCCTCGCAATTGCTATGACTAGTTAATTTGGGATCCCTTGAGTGCAATATAGACCAATGGCTCAGTTGTAGAGCTTCGGCTCTCCATCCTGTGGTCACTAGTTCGATCTCCACTACGGGAGATCACGGTAAGCATTGATGAAGAGACCTAATAAGGTTCAATCAGCTGTCCGGTGTTTCTGTATGTCACGCACAAGTGTTTAATTTACAATGTCATCTTGACAACTTTGTTGCCCAGCATTATCATATCGCAAATTTTTTCCTGTTCATGATTAGGGGCATATAACTTTCAATGTCAAATTTTAAAAGAAATGATAGAAAATTAACAAAGAGGAAATCTTATTCATTAGAAATGTGAATTTTTTTTATAAAACTACCATTTTCGCCAATGATCCGAGAGACCTAGGTTCAATCCCAGGTCGTGTCATACCAAAGACTTTAAAAATGGTACTTGATACCTCCTTAATTAACAGTCAGCAATATAAGGTACGTATCGAGGGTAAAGTGGAGCAATCCAGAGAAAGGAGTAGCGCCCTCCCCTGTACCTCGGTGAAGTAGCTATTGAAAAGGGAGCCTTCTGGTCGACTTGGACTACGCATGCCAACTTACAACCATTAAAATACATGTTCGGACATAATTTAAACAGTTTATACAAAAATCTGACAACATTTTCTGAACAACTTTTTTGAGAGATATTAAGAACTTAACAAAAATCTTTAAAATAAAATGTAGTTTCTGAAATGAAGACAAGTTATCTGCATTAATTTCGTACGTTCTATTCAATTCGTTAATATCGATTTTGATGAACCACTGAAATTAAAGATAAAAATGATTCTATTACCACGGAGAATTCACATCAAAGATTCGCCATTAATTTCAATTCAGATTTTCAAGTTGATGATCGTTGGCAGGCGAAGTCTACATTTTTTCCAAAGATTAAAATTTGTTGTGGGAATTGATTTATTCGGGGTTTTTTTTATTCAAATGTTCCATGACACTTTTTTTCACTTCCTAACAATTCACTTTCTGCAAAATGCCGCCTCGGGAAAAAAAAACTTTTTTGTTAATTTACTGTATATCATTTATTTGTCGCTGCCTCCCACCAGACACGACTTGACACAAGGTCAAGAGGCCCGAAGGCCAATTAAAGTGGGGATAAAGGGGAGGGGAAGGTCGGGAACGAGCCGAGACTCGAACCCTGCTTGTCTGTGCTGCTCATCGGCTCACTTAGTGCAATATGAGCCTGATGAGGCAAGCAGTTTCACGAACCCAAATGTGGGTCCGGGCACGTATGCCAGTTTACGGCTTAAACTAGACGCATGGTCTAGTGCCGTACAAGGGGGACAAAGGAGACAAAAATGCAGCTCGCCCACCCGAAGGTAGCCTAGTCGAAACTATGTGCCTAATTAAAGGCCCCACGTCTGCCATTGTTCCTTTTCCAGGGCCACGCTCCGGACTGAAGTCCAGAACAGGCCCCTGTATATCATCATCATCATCATCATGTCACGCTATCAGTACGGATATTTCTGACCCTCTCTCGCCACACCTCCCTATTGTCCATTGCTTCCAGCAAGTCTTCAAGGCTACATCTTGTATCGGCACAGAGCTGCTGTGGGTAGGTTCGAGTTGGACGTCCTGCCTTTGCTTGTCCATGTGAAGGGGTCCACAGAAGTGCTTCACTCATTTTTCCCTGTTTCTCCAGCAGTGTCTAGCATGCCTGGTTCGTCTAATTTTTATAGTTTTCGTGATGGGAGGTAAGTTGCCATATAGCTGCTGCTTTGTAGGGTGCTGTCTCCTGGACTTGTTCAATATTGCTCGCAGCATTCTTGTGTAATTGCCATCAAGCTTTTTCTCCATCCGTTTAGTTAGCGTCCATGTGGTGCATCCATATAGCAGTATCGACACGATCACTGCTTGGAAGAAACTGCTCTTCATTTTATCGGTCAGGTCTAACTTCCATATGACCGATAACCAATCGATAGCTGTTCATGCATTTACTAGTCACGTGTCGATGTCTTTTTCGGTTGATGAGACACTGTTCCCTGGATAGGTGAACTTGTCAACTAGTTTCTGAGCGCTACCGTTTAGTGTGGAGATGTCGCCTGTTTGATTAAAGCACATTTTTGTGTGCATTGACATGGAGGCCTATGCCTGCAGTGGCTCGTTCCAGACTATGTTGCAGGGTTTCGGCTTGGGCAGGTGCATTTGCCAGAAGCGCTAGTCAGCGTAGTCAGCGTCGGTAATTGTTTTTGCGGGGTACCTTCTGCTTCTTTCTTTTGTTAGCTTGAAACCGTTTTCTTTGATTTTATCGATCGACGTCCTAAGCATGTAGTCTAGACAGATGATAAAGAGGTATGGGGCTAATATGTCTCCTTGCAGTACGCCTGCTACAATGTCGAAGTAGTCTGTGTCTCCATCAGGAGAACTGACTTTTACTTCTGTCCTTTTCTTCTACTCGTTTTCAAATGACAATCTTTCGTTATGAGTGATTTATTTTAAAGAACATTCCAACCATCTCGGATTAATCTATGTCTAGCGATAAGAAATCGCAATTATCCTATTTACCCAACCCCTCGGGCAGGATATGACACAAGGTCAATTTTTAAGCGGAGTTTAACAGGTTTCAATTCAGAGTTTTCCTTCTCCTAGATTAGTTGCCTCACCAAGGCTGAAGAACCCAGTCTGTCCTACTATTTACCCATAGATGGAGGGCGAATAATTGGATTCATACCTTTCCCAAGGGTATTAGTGCTATGTGAAATGCAATCAGTCTCGTCCAGAATTTGAACGCGTGTCGCCGTGCCTATTTCCTACGACGATAACCATTGAACCCCGGCACCTCCACAATTAATCGCAATTATTGTCGGTTCATATTTACATTTTTTTTTGTGTGTTGTGGTTTAGTAAGAGTTTCTTTTTTTACATTTGGTCTGATTGAATACGAATTATTCTTTAACAAATACAAGGTCAGAGTGAACATGGGAATAATGGCAATGAAATATTTGCTAGTTTGTTTTGTTGGTTGGGTTTTACGGCATATCAATCATTGTAGTTTATTAAATGCCAAATAATCTTTATACATATATATATATTAAATATATATGATTTAGTTTGATCTATTTTAGGTTATTTAATGCTAAATCTTCTTTATACGTATATATCAAATATATATGGTTAAGTTTGGTTGCGTTTTATGGCATGTCAACTATTCTAGGTTATTTCATGCCAAATTAATATTAGATAAAGTCTTTTTACTTCTAACACATAGGATAACCACGAAGCTCATATAAATTAATACAGAAATACAAGGCTATTCGATTTGAAGTGAATTCGTGACAAGTAAATTCATCATTATCATGGTGGGCCGCTAGCACAGATTTCCCAGACCCTCACCCGCCACTCGTCTCTATCGTCTATCGATCCCGGCAGGTCTTCCGTGCTACATCCTGTATCAGTACAAAGCTGTTGTCGATAGTTTCTAGCTGGTCGTCTTACCCTTGCTCGTTCGTGTGAGGAGGTCCACTGGAGTACATCGCTATATCGTAGGTGTCTGAACAGCCACTGCTTTGTGGGATGCTGCCTCCAGGACTTATTCAATACAACTCGTAGTATTCTTATGCAATTGCAGTCAAGCTCTTTCTCCATACGCATAGTCAACGTCCATGTGGTGCATCCATATAGTAGTATTGACAGGACCGCTGCTTGGAAAAAACTGCTCTTTATTTTTCTGATAGGTCTGACTTCCATATGACCGATAATTTATCGATGGCTATCCATGCCTTCGCTAGTCGCGTGTGGATGTCATATACATATATATTACACTTATATGATTTGATTTGTTTGGGTTTTATGGCATATCAACAATTGTAGGTTATTTAATGCCAAATCCTGGGTATACATATATATTAGATATATAGGATTTAGTTTGGGTGGGTTTTTAGGCATATCAACCATTGTAGGTTATTTTATGCCAAATACTCTTTATACATATATATTAAAGTTATAGAATTTAGTTTTGGTGGGTTTTTAGGCAGATCAACCATTTTTGGTTATTTAATGCCAAATACTCTTTATACATATATATTAAATATATATGATTTGGTTTGGTTGGGTTTTGTAAACACATTTTGTTTATAACGTTTTTAAATGAGCCAAACCTCATACTTTTCCACATAATTAAATAGTTTCAAGTATTGCTCTATATCACTAACAATTCAATAAAACATCAGTCATTTCTTTACACACAGTTAAATGATCAAACAGTTCTATTTCTTATAATTCAATTAGCAAAGTCATTTATTTGCACCCAGTTTAAATGTCAAATAGTTCTATTTGACCAATAAATTTCAGGTGCTACCACTCTGGGCTAGAGTGAAGCTTGGAGGAATAACAATGAACGCGTACTCAGCTTTCCCCAAAGCTCCAGCATTAGTGGAGCCTCACCATCAGGTTTTTTAATGTCATCATCAGGACAATCGTTAGGGATGGAAGTCTTACCCCCTCAGCAGTGATACAGTCGGTGACTTCTACGGCCCTGTCGAAGCAATGAATTAGTACTCAACATTCTCCTGATATCTAAAACCAGAGGCTCGATATCAGATTCTCTTTAGTCATAGCAAGATCTATTTTTGGTGTCGAGAAGTATTTCGCCTCTGTGTTGTATACATACCGACGCAGTAACAAACGACGAGTGAAGAACTCCTTTAGATAAATATTTACCTCTCAATTTATTTGCAAAGTTCGAAAGGGTTGTGTGGGGTTCTACTGTGAGAGGGAGCTGGAGACCGAACAGAAACTGCAATATTTTGACCCCCACTCTTATGGCCGTCAACGTTGTGTCTTTCTCGTTCTCCAGGGCTGCTCAACCGGAGGATGGATGATCTGCTACATCTTATCAGCAACTTCTCTGCACCCCAACTCAATCGGAGGCCCCGAGCCCCTTCGGCCTGGTGTGGCTTTCCCTACCACATCTCGTCTATAACTCCGTCCGATCTCTAACTGCAACTCTCTTGACTTCTGTCTTGACTGAGTTATATAATAGTTCAACGCCTACTCAGTCGCCTACTCGATCTTTGAAATCGGATGTTTGATCGTCATCAAGCGGAAATAACTGTCATGCAGTTCACAGGTCACTCTCCTCCGGTGCATCAGTCTATGAGTGTACCATGGGAATTTTTTTACCTCATCCCATTTCGTCAGCCAATTTCCGCCCACACGATTTCCTCTCATAACTGCCATTAGAATGTGTCACTTCCTTCCGGTGCATCACTCTGAATGGCATTTTTGGCCGTGTCGAAGGCCCAAATACAACATCTGCAGGGGATACAATCAATAAACCCTACCGATAAAGCAATATGCGTACTAAGGTTTATAAGCTCATTGTCTAGTGGTTAGAGAGTTCACCAATGATCCGAGAGACCTGGGTTCAATCCTAGGTCGCGTCATAACAAAGACTTTAGAAATGGTACTTGATGCCTCTTTGCTTAACACTCAGCAATATAAGGTATGTATCAAGGGTAGTAGATCAATCCAGGGAAAGGAGTAGCGCCCTTCCCTACACCTCGGTGTAGTAGCTATTGAAAATGGAGCCTTCTGGTTGTCCTCGGCAACGGCTACCATCTTTATTTTACTTTACTTATATATGAACATATTCATAGACGATTCATTGTGGAGCCAGAGAAATAATTAAAAACAGTTATTAGTAACTGTCAATTCTATAATTATCGTCTGTTTCACACTTCATCGCCTTGTGCCAGACTAAGATAATCATATTCATGTACTTAGACTGACATATTTTTAGAAATAGTTATTGTGAGTTCCTAGCGTCAAACTGGAGCCCAACAATCAGATGCAATTTCTCATGTGCGGGACACCTCTTTTTAGTGGGGTTTAACCCTCAGCAGGTGATACAGTCAGCTTGTTTTAAGTCCCGCGGATAAGGTGGGTTTTTTTAAGTCTTCGATTGTTGAAATGACAAAAGTCATGGAATCGTAACAGGATATGCAACCAGCATATAAACAAATCACAAGTTTTGGTTAATAGATGAATATTCGGTCTTCATAAAATGCCTCCCCACAAAATTTAATCAAATCATTTAAATTAGTTGAATTATCTAATTATTTAAATTATTGACATATCAGATCGAGGAGATGGTAATATAATCGAATCATCTAGAAATTTGAATTTCTGAAATAAATACTTAGATAAGTAGAAAGTTTTGTAATATTCTGGTCACGTAAGCCACTGGATACCTTTGCTGTGGTCGTGAAAGTGAAGAACCAGAATGTACAGGGAGATAGCGGACGTGTTTGATACTCTCTGAATACTACTCACCAGATATACATCTATGACTTCAACCACGGTCTCAGAATCAATGATTTTAGGCCTACGTGACTTTGACTAACCGAGAGAAATCTCTTCAACTATACTGGATTGTTATCAACAGCGCCTTCACCTTTTGGCCCCGTCGGCTGGGGCTGTAGAATACACTGACTGCTTCTCTGCAGAGGAGTATGGCTTTCCCAACGAGTGTCCACATTATGACACTCGGCAACCTGATGATGAGGCTCCAGTAAGACTGGACCTTTCGGGAACCCGAGTACCTCTTAATTGCCATTGCTCCCTGATCCACTCTGGCCTGCAGTGGTAGCACTTGATAGGGTTCTATCTATGGTCAAATAGAACCGTTTGACATTTAAACTAACGACAAACAAATAACTTATGCTAAATTGAATTGTTAGAAATAGAACTGTTTGATCATTTAACTGTGTATCAAGAAAAGATTGAAGTTTAATTGAATTCTTAGTGATACAGAGCAATACTTGGAACGATTTAACTTTGTTGACTTTTACTAAATTGAATTGTTACAAATAGAACTGATTGATCATTTAACAGAGTGTAAACAAATAACTGATGTGTAACTGAATTGTTGATGAGTTTACACAGCTTAATTGTCAAAAACATTTCTATTTCGAACAACTCAGTTTATTCAAACAGTTCTACTTCAAACAATTCAGTTTAGCATGAGTACAGTTTTTTTGTTTACACACAGTTAAATGTCCAAACAATTCTATTTTAAATGATTCGGTTGAGCGTAAGTACAGTTTCAATGTCAAAAAAAGTTTTATTTCAAACAATTCAGTTTAGCATAAGTACGTAGTTTAAATGTCAAAGCAGTTCTTTTTCGAGCAATTCTGTTTGGCATAAGTACACTGTGTAAATGTCAAAACTCTTCAATTACAAACAATTCAATTTAGCATAAGTACCCAGTTTAGTTCTATTTGACCCATAGATAATAATCTATTAGATGCTACCACTCCAAGCCAGAGTGGACGATGGTAATGAAGGGGTACTCTGCATTCCCCAAAGCTCCAGCATTACTGGAACTTCGCCATCAGATTGTTTAGTGTCATATGCAGGACACTCGTTAGGGGTGGGGGTCTTAACTTTCGGCAGAGATTCAGTCGGTGTAATCGACAGCCTTGGTCTGGTTACCTGACCGGAATTAGGTAATCCGTTTGTATCTCAAAATCCCAGTGGAGTTTATTTGTCTCATTCTCCAGGACAGATTCAGGGTTGTGCATATACTATTTGTTCATATGGTCAAACTTCACTTTCTTGCACAATCCGCAGTGGATCACCTTTCCCATTCAGCTGTGCCCAGACTCATGAACCTTTTTGTGCTAGTTTGTTACATTTGCTTATTATGTGATTAATCGTTTCGTCTTCATGACCTCTTAACCTACGCTTGCAACTCTGGCTTACGATCAATTTTTACTTTGATATAATTGATCCTTATGGCGTTGTTTTGACATAGTAGAAGAGATGTTTGTTTTTATATCTCCTTGAGTATCTCTGTATTTTATTATCGTCTCATCTTTTTAAAAAATATTTGCAAAAATATACATACTGCTTTTACATTATCTTCATCCAGATAAAATTCTGTTTAAGGCTCAGTCGGCTGGGGCTGTAAAATACACCGACTGTTTCTCTGCAAAGGAGAAAGACTCTTTCAACGGGAGCTCTAGATATGACACTAAATAATATGATAGTGAGGCTCCTTTAATGCTAGAACTTTGTGGAATGCGGAGTACACCTTTATTGCCATCGCTCCTAGGTCCACTCTGGCCCTTAGTGGTAGGACCTGATAGGGTCCTATCTATGGGTCAAATAGAACTAAACCGTGTGCTTATGCTAAACTAAATTGTTTGAAATAGAACTGTTTATACGTATAAAACTGGATTTGGCATTAAATAAACTTACAATGGTTGATAGGCCATAAAACCAAATCAACCAACCAACCAACTAAATTCTGTTTGTAATTCATAACAAGACGTTCCCAAGAATCCCCATATAAATTCCTTTTCTGGACATTTTTTCTGAAATCATCCAGTATATTCTTAAATTCTTTTACAGTATTGCTATTTTTGATCTGATTAGACAATTTGTTCCAAAAATGCATTCCTCTATAAGTAAAAAAATCCAATTGGCTTGTTTACTTGATTTTTAAAATCTGTCTTGGCTGTCAATTTTCAGTTAGAGAATTCTTAAAAAAACATATCAATATAATAAGAAATTCCAATAATTATTTTGAAAGTTTCAATTAGATCACCACTCATTCTTCTTTCTAGTAAAGTAGTTCTTCCTAATTTCTCCCCATAACTGTAATCTTTTAATCTCTTTATTATTTTTGTCACTCTTCTTCAATCTTAATATAGCAATTGTCTCCAACTTGGATTTCTCTTACGACAAACAGATTTTGGTTCCATGTATCAATTTAGGATTCTTAGAAGTAATATCCATGTAATCGTCGATACTCTTCAAGGTTTAACTCTGAAATCGTCCTTCACCCGACTTTGTCTAGTATTTCAGATTTTATATGAATAGCCTCAATTAATAATCATAGAAATCAGTAGATTTGACCATGGATGTGAAGCTGAAGTGTCTGAAAACCATTTTCTGGTGCCGATCTGATTAGGCTTATAATCAAACGTTTATCCGAACAAAAAAAAGGTACAATCAAAAGGCTTTACACAAAAGATCCTTATAAGTCAGCTTTAAATCTCGGCAGTTTCGTTGACTCGAGATATTCGACTCTACCCTTTAGAGAACAATAATTTCTTCTAAAGATTTTCGACTCGCCATTTTATTTCTATGCGTGCGTGAGTGTGCGCATGCCCAATCAAAAGCGAATCTATATGACGTCGATTGGAAGTGATAAAAATAGAAGCACTTAAAGACCTGATTTCCTGTAAAATCTCAGCTTTACAACAACCGTCTCTTCCGATTCGTTATTCTATTCGACAATCACAAAGGATTCGCATTTCGAGTCTCCAGTATCTTTCGTTTCTCTTTCGGGTTTCGAAGCTTTTTAATACTTTATTGGCCACATGCATGAGCACATAGAACGTTAGTAAGACAGAGAGACAGAGAGACAGAGTGTGTGTGTGTGTGTGTGTGTGTGTGCGTGTGTGTGTGTGTGTGTGTGTGAGTGTTAGAAGGAGAGAGAGAGAAAAAAAGTCTGAGAGAGAGATAAATAGTGAGAGAAGATAAGAGTGTGTGTGTGTGTGTGTGTGTGTGTGGTTATATGAGGGTATGTGGGTGAAAAGGCAAGAGAGAAAAAAGTCTGAGAGATAAATATTGAGAGAAGATAAGAGAGAGAGAGAAAGAGAGAGAGAGAGAGAATGCGTGTGTTTATGTCTATGTGAGAAAGAGCGAGTGTGAGTGAGAGAGAAAGTGAGAGAAAGAGAAGAGGGTCAGATATATAGTGAGTGAAAGAGAGAGAGAGAGAGAGTGTGTGTGTGTGTGTGTGTGTGTGTGTGTGTGTGTGTGTGTGTGTGTGTGTGTGTGTGTGTGTGTGCGAGAGGAAGAGAGCGTGTGGAAATGAAATCCATTGTGTGTGTGTGAGAGAGAGAGAGAGAGAGAGAGAGAGAGAGGGAGAGAAGGAGCCCTCTGAAACTGTAGAAAAGTTTTGTTAAAGTTTTTTCTTTGGCTGGTTCACAGTTAAGAATTCTTCTATGTCTATCTTCATGAGATTCAACCCCCTAAGATCACACACACACTGTCCATACTTGCCTACTGGGAAGCGTTCGTGGCGTAACGGTTATCGCCTTTGGAAATGGATTAGTTAACCCTTTTTAAGTCCTGGAAGAAGAGCTAAATCCCTATAAGAAAATTGTGAATCTAACTATTCTACCTCTAGCTGTAGATAAATAATTGAGCAGACAGGTCTCTTGAGAAAGCGGCCTAGAAGGGGAGTCTCTGAATTCAAAATCTTTTAGGTGCTGATCAAAGAATCTGCCGGAACAGGCACTCTACTCTTTCGTTATCAGCTCACCTCAGAACTGTGTATGCAGATACCCAACCCTTACATCATGTGTAAGCCGTGACACAAGGTCAATTTTTCAATGGAGTACTTCAGGTTTGATTTCCTAGTCTTGCTTCTCCCATACCGCTTTTCATACCAAGGTTAAAGAGAACAGTCTATCCTACAGTTTACTCATAGCTTGAGGTAGATTAGTAGGATACATACCTTTTCCAAGAGTATTAACGCCATGTGAAATAAAAAACCAGCCTTGTCCAGGTTTCGAACTAGGTCCACCGTGTGCATTTCCAACGAGAATAACAGTTACGCCTTGAGCAGTCTCCGAAAGCGTTCAACTGGTTCTTTCCTAACCTTCATCGCTTTATAACTGTGTAGCTCATTTACAAAGTTTCGGCTAGGTTGATAGTCATCATCAGTACCGATGAATGAACATTGTTTATTTATTTGATCAGCTTCAACCGAAATTCGAACTCGAATCGCTAATTATGATCTGAATGATATGTGTGCTTACACGCTACCAGTACTTTCTAAATATCAGCAAAATGATCAGGGATTTTTTTTTCGAATCAGTTCTTTATATTGCATATTGACCATTGACAGAGCTATCAGTCAAGGATCTCAGAGACAGAATGTTCCAGCTGTCTAATCAAAGTGATAATCGGAAAACAAGCGATCCTAGGCAGTAAGCAAATCACGTGATTCACGAACCGGAAGCGTTATGAAATTATATATACACTGGTACCCTCAGTCAGTAACTGTCAGTCACGGTTAGCCAGTTGGAGCCAAAACCAAATCAGGGCAGAAGCCGCATTGCGTGCCACTCAAAGCGGGAAGAGCAGTGAGCCGCCGGCCGAGTAGCAAAAGTGCTAAGCGGGACCCCGAATATAGAATCAACGTGGTTAAGAAGATATGGCTCAATATAGCAGCCTTCCGCCAGTCTGTTTGGTTTGGTTTGGTTTGGTTTGGTTTCTTTGTTTAATGGCATATCAACCTTTGTAGGTTATTTAATGCCAAAGCTATTCTCCTAGAAGAACAGTAGTTGTACTATTTAACCCATAGCTGGGAGGATAAGGGGTATCATACCTTTCCCAAGGGTATTTGCCCGAAAGTAACGTAATAGCGTGACTGGAGTACGAACTCGCGTTCTACGATTCCGCAGTCCATCGCTTTAACCATTACACCATGAGGACACCCTCGTCCCTCCAGTCTGTATCCATGTCCTTCGTCTCCCTGTCTCTGTCTCTGTCTCTCTCTTTCTCTCACACACGCACACTCACAGTTAATTTTGGACCTTTCAAGAAGTAACAAAGAGAGATGTATATTTTGCAAATAATGTCGTCGTCATATAATTCCTTCATTATAATCTATCATTCCTACTTTCCTTCGGTATGTAAAATTATATGATTTGGTTAGGTTATAAGGTTTAATAGCATAACAATCCTTCCTGCTTATATAAATATATATATATATATATATATAGTAAGTGAAGTAAGTAAAGTTGGCAATTGTAGTCGAAGGCGACTCCCTTTTCAATAGCTACAACACCGAGATGTAGGGGAGGGCGGTACTCCTTCCCTCGGATTGTTCCACTTTACCCTTGATACGTACCTTATAATGCTGAGTGTTAAGCAGGAGGTATCAATCATCATTTTTTAAGTCTTTGGTATGACGCGACCTGGGATTGAACCCCGGTCTCCCGGACCATTGGCGAACACCCTACTCGCTAGACCAGTGAGACTATATATATATATGTAGGATTTTAAAGTCAATAGTTTGTAGCTAACTTTATTTTTGAACGAATCAAAGCTTATTTGTTTGCACACAGTTAAATGGTTCAAACAATTGCTATTGCGCTAATAATTCTATTTATTATTAATCATTTGTTTGCACTTAGTTAAATGGCTTTAATTATTGCAAATACCAATAGTTTTATTTGCACATAGTTACATGGTGTGTAATGGTTATCGTCGTAGGGAATGGACACGGCTACACGAGTTCAAATCCTGGCCGAGACTGATTGCATTTCACGTAGCACTAATATGCTTGGGAAAGGTACGAATCCAATTATTCTCCCTCCAGCTATGGGTAAATAGTAGGACAGACTAAGTTCTTCAGCCTTGGTGAGGCAACTAGTCTAGGAGAAGGAAAACTCTGAATTCAAACCTGTTAAACCCCGCTAAAAAATTGACCTTGTGTCATATCCAGCCCGAGCGGAGGTGTTGGGTAAATATGGATATGAACGTTCCACCATGGAAATATTCTTCCTTTTCATCCGTTAATTCATTTTTTAGATAGTTAAAGTTTGTGCTACACAGAATTCTTCTAAAGGATTTTCAATTTAGAAATACATATCCAGTGATAGCATATAACCTTAAGTAAAAGGCATCCTGTGAGGATCGAACTCACTGTAATCGATGATGATCAGTATTAGTAGGTTTGATACTATTTTACACTAACACCGTGATATTCAGCTTATCTTCATCTGGTAGAGTCACATTAGCCATTTCAAAAATTGACCTTGTGTCATATCCTGCCCTAGTGGAGGGGTTGGTAAATAATAGTTACATGCTTAACCAAGACTAAAGAATCCAGTCTGCTCTTTTACTTAACTATAGCCAATGGAAGAACAGACTGGTTCATGCTTTTCCCAACATCATTAGCACAAAATGAAATGGGAACTGGAGCGTTCAGTATTTGAACTCGAGTTTCTGATTCCATTTTGTATTTTTCTAAACCCTTCGTCATTTACAGAAAGCGAAACATTTTTTAAGGAGCAAAGCTGGTTTCAATTCAGAGTTTTTCCTTCTGATATACGTATTGACTAACCAAGGCTAAAGAGCATAGACTGTCCTACTATTAAATCTAAGCAACCTCTGTAATATAATGGCCGAGGGATTTCGTTTTATATATCTTGCCTTTGGCTTTAGTTAGGCTGAGAACCTTTCGGCTCAGTGCATGGGTTAGTTAGGTGGAAACATGAGCGCAGGTGTTCACGCGCGTGCGGAGCGGACGTGTCATTCAGAGATGTCACAATAAAAATCCCAGATAGAGGATATGACCAGGGATATGAGTGACGTCACGCACCGGAAGCGTGGGCTGAGATTTGAGAAAAGTCAGTTAGTTGAGATTGAGACCTGGGCGAGGCCAGACGAATTTGTACGCTACGGGCGCAGCACGTTTTGGTGGGGGGCAGATGGAAAAGTTAGAATTAGAAAGATAGTGCCTCTCTCCTTATGTCGAAAAACCTTTTTACTCAAAGGTAATAAAAAAGTTTCGTACCTGAACTAAGAAGTCGTAAGTGTTTTTTTGTGTTTCGGGATTCCTATGTTACCTATGTGCGTTATGAACATTCTATGTACGTTTCACATATCCGTATCATGGGTATGTTATACCTCGTCCAGGATTTGAACTCATGTCACCGATTTCATTTTCTCTCGGCGATAACCGTTACGCCAAACGCGCCTCATGTATTAGTCGACGCCAGGCTTTTGTCTGAATATTAATTTTTCAAAATTCGATTGATAAAAAATGATCAAATTTCCTGAAATTTTAAGAATTCTTCCAAGAAATTTCTAGGCTAGTTTCTATGGCGTTAGAGCTAACATGCTAGACTGCGACATCGTCGTAAGCGAGTTCGAATCCAAGTAGAGCTATTACGTTCACTTTTGGACTGATAACCTTGGGAAAGGCATGAACCCCCTTATCCCCTCAACTATTGTTTAAGTAGTACCGCAACTGGGCTTCAACAAGGAAGGCTTTGGCTCTAATTGATGCGCGAAGGCTGATATGCATAAAAACTAAAAAAAAAAAAACGTTTGGAGTATTTCACTGTTTAATATAAAATAAAGTCTTTTTACTCCTAACACATGGGATAACCACGAAGCTCATACAAATTAATACAGAAATACAAGGCCATTTGTTTTGAAGTGAATTCGTGACAAGTAAATTCATCATTATCATGGTGTGCTGCTAGCACAGATTGTGCAATTGCCATCAAGCTTTTTCTCCATATGTTTAGTCAGCGTCCATGTGGTTAATCCACACGGCAGTATCGACGCGACCGCTGCATGAAAAAAATTTGCTTTATCTGATGAGTCTGACTTCCATATGACCGATTGTCTATCGATAGCTGTCCATGCCTTTGCTAGTCGTGTGGTGATGTCATTTTCTGTAGATGAAACTCTGCTTCCGAGGTAGGTGACCTTGTCCACCAGTTTCAGAGATCTACCATTTAGTGTGGAGATGTCGCCTCTTTGTTTAAAGGACATTAACTCGGCTTTGTCTGCGTTCATAAGGAGGCCTATGCTGCCTGCTGCCCTTTCTAGACTATGCGGCAGGGATTCGCCCGGGCTAGGTGTGTTTGCTAGAAGCGCCATGTTATCAGCGTAGTCCACATCCGTAATCGTCTGTACAGGGTATCGTTTGCTTCTTGCCTTTGCCACAGTGATTATATTTATTTTTTCATTAAATCAATCGATGTTCGAAGCACATAGTCTAGGCAGATAATAAAGAAGTATTGGGGCTAATGAGTCCCCTTGCAGCACACCTGTGACAATGTCAAAAGAGTCTGTGTCTCATTCCGGTGAGCGAACGTTTACTTTCGTGTTTTATATAACAAATATTATCAGTCAAAAATGTGTTGTTTAATTCATTTGGTTATAGTCCTTAACAGATTGCTATAATAATTTGAGGGAGATGTTTAAACAAGATCCTGAAACTTACTAGCAATGGCTTGTAAAACAAACACTTAAACCATAACTCTAATGGCTATCAGTTGGCCGAAGGCCGTATTTATGAACTATTTCGAGGTCATCAAACAAAACCTTGCTTGTAACATGCCTGGACTTCTGTTTTGGATATTTGCTATAATCTGAGTCGGAATATAACGCACGACAACATATAAATAACCTCCCAGGTTAATATCCAACAGATGCGAGTAAAGTGTCGGGTGCATTAACTGAGAAACAGAATAATACGTATTCTCAGAGCTACTTTATCCTTCTTTGCAAAAAGCAAAATGGTGATTAATCTTATCTGCAGAAAATCCCCTACATACAGACGCAGGAAAGAATTGTCACATTACGTATAAGATTAATTAAAAAATCTAAAAAATTTCTGTCTAAAAAAATATAGCTATACAAACAATTGGCTGAAATATATTTAACCCAATGCAAATATATAGATAACACGATTTTGAATGTAAATATAGTCTCTATATAAACTTACAAAACATGTAAAAAAAAAAAAGTATGTTATAGATATGTATCTGATTTTGAAATGGTAGCTTACTCAAGCCACCAACAGTCCCTCAAAATGGAGATAGATAGATAGATAGATAGATAGATAGTTAGATAGATACTGTGTTTATCTTCGTCAGGTACACAGTGTAAAATATCCTTCTCTGGGTTCTTATATATATATATATATATATATGTTTCTCTGTGTGTGTGTGTGTGTGTGTGTGTGTGTGTGTGTGTGTGTGTGTGTGTGTGTGTGTGTGTGTGTGTGTGTGTGTTTATATATATATATACACAGCTAACACAATGAAATAAAATTGATTCTCAAAATTTCTTGCCACAAGGCGATTTGCATGCAATTGAAGATTAGAGTTACTATCTTCTTCAATTGCCTGCAGATCCCCTCGTGGCATGAAACATTGAGTATCAATTGAAATAGTTTGTGAGTGCAGGGATGAGGTTGCTCAATCGAGATCTTTTGGTTTTTAAATATTCCTGATCAGTTAATCTATTTATTATTTCACAGCATTATATCATATATCTGTACGCTTTCATGAGTGTGTATATTTTCACGTTTATGTGTGTGTGTGTGTATTTGTGTGTATTTGCGTGTGTATCAGCTTTCATCAATATTTTTTCTCTCTCTTTATTTAGATGTATACATTCATACATAATCTCCTGATTGGTTCGTTGGTTGTGTTTTATGGTATGCCAACCCTTTGTGGTTATTTAATGCTAAATACTGTTTATACATTTTTGAAATATATTATTTGTAAATGAATAGATTGCTCTTGTGAGTAAACAAATATCGTTATCAAGCACTTACCATTCTGTTTGCATACAGTTAAATGTTTTCAAATATTACTATCTTATACTAATAATTAATCAAGAATTAATCATTAGTTTACACACGGTTAAATATTTTCAAGTATAATAAAAGATTAAACAATACATGACCCATTGATGAAGTCCTAAAGGCACAACCAATCCATCTCAGAGTGGACTTGGGAATAATGGCAATGAAGAGGTACTCTACATTCCCCCAAGCTCCAGGACTAAAGCCTCACCACCAGTAAGTTTAAAATTATATCCAGGACAGACCTTGTGAGAGGGTCTTGGGCCTCTGCAGAGATGTAGTCGGCGTATTCTACAGCTCCAACTGATTAGACTATCACAATCTTAACTGAATATTTGGTCATTTTTCTAATGAAATTTCATATAACGTATCTCTTGTACTCCCTACATAATGGATTCGCCCTCCAACATAGATACACGTCAACGCGAGCGTCAGACGGAGTGCACCAATCAGCGTGAGACAATCACGTGTGATACCATTTGCGTAGTGGACGGATAGTCACTACCACACTGGACTCTCAGCTTTCTATCAACTAACTACGGTTTAACCAGGTTCACTTGTATCTTGTTTCTGTTACTTGAATATATATGTTTTCTATCAAACCTTTTGTGTTTCCCGTGTCTTTCTCTTGACAGCATCACAACAGTATCAAAAATTGTATAAATTTTCCAACAACTTTATTTGAACATTTAATGATTTCATAATAAAATCGAAAATATTTGGCTATTTCAAAAAATTACTCATTTTGCTGTTTATGAATTTCCAAAAAAAATATGTAGCGGTATATATGACTCATAATTGAGAAAATGCTGTATTTTCTCTCCAGTAAGAGGAGTTTACTGTTCGAACAAAAGACAAAGATTGCAGAAGCTGATTTTCAAAGCTGCTCTTTTGTACTTAGAAGATTACTACAATATAATCATCTTTCACCAAATGTTGCCCTCCGTTGAACTCCATCAGAAACTGAAGAAATTGGACTTGAAATGACCTATAGATGGCAAAGAAGTGGACACCTTAAAAGAGAAACTGATTCTCTTTCAATAGCAGCACGGAACGATGCCATTAGAACTAATTATATCAAAGCAAACGTTGATAATATACAGAAGAATAGCAAGTGTAGGTTACATGGAGACAGAGATGAAACGTTTGATTATATAATAAGCGAATACAGGTAGCTAGCACAAAAAGAATACAAGAGTTGGAATGACTCGGTTGGAAAGGTGATTCACTAGGAATTGTGCAAGGGATTCGAATTTCACCATGCGAAAAAGTGGTATGTTTCTCAAACCCGAATCTGTCCAAGAATATGAAATCCATAAGATAATCTGGTATATTGAGATACAAACAACTCCCCTAATCCAAGCCAGAAGATTACACTAAGTATTAATCAATTAAGAAAAAAAAAAGAATTTGTCATCAAATAGATTTTACGCTCCAGCGAACCCCAGATTAAAAAAAAGAAAGCAGAAAAAAAGTGGATGAAAATGTGGACCTCTTCAGAGTGCTGAAAAACTGTTAAACAGAAATACCACTCGAAGCTTGAAACGGTCACTAAGAGTCAAGACAAAATCTGCTGGAACTGGTTTGGTTTGGTTTGGTTTTATGACATATCGACCATTGTTGGTCGTTTAATGCCAAATCCTTTTTTTAACTTAATTTTAAACAATTCAGTTTAGCCTAAGTACAGTGTTTTGTTTACACACAATTAGTCTTTGGTTTAGATACAGTTTTTCAAACAATTCAGTTTAGCGTAATCACACAGTTTAGTTTTGACCCATAGATAGGACCCTATCAGGTGCTACCACTCCGGACATCGCCGGGGATGGATGACAAAAAAGGGGTCCTCTGCATTCCCAAACGCTCCAGCTGTACTGATGCCTCACCATCAGATTGTTTAGTAACGTACCCAGGACACTCATTGGAAGTGTCTTACCCCTTCGCAGAGATGCAGTCGGTGTATTCTACAGCCCCAGCCGACTGGGCCCACCAGGACATTCCTCGGGGGAGTCTTACCCTTCTGCAGAGATGCAGTCGGTGTAATCTACAGCCCCTGCTGACTAGGCCACTGATGAAATTGGAAATTAAAGAAAGAATCAAGACCATCAAAATCGCAGCATCTTTAATATTAGCTACGGTACTTAGTAAAGTCATGGAGATCCAAAGAGACTTGCTGTTACTCAGACTCCTGTGAAAAATTACCAGTTTAAACTCGTGTGAAAATCTCACAAATGAAAATAATAGTTATAATTCTTAATAGCGGTTAGTATTAAAAGTGAATTTTTATCAGGGAAACTTTCCGTCCTTATCTTGTCCATTATATCACCGGGTGTAATTTTTTTTTAGATTTATAAATAAGAATACGAATTTATGATCACAATGAAAAATTTTACCATGTAATAATGTATATGCATTTTTATAAATAAGGACACCAATTTATGATCACAATGAAAAATATAACCATGTAATAATGTATATGTATTTTTATAAATAAGGACACCAATTTATGATCACAATGAAAAATATAACCATGTAATAATGTATATGTATTTTTATAAATAAGGACACCAATTTATGATCACAATGAAAAATATAACCATGTTATAATGTATATGTATTTTTATAAATAAGGACACCAATTTATGATCACAATGAAAAATATAACCATGTAATAATGTATATGTATTTTTATAAATAAGGACACCAATTTATGATCACAATGAAAAATATAACCATGTAATAATGTATATGTATTTTTTATAAATAAGGACACCAATTTATGATCACAATGAAAAATATAACCATGTTATAATGTATATGTATTTTTATAAATAAGGACACCAATTTATGATCACAATGAAAAATATAACCATGTTATAATGTATATGTATTTTTATAAATAAGGACACCAATTTATGATCACAATGAAAAATATAACCATGTAATAATGTATATGTATTTTTATAAATAAGGACACCAATTTATGATCACAATGAAAAATATAACCATGTAATAATGTATATGTATTTTTATAAATAAGGACACCAATTTATGATCACAATGAAAAATATAACCATGTAATAATGTATATGTATTTTTATAAATAAGGACACCAATTTATGATCACAATGAAAAATATAACCATGTTATAATGTATATGTATTTTTATAAATAAGGACACCAATTTATGATCACAATGTAAAATATAACCATGTTATAATGTATATGTATTTTTATAAATAAGGACACCAATTTATGATCACAATGAAAAATATAACCATGTAATAATGTATATGTATTTTTATAAATAAGGACACCAATTTATGATCACAATGAAAAATATAACCATGTTATAATGTATATATATTTTTATAAATAAGGACACCAATTTATGATCACAATGAAAAATATAACCATGTAATAATGTATATGTATTTTTATAAATAAAGACACCAATTTATGATCACAATGAAAAATATAACCATGTAATAATGTATATGTATTTTTATAAATAAGGACACCAATTTATGATCACAATGAAAAATATAACCATGTAATAATGTATATGTATTTTTATAAATAAGGACACCAATTTATGATCACAATGAAAAATATAACCATGTTATAATGTATATGTATTTTTATAAATAAGGACACCAATTTATGATCACAATGAAAAATATAACCATGTAATAATGTATATGTATTTTTATAAATAAGGACACCAATTTATGATCACAATGAAAAATATAACCATGTAATAATGTATATGTATTTTTATAAATAAGGACACCAATTTATGATCACAATGAAAAATCTAACCATGTAATAATGCATATGAATTTTTTAAGATACTGGCAAAGTAAAAAAAAAAAAAGTGCAAAGAGAAATAGAAAAATGCCAATTTCTTGAAATGCATGCAAGAATCCCAATGACAGCAGATGGGAGTAAAGTGTAAGACCGGAAAAAGTCATTAATCACACCAAAATCCTAGGAAACAACAGTCAAGTGTTGGAATTATTTTAAATTGAATAATAGTACTAACAGCTGTTGTATTTCTTTAAACGTCCTCGACGTTCTTGAGACTTCTCTTTGAAATAACTTTTCAGTGGCGTAGTGGCAAATTTACTAGACCATGCCATCGCAGTTAGCGAGTTCGAATACCAGTCACGCTATTACGTACACTTGTAACATTACTCATATTTACCGACCACTCCGCTCGGGCAGGATATGACACAAGGTCAATTTTTGAGTGGAGTTTAACAGAGTTTTCATTCTCCTAGACTAGTTGCCTCACAAAGGCTGAAGAACCTAGTCTACCCTACTATTTACCCATAGGTGGAGGGAGGATAATTGGATTCATACCTTTCCCAAGGGTATTAGTGCTATGTGAAATGCAATCAGTCTCGTCCAGGTTTTGAACTCGTGGCGCCGTGTCCATTTCCTACGACGATAACCCTCACACCACGGGCACCTCCTTTACTCTTGTAACATTACTGAACCGAATATACGTTTGTAGAAGCACGTGCTCGGACGTGTTAATCCTAGTATCGCAACGTCTTAAGTAGTAGTCGGACCCTGTCGTGACACCGCAGTTGACGAACACAGGAAACACTGTCATTGTTCACTACACAAAGGTTTATTAACTATTATAATTTGTAAGTAGTCGACGGGAGAAGAAAGAGAGAATGAAAGTTGACTTGACCACGTTAGTTGCGCGAAGAGAAATAATAGTCTTCAAGAAAAAGAGAAAGCAGATCTTGAATTTCATTCCTGTTTTTCTGTTGCAGTTCTCACATGCTTGCCCGATGTTTTTGTCTTCTCAGTGTCGCGTCTGGTTTAAACCCCCTTTTCGAATCCCATCCCCAAAATGGGGCACGTAAATTTTCGTCTGTCCTTATGTCTAGTGACTAGGGTTCAACTCACTGTCTTTTTCTCGTCATGTCTTCTAGCCAATTCCTTCAAACCAAGTTGTCCTCTTACTTCTGCCTGGTGTCCTTTTCTGGTGGTTCCACGCCTGTACAGAAGATTTGGGACATCCGGGTTTTTAATAGTCATTCTTAATTAATGTAGTCCCTCACCCGTGACTGGCTGACACATAAGTGACTTGGCCTGAGTCACTCAGAGGTCAACTGCCCTCTCCCGTAGACTCATTGTCTGCCCTTTTTTCTTATTATTTTTCTTCTCTCTCTCTCTCTCTCTCTCTTTCTCTCTCTCTCTCTCTCTTTCCCCAGAAATTAGCCACTCGTTCTCTTGATAACTTTGACCTACCATATCACGTTACACAATTTCGAATTAATACCAATGAAAAGATGTGAATCCCTCAGCAATGGTTATATAATATCACTACTGTTCTTCTAGAAGGATTGCTTTCGCATTAAATAACCCACAAAATTTGATATGTTTTTAAAAAAGAAGGCAAGCCAAACTTTTCTTTTCTGCTAATTATTCTAAGATCAAGACGTTTTGTTTAAATGGAATGGGCAATCTGGATCTCAAATTTTAAGATTATGCAACTTTTTTTTCTCTTTTTTTTTTCTAAAACAGAATCTAGTTATTACCATTCTCGCGTCACACATAGAATAACGATTATCATTGTTGGAAGTGAATTCAGCTACCTGATTTCAAATCCTGGACTACGATGTTTGAATTTTTCCATAGCGCTTATACCAGTGAGAAAGACATGAATCAATCTATTCTCCCCCTCTCCTGCTATGGGTAAATAGTTGGGCTGAATCGATTTGACATTAAATAATCCATGAAGGTTGATATGTCATTAAACACAGAAACCGAAATCGAATTTTCAGCTTAAGAAGCAAGAAAAATTGCACTAATTGACCTCTGGTTGATATGCTGAGTGTGGCGTTTGCACAATCCTGTGTTTCTCAAAAAGATAATTCGTTTAAAAGTATCGATAGTTGCATCAGATTTTTAAAACTAGTTGTGACTCATCTAGATTTCGTCTTTCCATTCTCAACCAAAGTCTAGATGTGTAGACATCATCACTTTATTATCCCTGTGCACGCAGCTTCTTTTTTTTTTAATTAAATCTTCACTTAAGATACTTTCTATAACACTTCTAATATTGTTACTTTATAAATGTAGCTAAGATTCTTTTTTGTGTAAGAATGGGGTTACCAGACTAAACTCATTACTCCTTAGTAATTTATTGTCGAAACCAGCTTGCAACGCTTTACACTAAGACAACGTAGGAAGATAGATAGATAGATAGATAGATAGATAGATATTACGATTTGCCCAATGTTAGCGGCATTTTATATAAATAAACAATATCCTTGAACACCGGGCGGAGATTAATTATTAGCCGACTCCTCCCACAAAACCATTTGCTAATGTACTGAATTCAATCCTTTTGATCTGGTGGCAAAATAAACTCTCTCCCTCAAACACACATACATACATACACACATATATAAACACAAGCGCCAGTGTTTATGTGTGTGTGTGTGTGTGTGTGTGTGTGTGTGTGTGTGTGTGTGTGTGTGTGTGTGTGTGTGTGCAGTGCCCATGATATTTTCGTTTGCAGTTAACTCAGTGACCCTCAACACGTTCTTTACTTTGCATACAATGCAAATCGTGCAAGTCGTTCTATATAAAATCCACTAATGGAGGCTATAAAAATGTTTTAGTGTGATTAAACCGGCCATGGATTCCCTTTCGATGAAAACCACCTGCAAATGCAGCCATTTTTCTCAAACTCGTGTTTCATTCCACCTGCATCTGCTTCAATAGCCGCCTTGGGATAAATTAACTTTGTCTGACACAAGGTCACACAATGAAGTGCCATTTCTGATCGAAGTTTCCGAAAATGATTTTCTAAAATACGTCAAGTGCCTTCATTAAGTTTATGATATTCTTGTACAAGTTTGCATTTAAGTACAAATCATTAAAATTTATCATCGCTGCGGATTTTCCCTGGGATTGAATTCGGTACAATATTCTTTTATTCTTTACATACATGTCGGCTTGGGCTGTAGCATAAGCCGACTGCACGATTGTCCTGGGTACGACACTAAACTACGTGATGAGGCTCCACTCCCGGAGCGTTGGAAAATGTAGAGTCCCTTTCCATTGCGATTACAGGTCCACTTTGAGCCGGATGGAACGAAGATTGCAACCCACTTCACTAAGGGAACGTGGCAAGATAGATAGATAGATAGATAGATAGATAGATAGATTCTCACTCTCATACACACATACACAAGCACATACATACACACACATATAGATATAAACAGACTGAGATAGATAGATGGGACCGTCAAGGTCACATCTATGGGTGAAATAGACGTATTTAATCATTTGCTAACTATTTAAATATGTGTTAACTAATAATTGATATTAAAATGAATTATTTGTTGTACTTGAACAAATGAGCTGTGGCTCATTTAAAAACGTTAGCTACAAACTACTCGCTTACAAATTATATATATATATATATATATATATATATGTGTGTGTGTGTGTGTGTGTGTGTGTGTGTGTGTGTGTGTGTGTGTGTGTGTGTGTGAACAGGATTTGGCATTAAGTAACCCACAAGGGTTGATATACCATAAAGTACCACAAACCGCTATATTGATGCTTCATGAAGATCGTATCACAAACAATAAAAGAATCGGCCTTTTCCGTTGATTTTTAACATAAGCAATCAGAAAATAATACTTTCTACAATATATATATATATATATATATATATATATATATATATATATATAAAGAATATTTGGCATTAAACAGCCAACAATGGTTGATATGCCATAAAACCAAACTAAACCAAATTAAATAAATTCAATCTATACGTGAAACCAAGATTTGGCATTAAATAACCTACAAAGGTTGATATGCCATAAAACCCTAACAGATCATATATATTTATATATATGTATAAAGAGGATTTGGCATTAGATAACTTACAATGGTTGATATGCCATAAAACCCAACTAAGCCAAACCAGAACATCAATCAGGTGAATTCTTTTCAAATGAAAGTATTGACATTTATAAAAATGAAGGTGAAGATGATGGTATCGTTAACCGTTTGTTTTCCCTTCACAATTAATCTCTGGTGGGGAAAAAAGTATGAATCTATTCCTTATTCCCAAAGCTAGGGATGAAATAACAGAGAATAAAGGAGTCTGTAACCTTGGATAGAATCGATTCTGAAATAGGACATCTTTGAGTTCAAAACTGTAATTTCTTTTTTGTCCAATACTCTAATGATTTTTGGTGTGGTTTGGTTGGGTTGGGTTTTACGGCATATCAACCATTGTAGTTTTTTAATGCCAAATCCTTTTTATAAGTATATATTAAATATATCGGATTTGTAAAGTCAAGTCAACAAAGTAAAAATAGTTCCAACTATTACTCCGTATCACAAAAAATTAACTATCAGCCATTTGTTTACGCACAGTTAAATCAACAAACAGTTCTATTTCAAACAATTCAAATTAGTATAAATCATTTGTTTACATACAGTTCACATATCAAACAGTTTTATTTGACCAATAGATAGGACTCTATCAGGTGCTATCACTCCGTGCCAGAGTGGACCTGGGAGCAATGGCAATGAAAGTGTACATTACATTTGCCAAACCTCCAAGGCTGGAGCCACGTCATCAAATGGTTTAGTATCATTTCCAGGGACCCATTAGAGAGTCTTAGTCCTCTGCAGATATGCAGTCGGTATATTCTATAGCCCCATCCGACTGAGATACCCCTCATAGAAAAGACTTCACAATCAAAACCTGGGGACATATTCGCAGCTGGATTCCTAAAGGAAATATGTCCAGGGTATGAAATCTTTCTTTAAAGAATTAATCTCAAATAGCATCCTTCTCGTGACGAGGGACTGTGTAAATACATTTATCGCATGTTAGTTTGTTTGTTTTTTATAATCCGGCTTAAAACTTTTAGAAGAAAACATGACAATACCGGAAGGCAATTTCATGATGTTGCCTGACTTCCGGTATGTTAAATCTACAAAGTTCTACATGATATCGTGACCTCACGACAGAAAAATCATAAAGAAAATTAGTAGCAAATGTTTCTTTATTGATTCTTTTCTAATACTTGCATTCAACTAACGTAAAGCAAATATCTTATTTTTCTTATAATATTTTCTCTTTTTTTTTTCCTTCTTTTTGTTCTTCGTTTTCTTTATTATTCTTTAAATATTATCTTAACTATCATTTGATCGTTCTGTTTCATCTATCCTTCTACAGTTTTATCATTACTTTTACCCTTTGCAGGTTTTTCCCTTTTAGTTAAAACTGTTGTTTTGTTTTTGTTTTCTTTTTTTTGGTGGGGGGAATGAACAAAAGACAAGAATGGGTGGAAAAGGCGAATTACTGGGAATTGTGCAAGAGATCAAAATTTGACCATATTGACAAAGGGTATATGCCATCAAGTCTCCTTAGGTCTCCAGGACTTTGCTCAGTATTCTAGCAGATCATAACAATCCAGTGATCTGAATGGTCACGATTCTTCCTCGAATTTTCAATTCTTCCAGTCTCCTTTCAAAATATTCGGAGAACGTTCCAAGCGCTCTAACTACCATTGGCATCACCGTCAATGGTCAGCTGAACCAGAAAAATTCTTTAGTTGTGAATTACTTCTCTTATGGTAAATCAATAAGGTCTAGTCTTCTAGCTAGGATTAGATGATCCATTTGTTTCTCAAGGTCACTGAGAATTTTTGCGTCTCATTTTTAGGACGGATTCTGGGTTAGGCGTATATCATTCGTCAATATGGTCAAATTTTAATCTCTGGCACAAATCCCAGTGATTCACCTTTTCTACCCATTCTTGTCTTCTCTTTTACTTTACCAGTTTACAGCTTTTACCTAATCATAGAATTAACTGTTTTATCTTCATCACAATATAATCTACACTTGCTATCGTTGTATATTGACCTTCGACCCGGCCAAACATACAAATCCAAAGTGATGCACCGGAAGGAAGTGAAACATTCCGATGGCAGTTATGAGAAGAAATCGCGTAGGTGGGCTTGGCTGACGATATGGGACAAGGTAAAATCCCATGGTACACTCATAGACCGATGCACCGGAAGAGAGTGACCTCTGACTGCATGACAGTTATTTCCGCTTGATGATGATCAAACATGCCAGTCCAAAGACGCCGGAAGTGGCATATTCCGGCCTGGCTAGCTATAAGAATAGATATTGAGTGAGCGATTGAACTATTATATAACTCGGTGGAGACAGGAAGTCAGTGAGTTGGAGATCAAGTGAGTTGGAGAGAAGATGTGGTAAGGAAAGCCACCACCCAGCAGAAGGGGCCCTCGGGACGCCTGATTGAGTTGGATATCAGATGAGTTAGAGAGAAGATGCTGGAATGAGAACATGTCCCAGAGAGGCTGGGCCCCCGGTTGAGCAGCCCAGGAGAACGAGAACGACACACGGCGATGTCCGGAGGTGCTGGTGAGGTCAATATATTGCAGTCTTTGTTCAGTCTCCAACTCCCTCTCTCACACGCAAACCTTACAATAAAGTGAGAGATATATTTTTTCTAAAACGACTGTCGCTCGTCTTTTATTATTGCGTCAATATATATTCTGCATGTATATGTATTATGTGTTTGTACAGTTAATCGTGGTCATGGTTATTCAACACTATTCTTCTAAGTATTTCCATTTTTAATTTGACATAATTGGTTATTATGTCATTGTTTTGTGCTACTATTCGGTTTCTCTAATCAAGTTTTCCCTTCTTAGCCATGTCCTGTCATTTACTTTACAATTTCATTAATTTGTAACTTGAAGAAAAATTTTAAAATATTTTTCTTTCTATTTCTGTCTTATTATTTTTGCCTTGCGGGTTTTTCACACCTGCTTTAGCTGATGGTCTTTCACTGTTGTGTGAGCGGCAACAAGTCTCCTCAGGTGTCCAGGACTCTTCTCAGTATTCTGGCCAATCTTAACATGTTGTAGTATTGATGGTCTCGATTCTTCCTTCGATCTCCAATTCCTTCAGTCTTTCTTCCAAATTTTTTGGAACAGTTCCAAGCCCCCTAACTATAATTGCTATCACCGTCACCCTCATGTTACCCAGCATTTTTATAGTTCTCCCACAAGGTCTAAGTATTTGTCTTTAAAATATAAATACAGTTTTTGTTGTTTTTCTGTCATTGTTCATGTTGCCAATGTTGTTATAAGCTGATACATATTATTATTATTATTATTATTTACTCATTAGAGTTTTTCACGCTGATGGTCTTTCACTGAAGTTTGAGTGACAGCAAGTCTCCTCGAGTCGCCAAGACTCTTCTCAGTATTCTGGCCGTTCTCAATGATATAGCAGTATGGATGGTCTCCACTCGTCCGCCTACTTCCAAGTCCTCCAGTCTCTTTAGTAATCCTTTAGTTGCTGTTCCAAACGCACCAATTACAATTGGTATAATTGTCACCGGCATGTTCTATAGTTTTTTCAATTCCCTAGCAAGGTCGAGGTACTTATCCTTCTTTTCACATTATTTCAGTTTTATTCTGTGGTCAGCCGGGACAGTAAAATCCACAATTTTGCAAATTCTCTTTTTTTTTTTTTTGTTAATAATTACTATTAGGTCTGGTCTTCTGGTCGAGATTAAGTTATCCGTGTGTATGTCAAAGTCCCATAGGAGTTTATGTGTGTCATTTTCTAGGATAGGTGCTGGGTTGTGCCTATACCATTTGTTAGTAAGATCAAATTTCAATTTCTTGCACATCTCTCAGTGGATCACCTTGCCGACGCAGTCGTGTCTAGTCTTATATTCCTTCTGCGCTAATTTGCTGCATTCGCTTATTATGTGATTGATAGTTTCATTTCTGTCACTGCATAGCCTACATTTGCTATTTTGTTGCGTCTTATCTATCCTCGCTTTGATTTGATTGGTTCTTACGGCGTTGTTTTATGCTGCTATTAGTAGAGATTCTGTTTCTCTCTTAAAGTTTCCTTTTCTTAGCCATATCAAGGTTTTATCGTGTGAGATGTTGTTTACTAGTCGTTTAAACCGCCCATTGACTTGTTTTCCTTCCCATATTTGTTTCCTAGTTACTGTCATTCTGCTGTCCATCGTGTTAACAGCATCGTTTCTGATAGCTGTAATCAGTCCTCCATCGTGTTTTTGTATATAGTCTTCGATATTATTATTATTTTAGTCTTTTGAGAAATTTTCACACCTGCGTTAGATTATGGTTTTCCACTGGGATTGTGTGATTTTAAATCTCGTCAAGTCTCTAAGACTCTTCTTAGTATTCTGGCCGATCTCAACAATGCTGTAGTTTGGATGGTCTCCAATCGTCGTCTTATTTCCAAATCCTCCGAGTCCCAGTACCAATCTTTTGGTGACTGTACCGAGTGCGCCAGTTACGATTAGTATCACCGTCACTTTCATGTTCCATAGTTGTTTCAGTTCTCCTGCAAAGTCTAGATACTTATCTCTGTTTTCGCTTTCCTTCAATTTTACTCTGTAATCAGTTGCAACGACAAAGTCCATTACTCGGCAGATTATCTTCATTTTTTTTTTGTTTGTCTATCACAAGGTCTGGTCATCTGACCGAGATTAGGTGATCAGTTTGTATCACAAAATCCCAGAGAATTTTCTCGGGTGGATTCTGAGTTGTGCATATACTATTTGTTCATATGGTCAAATTTAAACTTCCCTACCCAATCGTGTATAGTCTTAAACTTTCTTTGCGCTAATTTACTGCATTCGCTTATTATGTGATTGATCATTTCGTCTCTATCACCACATAATCTACTGTTGCTATTTTGTTGCGTCTTGTCTATTTTTGCTTTGACAGAGTCCTTTTGGATTTGTTTTGTGCTGCTATCAGAAACTGTTGTGTTCTGGTTAGTGAACGCTTGTAATATTAAATAAAGGACAAATCACGATATGAGAGGAAATAGAGATATATTCTCAGGAAAAAGTATATACAATAGAGAGACTATTTGTAGACAAGAACATAGGATTAGTGAATACAGAATAAAGATATAGTCCAACGATAGCATTGGCTTCCGTTATTACGGTAGAAAGTTAGGTGATATAGCGTGATCTCCAGTCTCCAACGTTCTAATACTATTCCTATAAGAAGCTGCTCTTCACCTTCTAGTCTGCCCTGGTATTAGTAGATACTGCTCTATATGGCAGATGGACTAGTTCGTTGTGTGAAGAAAGGTGGGTGATACCCAACAGAAACCATTCAGTTTCTCTCTTAAGTTTTCCCTTTCTTAGCCCTGTCCAAGTTTTCTTGTGTGAGTTTCCTTTTGTTTGTAGCTTGAAATATCCACACAGTTATTTTTCTTCACAATTTTATTTTCTGGTTATTTTTATTCTGATGATGCTTGGGCTGTCCGTATAGTTTCTGGTCGCTGTACTCAGTCTTTTTCCGTGCCTTTTGATGTAGTCTGGTCGTTGAATTGATGTGTCGACGCTATCTTGAATGTTGGCAAGTTCTCTTCCTCCTTTTGATGCATACAGTCTGTCTACGTCATCCCTGGAATGTAAGGCCAGGTGCATCATCATGAGTTTTCTTGTTATTTAATCCATTTACTGAAATTCTTCCCTCGTCCACTTTAAGAATGGTCCCAAGTATCTTACGAGGAGGACAACCCTGATGTTTATCCCTTTGATGAGATTGCTGCTTTGCAGTTTAGTCTTGTGTAGTTTTCTCGTTTTCCAGGGATATTCTTTAATAATTTTTTTCTTTCATCTCCGCATGTTTGATGGTGTTCGGTTTCAATATTCCCAAGTATTTGTAAGCTTCATTTTCTCCGAGCGTTATAATTTTTCTTGATTCGGTTGTTCTATTCCTTCTGTTATTTGTCGTTTTCCACTTTTCATTATTATCATGGCATATTTTTCTATGTCAAATTCCATTCCTATATCGTCACTGCCTGTATTTGGGTTTCCAATTCTTTTTCATGTTTGACAAACAGTTTGATGTAGTCCATTAAGTGATTGATTTTTTTTCTTGCGATTGGTGAAGTTCGTATCCTCAGGAGAATTTCCTATGTATGTGACTCAGTGGCATCATCGCTATCATAAACAGTAATGGTAAGAGAGCATCTCCCTGGAAGATCCCTCTCTGGATTTTCACCACAGCTAAGATTCTTCCTCCTGCTATCAGTTCAACTCTCTACGCTATTCTAAATAAACCTTATGACTTCACTGAATATCTTGTAGATTTTAAGATAGTCTTTTATCTAGCTTTGCGGGACTATATCATATGTGTTTTTTGTTGTCAATCAACACCATAGCTAGATTTTTTGGTCTCGTTTTGCTCCCCGCTGAGGATATTTTGATCAATGCATGGTAGATCTTTTTGTTTCTCTTGTCTCCTTGCGGCATCCGATGTATTTCCCGGAGAACAGTCCGCGACTTTTTCATCATCATCATCATCATCTCGCGCTGGTAGCACGGATATCTCTGACCCTCTCTCGCCACTCCTCCCTATCGTTCATCGCCCAAGGTAGGTCTTGAGGACAACATCCCGTATCCTCACATAGCTGCTGAATGTATGTTCGTGCTGGTCGTCCTGCTTTTGCACGGCCATGTGTGGGGGTCCATAAGAGTACATCTCTTATGAGTTCGTCCCTGCTTCTCCAGCAGTGTCCTGCATGTCTGAAATTTCCTCCATTTTTTGCCGTTTGTGTTATTCACATCATTGCTAGGCACATTATGGGTCTTTAGTTGTTGGGGGCGATTTCGTTTTGGGATGTTTGTGGATCAGGTTGGTATTTTTTCTTTTTTTTTTTTTTTTTTTTATCATCCATTCAGGTGTGTCTCTTTCTTATGAGTATCTATTCATTTCGATAGCCCATCTGTCGTGGATGTTTTTTTTACACCAGCGTTAGCTGATGGTTTTCTGCTAGAGTTTGAGTGACAGCAAGTCCCCTCAAGTCACCTGGACTCTTCTCAGGATTCTGACTGATCTTTATAATGCTGTAGTCTGGATGGTTTCCACTTTTTCCAGTTATTTCCAAGTCTTCCAGTACCCTTACCAGTTTTTTGGGAATTAGTCCAAGCTCACTAATTACAAGGCCTATCACTGTTACTTACTGTTGCTGCTTTAATTAGTGTTGTATTTTTTGCTGTTGCTGCAGTTTTTGTTATCTACTAATCTTTGCTCAATCTGGCACGAAGTTACTGTAATATACTAGCTTAGTTGTTGACGATGAACCTAGCAGATTCAATGCAGTCGTAAGATAACATCAACAAAGTGGTTTCACCGGAAAGAGAATAGGATTTATAGCCTATGGATAGAGTGAAAGATATTTCTGTTCGCAGAAAAATCAACTAATTACCGGAAAAAAAAACGGAAGTATATAAGTTCCGAAAACCAGCAATAAACAGAAAAATACGTGAGGCAAAGAAGATGTTCATACTTCCGCATGGGACTTGAAAAGAATATAAGGTCTGAAATTTTGGACTGAAGGCAGAGACCCGCTGGTCACTATGCGAAGGGGAGAGGTTCGTTGGTCTCTCAAGCGAAGTGAGAGACCTGCTGGTCACTCAAGCAGACCTGTCAGCTCCTCGTATGTGTTCTCCGGCCGTCGCACTACTTCACAAAAATGGTCCCCGCCACAGAAGAAAGATATGTGCGAGCTCTCTCGGACTGTATTCCTATTACACACAATCGTCGCTGTCGAAGAATGAAAATATAGATTATATTTTTATATATCTACGAGTCCTTCGTTGTTTGTCCAGCGGTTCAATATACGACATTACTTATATAAGGTGGTGCGAAAGTCATTTACTATGTAAAAAATAAATGACTTTTTTACTTATTATGTAAACTAATTAGTGATTTTAGTTGATTATTTTGTAAGTAAATTCTTCTTCTCGTCAAAGCGGAAGTTTGAAGCTGCGGGGTTTTTGTTTGAAAGGTCAAGGCACGAGTAAGCCTTTGTTTCGTGGACATTTCAGTTCAAATCATTATAAGTAAATAAGAAGATGGACGAGTTTGTTTTAGAATCAACGATTAGCTAATATTGTAAGATAAACAATCAGGAAATTATCAGCTGATATTTAGCAATGACGTGTACTAAAGGACTTAGTGGTGATGTGTTATTAAAGGATTAGGTAAGGAATATTTAAGGAAGTAGATATAAGAAAGACATTTGACGAATCCAAGGTAGAGTCCAGACATCAATCGACAACTGTCCACAGACTAGACCGAGTTGGAGACGAGAGGGAACGGAAGTCACGCATGTACAGTCGGCCGGTCAGCAGAAAAATTACAAACTCTCTGTCTACACTTTTGTGTCGTGCAGTTCACTTATCTGCCTATCAATCGGACTGACGTATTTCTCATTTTATGTATCTTTTTTCGCTGACAATTGGAATTTCGACTAACCAAAATATTTCGTATCAAACGAGCCAACGGGAGTCGTTTCGTATTGTTTTAACGGGTAACATTACAAAAATCTGTATCATTTTATTTCTTATTATATTACACAAGGTGCTCGTGGTGTTTGGAGGTGCCCGTGGTGTAATGGTTATCGTCGTATGAAATGGACACGGCGACACGAGTTCAAATCCTGGACAAGACTGATTGCATTTCACATAGCACTAATCCCCTGGGGAAAGGTATGAATCCAAATATTCTCCCTCCAGCTATGGGTAAATAATAGGACATTCTGTGTTCTTCAACCTTGGTGAGGCAACTAGTCTAGGAGAAGGAAAACTCTGAATTCAAACCTGTCAAACTCCGCTTAAAAATTGACCTTGTGTCATATCCTTCCCGAGTGTAGGGGTTGGTAAATAGGATTATATTACACAATTACTTCGAAGAAATTTCCCATAAATATAACTAAAAGAAAAAGTCGTGTCATTCTTTAATTGGCAAGTGACTTGTACGTTACCCTATACAACTACTGAGTCACTAAGTTACACGAAACGACTTCGCTGATCTGGGGTAACCGATGTTTTCAGCGTGACTTGATCATAAGTCACTGCTGCTACAGATCTTTGGTCCGAAATGCAGTCAGCACTGTGAAATAAATAAATAAATTGGTCGGTTGTTTTGTTTTACATCGTATCAACCATTTTCAGACCATTTAACTCCGAATTAAATCATTTAGCTAAAAAGTTAAAACAATTCAGTTTAGTATAAGTATATTTTTGTTTACACACAGTTAAATGTCAAAATAGTTCTATTTCCGAAAATTTAGTTTAGCATAAGTACACGGTTTGAATGTCAAAACAGTTCCATTTCAAACAATTCAGTTTAGCATATATACAGTTTTTTGTTTAAACCCAAAAAAGTGTCAAAACAGCTCTATTTCAAATGATTCAGTTTAGCATAAGAACACAGTTTAAATGCCAAAAATAGTTATACTTCAAGCAATTCAGTTTGGCATAAGTACGCAGCTTAAACACACAGTTAAATGTAAAAACAGTTAATTTCACACAATTCAGTTTAGTGTAATAACACAGCTTAGTCCTATTTGACCTATGGATGCGACCCTATCAGGTTTTACCACTCTGGGTCAGTGTGGACCTGAGAATGAAGGGGCACGCTGCGTTCCCCACAGTTCGTGTATTACAGAAGTCTGAACATCAGATTGTTTAGTGTAATATCCAGGACACTCATTGGGGGAGGTGTGTTACCATTCTGCAGAGATTCTGCCGCCCTAGCTAAGTGGACAAGATAGATAGATAGATAGATGTGTCATTTTAGTTCGGAAAACTAACTTGGATATTACGGAAAGCATCTTAAACGAAAATAATTTTTTCTTCTATTGAGATGATATTATTTTACCGACTCTTTTCATGGTGTGAGCCCAATTCAACAAATACTGTTTGAACTGTAGTTTTTAAGCAAGACTTTAATTACGAGGAATAGCAATAAATTGATCCAGTGATTTTCGGCAAATATCCAAGTCAAGTGTCTGGCCCACAAATCTTTCAGTTTTTCCCGCTGAGAGAGCGGAGAGATGGAAGGAGAGAGAATGATTGAAAGTAAGAACTATATATATATATATATATATATATATATTCATTTTATTCATATATATTCATATATATATGAATAAAATAAAAAAACAAAGTATTCCAAATGGGATGAAGTTAATTTCTATGGTAAAGTTAACGTTAAAACGTTTCGGTTTTATTAAACATTCGTCAGGATTTTTGGATGGAGAAAAAATTGTTGCTTTAACAACGATGGACGCTTTTGTTAAAACAACGGAAGAAGAGAAAGTATATACCGAGAAAGACTCAAAGATGTTCCGTCAGCGTTCTTTCATGAAAACTATTACATGGTTATTACAGGCATTGGCCATTGGTCTAAGGAGTAGAGTGTTTGCCAATGGTCCAGGAGACCGGGGTTCAATACCAGGTCGATTCATACCAAAGAGTCAAAAGATGATAGTTGATGCCACCTTGCTTAACACTCAGCATTATGAGGTGAGGATCAAGGGTAAAGTTGAGAAATCCAGGGAATGGAGTAGCGCCCTCCCCTACACCTCAGTTTAGTAACTATTGAAAAGGGAGCCTTCTGGTCACCCTCGACTAAGGTCGCCAACTTTACTTTTTTACAGACATTAGTGTTTAAAATGTGTCGACCTCCGAAGAGATAAGTCAACATAAATCGTCCGAATTTTTGAGAAAAGTAGAAGTGAAAAGAAAAAGAAAGAAGATAATATCAGAAAACGAAAGAAAACGAATAAACTATATATATATATATATATATATATATATATATATATATATATGTGTGTGTGTGTGTGTGTGTGTGTGTGTGTGTGTGTGTGTATATATATCTGTGAAAAGGAAGAGGAATATTTGGATTCTATTTTGATGAGTATCAGTTGGTTGTCTGCTTCAAGCTGAGAGAAAAGAATGAACAATTTCTTTTCTTAGTTTCTAAGGAACGACTTTTTGTAGTATTAATACCTTTTCCAATTTTCCTGCGAGCTGAAAGTCAATATGATATTCATACAACTTCATACTGTACA
The DNA here is from genome assembly GCA_963585895.1 of Sepioteuthis lessoniana. Lineage (NCBI taxonomy): Eukaryota > Metazoa > Mollusca > Cephalopoda > Myopsida > Loliginidae > Sepioteuthis > Sepioteuthis lessoniana. The sequence continues at coordinate 62,627,314 of OY757923.1, read as the reverse complement.
AGGGCTAAAATTGGTGCGTCAAAAAGACCCTATCGGTCTGGACCAGTTCCTCCCAAACGGTATATAGCGATAAAACAGACGAATACAACTATGTCGTTAATTGGTTGATTGGTTGGTTTAATTTACAGAATATCAACCCTTGAATAAAACTGAAGGAAAGTGAAAAGAAGGACAAGTACCTCGACCTTGATAGGGAAATGAAAAAACTATGGAACATGAAGGTGACCATTATACCAATTGTGACAGGTCCATTCGGTACAGTAACTAAAGGATTATTAAAGGAACTGGAGGTCTTGGCAGTTGGAGGACGAGTGAAGACCATCCAAACATCAACATTGTTGAGAACGGCCAGAATACTGAGAAGACTCCTGGATTGGTATAATGGTCACCTTCATGTTCCATAGTTTTTTCATTTCCCTATCAAGGTCGAGGTACTTGTCCTTCTTTTCACTTTCCTTCAGTTTTATTCAAGGGTTGATATTCTGTAAATTAAAGGATTATTAAAGGAACTGGGGGTCTTGGCAGGTGGAGGACGAGTGAAGACCATTCAAACTACAACATTGTTGAGAACGGCCAGAACACTGAGAAGACTCCTGGATACTTGAGGAGACTTGCTGTCGCTCTAACTCCAAAGTATACGAAGTACGAAAATGCATTTTTACTATCATTTTAAGTATGTAAACACTTCATTGTCTAAAATATATTTATAAGTAGAACCAGGCTGAGTGGACCTGGGAGTAATGACAACGATGGATCAACTCTGTATTCCTCAAAACTTCCGAACTAAAAACTCAACAGCATCTTTTTTAAATTTACTTTTACGTCCACGAAATGTGTCGATTTAAATTTATATCAATGAGTATTTTAGAAGTATTTGCTTCGTCATATCGATTGCAAAACCCACTGATTCTCGAATAGTTATACATTAATAACGAAGATGTTCCCAGATATCATTGACAAACCCAGGAAGGGAAATTACCATAGCGTCGCGGTTAACGAGCTGGACTGTGACATGGTAGTAAACGAGTTCGAACTCCAGTCAAGCTATTACGTTCACTTTCGGACTAATACCCTTGGGAATGGTATGATCTACCTTTTCATCCCCATGAATGATTAAGTTGCACCGCTTCCGTCGTTTTACGGGGGGTAGATTTAGCATTAAATAACCCATGAAGGTGGAAATGCCATTAAAACAAAGAAATAAAACAAAACTAAAAATATTGTTTAGTTGGTTGTTTGGTTGGTTGGTTGGTCTTTCGGCACATCAACTCTTCTTGGCTTATTTTATGCCGAAGTCAGTATAACAATTGTGATCTCCAATTATGTAAAGTGCAAAAATGTATTTTCCCAATCATTTTAAACCTGTCATCATCATGAGCAAGTGGCGCAGACAGCACAGATTTCCTTGATTATCTCTTTACATCCTTCCTTATCATCCACCACACCCAGCAGGGTTTCCAAATTACATCCTGTGTTTGCACTGAGCTGATGTAAATAAGTTCTTGCTTTTCGGTCAAAACTGATACGTCCATGTGTCGGGGCCCATTGAAGAACGTCACTTATTGGTTCGTCTTTGCTTCTCCAGCAGTGTCTTGCAGGTCTTGTTCGTTTTACTTGGATGGTTTTACAAGCAGAATACATATATTCAATATCTTTCCATTGGCGTAGGTCTCGAGAAATGACCGGCTAAGACACTGAATAGAAATTGTCTTGCAGGTCTTGTTCGTTTTACTTGGATGGTTTTACAAGCAGAATACATATATTCAATATCTTTCCATTGGCGTAGGTCTCGAGAAATGACCGGCTAAGACACTGAATAGAAATTGAATAAATTCTACCAACAACTGGGAAGGCATGACACAAAAACATACCAACAACCGGACGCCAAAGAGACCGAACGTTTTTGGACGAAAATATGGCAACCAAAAAAGCATAACGAAAAAGCTGAATAGATAAATAATATGACGAGAGAACTAGAAGGACTCGAAGACGGCCCGAAAGGAGAAATACACATCGAACTACTCCAAAAGAGACTAAAAAAGATATCAAACTGGAAAACGCCAGGCCATGATGGAATACATGGATTCTGGTTCAAGAAATTCACCTCCATTCACGACAGACTAGCACTAGAAATGAACAGATGCTTACAAGATGCACAAGTACCTGATTAGATGACCAAAGGAAAGACCACATTAATCCAAAAGACCCAAACAAAGTGACTGCTCCAAACAATTATAGACCCATAACTTGCTTACCGGTGATGTGGAAAATATTAACAGCACAAATAAGGGAAGAGATCTACTACTCGCCAAGAAACCGAGGTTTGTTTCCTGAAGATCAGAAAGGATGCCCCAGGGGCACAGGAAAGTTATTCTACATAGATCAACACATCCTGAGTGAAAGCAAGACCAGACGAAAAAACTTAGCTATGGCCTGGATTGACTACAAAAAGGCATATGATATGGCTCCGAAAAGCTGGATACTAAACTGTCTCAAAATATACAAAATATCACATGAAGTCATAAACTTCATCGAGAAAACCATGAAGATCTGGAGAGTTGAATTGGCTACCGGTGGAAAAAGCTTGGCTGAAACAAAGATCCAAAGAGGTATTTTCCAAAGAGATGCGCTATCACCCATACTATTCATAATTGCCATGATGCCCCTTAACCTCATACTCAGAGAATGCATAACCGGATATAAACTTAGTAGATCGCAAGAAAATACCAATCACCTACATGGATGACATCATGGATGACATCAAACTATTTACAAAAAATGAAAAAGAACTGGAAACCCAAATGCACACAGTTAGAACATACAGTCAAGACATAGGAATGAAATTTGGCAAGGAAAAATGTGCCATGCTTGTAATGAAAAGTGGCAAACGACATACGACTGACGGAATAGAACTACCAAATCAAGACAAGATTAGAACGTACGGAAAAAAAAACGCCAACAAATACTTGGGAATCTTGGAGGCTGACACCATCAAACAAGTGCAAATGAAAGATAAAATCCAAAAATAATATCTGAGGAGAACTAGAAAACTACTCGGCACAGTAACTAAATGACTATTAAAGGAACTGGAGAACTTGGAAATCGGAGGACGAGTGGAGACCATCCAAACTACGACATTTTTGAGAACGGCCAGAATACTAAGAAGAGTCCTGGAGACTTGAGGAGACTTGCTGTCACTCAAACTACAGTGAAAGACCAGAACCTAATAAAATGGATCACCAAATTCCCGCCTGAAGATCAGACCCAGTAAAATGAATCACCAATTCCCGGCCTGAAGACCAGACCTAGTAAAATGAATCATCAATTCCCCGCCTGAAGATCAGACCTAGTAAAATGAATCACCAATTCCCCGCCTGAAGACCAGACCTAGTAAAAGGAATCACCAATTCCCGGCCTGAAGACCAGACCTAGTAAAATGAATCATCAATTCCCCGCCTGAAGATCAGACCTAGTAAAATGAATCACCAATTTCCGGCCTGAAGACCAGACCTAGTAAAATGAATCACCAATTCCCGGCCTGAAGACCAGACCTAGTAAAAGGAATCACCAATTTCCGGCCTGAAGACCAGACCTAGTAAAATGAATCATCAATTCCCCGCCTGAAGATCAGACCTAGTAAAATGAATCACCAATTCCCGGCCTGAAGACCAAACCTAGTGTTAACAAGAAAAAAAGAACTTACTATCGAGAGGATTTTGTCGTTCTGGCGGAACATTGGGAGAAAATTTCTAAAAATCGAAAAAATAGACAAATACTTGGATCTTGCTATCTTGGATCTAGTCGTATCTGTCATGTTCCCATTTATGATCCAAATAGGTCTATTAAAAAATTAACCATATTCAATAGATATACTTAATGACTATAAATTATGTTTATTAGGAATAGTTACAAAGGATCCTTATTTAGTGATTTGAAACCATATAACTGTGTGCAAAAAAATTATTATAAGATATGATTAATTTCTTAAATCAATATATTGCCTAGTCGGCTGGGGCTGTAGAATACACCGACTGCATTTCTGCAGAGGGATAAGACTCCCCCAAGGAGTGTCGTGGATATGACACTAAACAATCTGATGGTGAGGTTCCAGGAATGATGGAGTTTTCGGGAACGCGGAGGAATCCTTCATTGCCATCTCTCCCCTGTCCACTTTGACCCAGAATGGTAACACCTGATAGGGTCCTATCTATGGGTCAAATAGAACTAAACTGTGTACTTATAAGTAAGTAAAGTTGGCAACTGTAGTCGAGGGCGATCAGAAGGCTCCCTTTTCAATAGCTACTACACCGAGGTGTAGGGGAGGCCGCTACTCCTTTCCTTGGATTGCTCCACTTTATCCTTAATACGTACCTTATAATGCTGAGTGTTAAGTAAGGTGGTATCAAGAAGCATTCTTAAAGTCTTTGGTATGACGCGACCTGGGATTGAACCTAGGTCAGCCGGATCATTGGTGAACACACTAGGCTGAATTATTTGAAATAAAACTGTTGGACTAAACTGAATAGCTTGAAATAGAACTGTTTTTGACAATTAAACTGTGTGCTTATGCTAAACGGAGTTGCTTGAAATAGAACTGTTTATTTGTATAAAAATGAATCTGGTATTGAATAACCTACAACGGTTGGTTTGCCATTAAACAAACATTTAATCCATATAATTTTAAATAAATCATTTGTCTCAAATAGAAATGCCTAAAATGCTGAGTGCAAACTATTTGTTTTCGGAATACTTGATACAGAATAATAATAAGAGTGAAAAAAGCGCTTAAAAAAGAACTCCATAAACATATAAAGATATACGTTTAAGTAAGTAAAAAAAAGTAAAGCTGGCGACCGTAGTCGAGGGTGAGCTGAAGGCTCCCTTTTCAATAGCTACTACGCCGAGTTGTAGGGGAGGGTGATACTCCTTTCTCTGGATTGCTCCACTTTACCCGTACCTTATATTGCTGAGTGTTAAGCAAGGAGGTATCAAGTACCATTTTTAAAGTCTTTGGTATGACACGACCTGGGATTGAACCCTGGTTTCCCTGACCATTAGCGAACACTCTATCCACTATACCAATGAGCCGATATATGTATAATAAACATTATTTCCAAATCCCTTAGCATAAAAAAGCCCAAGACATGTTGTTATCTAATTTAAATCAATCACTAAGTAAATAAAATTGCTGCCAAATCGAAATTTTAGATTTAAAAAATTTGTCCTCTTGGCCAGACATTCAAACATACAGAAATTGTACTCTTATTTAGGCACGCGAATGTAGACACTATACGATTTTCATTAAACTGAAAATTGCTGCCTTCTCCAAGTGAGAGGATTTTTACCATGTTACAATAACATGCGTGCAAAAATCGAATCATTCTAATATAGGTTCATGCCCATAAATCAATTTATTTGTAAAATTTACCGTGGCCCAGTTATACGACAGCATATGTCAGCAATATGTTTAAAACAAAAAGATTTCAGAATGTCGGCTTTCCAAAATTTTCCAATATCCTTTTTCTTATCAGCCACGATTCCTTTTAACTAGGATTTCTGTAAGTGAGAAGGTCGATTCCATTAGACAAATGCGTCAGATTTCAGAATAAATCTCATCGAAAACTCGGCTATCGAGCGTGAGACTTTTCACAAAAATAGCGTCGATCCATTAAAAGGCGGGAAATAAACACTCTTCTCGCGAGAACAAACCTGCCGCAACACAAAGATATCAGTCCAGCTCAGCTTTGCTATTCCAATCTCAATTTATTGTTCTCAAGTCGACGAGACAGGTTTCAGGCAAACTTCGACAAACATTCAATTGAAATTCTTTGTAAACTTGCTTTTTTAAACAAATAAAACAACAACTTCGAGACGACATTTGCTTTCTCCAATTTGTTTGATTGATAAGTCAAAAAAAAAAAAAAATAAAGTTTAGCTTATTTTACAACAACCACACACACACACACACACACACACATATATATATATATATATATATATATATATATAAAGCTAATTTGCCCAGTCGGCTTGGAATGTAGTACACTGACTGCGCCTCTTCAGAGGGGTAAGACTCCCCCAACGAGTGTCCAGGATATAATACTAAATAATATGATGGTAAGGTTCCAGTAATGCTGGAACTTTGGGGAATGCAGAGTACCCCTTGATTGCCATCGTTCCCAGGTCCACTCTAGCTCAAAGTGGTAGCACCTGAGAGGGACCTATCTAAAGGTCAAATAGAACTAAATTGCGTACATATGCAAAACTGAATTGTTCGAAATGGAACTGTTTTTGAAATTGAAACTGTACTTAAGCTAACCTGAATTGTTTGAAATAGAACAGTTTATTCGTATAAAAATGGATTTGACGTTAAATAACCTACAAAGGCTTATATACCATTAAACCCATACGACTAAACAATCATATAAAGCTAATGAGAAAAAATTTTGCGAGAAAAGTGCGGGAACCTGCAAGAGCAGAGCAGGTATACAACAAAGAAAAATATTAAGGTCAAATTATGAACACTAGAAGAAGGTAACTTCAAGTTTCTATGGGGTGAAGAATCATTAGCCTGAAAAGATAAAAAATGTTAAGATGGTTGTTCACGTGACACTCATATCCGAAAAAAACATTCTCTCAAACATACACACACATGCATAACCACACACACACACACACACACACACGCACATATATATGGATGTCGAGGTTTTATTTCGAACGCAACCTCTACATTTTTAACCAAAATCGGACTTACACCAGCAAAGAAGAGGGAATATATAAAAAAAAAGATCCAAAACAAGGCTGTAACTGCATCTGAACTGATATGACATTCGTACAGATTAAACACCATTCAATAAAGTCTGGTAGTATTGTGAGATACTGCTGGGGCGCCCTGGGTTAGTGGTAATGATGCTTCGGCCCCGAAATCATGCCTGAACCCAGGGTCATCGTCTGATGAAGACTTTACTGGAAGCAAAACTGCTTCTTTGGCGGCAGTTTTTGTATATATATATATATATATATATATATATATATACCATTTCAATCACATTTTTTACACATTTCATTTATCTCCGGACATGCTGTAAACAAATTACAGAACAAACGTGACGTATTGATATATAAGTGTAGACATATCAAAAATACCACCAGACTAAGACTTATATATATATATATATATATACATATATCAGTCAACAGCAAAGCTAAGCTGAGTAAATAACTAACAGGGCCCCAGTGAAATATACATTTATATTCAGAGTGTAAATACAACCGTTGAGAGGAAGGCCTCGAAACGGTTCACATTCTTTCCAGATGACCCTAATAAGATTTTTCGAAAAGGAAATGATAAGGGGCTAAAACTTTCATTCCACGAAGAAAATCCCATTATATAACGTTACTCTGTGAAACGTCAATAGCAAGAGAAGTATCTGTCTGTCCGCTCAATTTTTGGTGTGTATCAATTACTTATTCAGTAATTTCTTTATATATATATATATATATATATATATATATATATATATAGTCATCCACAGACAGATCTGCTTCGTTCTATCAGAACTCATCAGTGTGGCTAGACAGTATCTTCCCGTAGCTGGGATCGAAACCCGGTTGACTCAAACGTCACCCAAAGCTTCAAACTATTCAGCCACGAGGAGATATTAGCTGCGAAGTAAATTTTAAATGGTTATGAATCACAATTACTATTGTTTACATACATCCGTTCAACGGTAGCCAAGACCTCAATTCAACTACGAAGAGGCTTGCAATAGACGCTAATGGCAACACGATTACTTCTTCGCCAGAGAACTCAACCCCACAGGGGTAGGGGAGTATATATATCTCTATAGTCATCCACAGACAGATCTGTTTCGTTCAATCAGAACTCATCAGTGTGGCTAGACAGTATCTTCCCGTAGCTGGGATCGAAACCCGGTTGACTCAAACGTCACCCAATGCTTCTAACCATTCAGCCACGAGGAGATATTAGCTGCGAAGTAAATTTTAAACGGTTATGAGTCACAATTACTATTGTTTACATACATCCGTTCAACGGATATATATATATATATATATATATATATATTTTATCGGTTAGGTCTGATTTCCATATAGTCGATAGCCTATTGATAGCTGTCCATGCTTTCGTTAACCTCGTTTCGATGTCCTTTTCGGTTGATTCGACGCTGCTTCCTAGGTACGTGAATTTGTCTACTAGTTTAAGAGGGGTTCCTTCTAGAGTGGAGATGTCCCCCGTTTGGTTATAGCACATATATTCCGTTTTGTGTGCATTAACATGGAGGCCTATGCTTGCTGCTGCTCGTTCCAGGCTATGCAGAAGTGTTTCGGCTTGGTCAGGTGTATTTGCCAGTATCGCTATGTCATCGGCGTAGTCGGCGTCGGTAATTGTTGTTGCGGGATATCTTCTGCTTTTTTTCTTCGTCAGTTCGAAGCCATTCTCTTTGATTTTGTCAATCGATGTTCTAAGTACGTAGTCTAGACAAATGATAAAGAGATACGGAGCCAGCGTGTCCCCTTGTAGTACTCCTGCTACAATGTCGAAGTATTCTGTGTCTCCATCTGGTGATCGTACTTTTACTTTAGTGTTTCTATAGAGAATCGTTATTGCCGCTACGGTTTCTTTAGGTATGCCGTACGCTAGTAGGATTTGTTCCATCTTTCCTCTGTAAATGGAGTCGAAAGCCTTGGTAAAGTCGACAAATATTAATGTCGCTTGTAGGTTCTTTGCCCGTACACCTTCAAGGATTCTGCGGATGGTTAGTATTTGTGAGGTCGTAGATCTATTTCTTCGGAAGCCATTTTGGTTTTTTCTAAGTATGTTGTCGATTTTGGGTTCTATGCGGTTTCGTAGTAGGGCATTGTAGATTTTGGCAGCTATGGATGTAAGTGTTATGCCTCGGTAGTTTTTGGCTAATCCGAGGTCCCCCTTTTTAGGGAAGGGGAGTATGCATCCCTTCGTCCGTTTCTTCCAGGCAGCGGTCACATCGATACTGCTATATGGATGCACTACATGGACGCTAACAAAACGGCTCGAGAAGAAACTAGATGGCAATTACACAAGAATGCTGCGTGCAATCCTCAACAAGTCCTGGCAGCAACACCCAACAAGACACCAACTGTACGGCCACCTGCCCCCTATCACGAAAACTATTCAAGTTAGGCGAACCAGACATGCAGGACATTGCTGGAGAAGCAGAGATGAACTCATAAGAGATGTACTCTTATGGATCCCTACACACGGCCGCGCAAAAGCAGGACGACCAGCACGAACGTACATTCAGCAGCTGTGTGAGGATACAGGATGTTGTCCTGAAGACCTGCCTAGGGCGATGAACGATAGGGAGGAGTGGCGAGAGAGGGTCCGGGATATCCGTGCTGCCAGCACGATATGATGATGATGATATATATATATATATGACTATATATATATGACTATATATATATATCCAGTTATCGTCCGTAGACCACGGATGTGGATTATTCATGTATATTCTTCGCCAAAAGAAATTTATAATGATAAGTTAACCGTGGTTGGGTTTTCTTTCAGTTAAATTATATATATATATACATATATATATATATATAGGATTGGGTTCTGTGTGATTGCCACGTGTATTTCTATCTTAATTCATGACTTTACACCCTAAATAATTACGATTGTAATATAATTAAGGATGGTAATGGATTAAATTAGTTAATTATTTTATTTGTAGCTAAAAACTTTGAAATGAAGTGTAAGTCACATTCAAAGGTAAATTGTGTGCTGAAGGCATTGATTACTTGGTTGCGGGCTTCCATTTTTTTTAAGTTCAGGACTTGCGTACGTAAACATGTTACACATGCATCAATCTTGTTGTTGTAGGGTTCTTTTTCTTGAATTAGAGGTTGTGGACAGGATATTAAAAAGTAAACAAATATGTCGTCTGACCTAAGATAAGTTGACGTAACACTAAAAGTTAATGGCACGTGTTCTTATCATCATTCGCCGAGGAGAATAATTAATGTATATTATAAGCAGGGGAATTTTGTAATATAATAGCCGAGGGATTTCGGTTTCTGCCTTTGAGTTTAGTTAGGCTGAGAACCTTTCTGCTCAGCACATGGGTTAGTTGGGTGCAACATTGAGGCAGATGTTAACGCGGCCGCGCACGGGCGGATGGAGGTGTCACTCAGAAGTCCGAATAATCCGAGACAAAAAGGGTGACGGAGTGCGAGTGACGTCACGCACCGGAAGCGCGCTGAGGTTTGTGGAGGTTTGAAGAAAGTTAGCGAGTTGAGTGCTAGACGCCAAACGAGAAGGGTCGACTTTTGGAGCTCGCAGACGCGAGGCGAACTTGAGCCCTATGGGGAGGGAGCACTCGAGTTGGGGGCCAAATGAATAAGACAGCATAGAAGATTGTGCTTCTCCTCCTTACGTCGAAACCTTTAACTCAAAATTAATAAAAAGGTTTTGTACCTGAACAAGAAGTCGTTACGTGTTTTCGAATTCCGAGATTCCTATGTTCTTTAAATGTTCTATCGTTATGAACATTATATGTCCATTTCGCACATAGCGTTAATTGTGAATACAATTTGACGTTTTTTAGGCAGTTGAATTCAGAGTCGGAGATAGTCGTTTGAGCTCAAAGATTCAAGATCTTCGGAAGGGAAGAGACGAGCGGGATGAATAAATGTAAGTCGGTGTCTTAAACGTTCGTCTATCACCAATGCATCTCATCGCGTTTCTGTGTAAGGACTAATATATTTCAGTCTATATTTCTCTCGCGTTTCGATGACCGCTGCAATGAAATGTTACAGTCTGCTAATAAACTTTTCGTATTTGAGACAACTGAGGCCGCTTTGTACTTTTAGAAATGTAACATCAATTTACATTTATGATTCAGTAACGTAACAACGATTGATCGGCTACTTTTTCACTTTTCCGTCTGATAATTGTGCACATCACATGAAACGTAAAGTAACAAACTTCTAAGGTTCATACTTTTTTATATTTCTCTGGATTGATTTTTGTTATTTCGTTTAATGGCATATTATCCCTAATGGGTTAATTAATGCCAAAACATTCTTGATATGATTTGAAAGCAAATAGTTTGAAAGTTGGTAGGTGTTTTATGGTATATTAACTCTTGTGGATTATTTAATGCCATATCCTGTTTATATATATATATATATATATAGGCCTTCATGTCAATGCACACAAAACGTAATATATGTACTATAATCAAACAGGTGACATCTCCACACTAGACGGAACCCCTCTTAAACTAGTAGACAAATTCACTTACCTAAGAAGCAGCGTCTTATCAACCGAAAAGGACATCGATACGCGGCTAACGAAGGCATGGGCAGCAATCGATAGGCTCTTGATCATATGGAAATCAGACCTAACCGATAAAATGAAACGCAGTTTCTTCAGGCAGCTGCCGTATCGATACTGCTGTATGGATGCACTACATGGACGGTAGCAAAACGGCTGGAGAAGAAGCTAGACGGCAATTACACAAGAATGCTGCGAGCAATATTGAACAAGTCCTGGCGGCAACACCCCACAAGACACCAACTATACGGCCACCTACCTCCGATCACGAAAACTATCCAAGTCAGACGAACCAGATATGCAGGACACTGCTGGAGAAGCAGGGAGGAGCTCATAAGCGATGGACTGCTATGGACCCCCACCTATGGCAGGACGACCAGCACGAACATACATTCAGCAGCTATGTGATGATACGGGATGTAGCCCTGAAGACCAACCAGAGGCGATGAACAACAGGGAAAAGTGGCGAGAGAGCGTCAGGGATATCCGTGCAAGTGGCACGACATGATGATGATGATGATGATGATGTACAATTTGTAAGTGATTAACTTTATTTTTAACGACGTGTTAGAGTTCATTAGTTTGCACAAAGTTAAATGGTTAAAAGTATTGCAATTTAACATAAATAATTCTATTCATCGATTATTCGTATCTAACATTATCTTCACTCATCTGTCTGGTTTTTAAAAACAAATAGTAATTGTTCGTAAATGGTTGAACAGTTCTATTTGACCTATAGATAGGGCGCTAATAAATACTACCACTCCTGGTCAGACTGAACCTGAGAGCAATGAAAATAAGAGTGTACTTCATATTCTCTAAACTTCAGGACTGAAGCCTCCCCATCAGATAGAGTTTAGTATCATATCAAGTACACTCGTTATGGAGGTGGGGTCGTACCCCTCTGAAAAGTTGCAACGGATATTTTTCTGGTTTGAATATATATATATATATATATGTGTATATACGTGTGCATTCAATAAATTTCCAGACTTTTTTTTGTACAGGTACATAAAATTGTTTTAGACTCTTGAAAATTCAGTATGTTATTGCTATACATCTTATGAGATGACTGACCAATTTTTATGATTTCAGCTTTAAACGAACAGCTACAGCAGAAATTGAAATACACCCTACTGAAGCCTGATTGTCACAGCTGATGAACTTCAAAAATGCAATCTGGACGTGACGACACTTTAGAAGAACGATATGCAATAAAATTCTGTTTTAAACTTGGAAAAAATGCCACAGAAACGTATGGAATGCTTCAGACTGCTTTTCGACCATCTTGCGCGAATCGAGCATCAGTTTTTGAGTGGCATAAGAGATTCAAGGAAGGCAGGGAGTCTGTGAGTGATGATCAGAGGTGTGGGGGGAGTAAGGAAGTAAATACAAGGGTTATGGTTAGGCTTAGGGTTACTATGTTGAGGTTTTAAGGGAGTTCAGGAAGATATTCAGTCGGAAAAGGCCAGCACTCTTCAAACCGGGTCAGCGGCAATTCCACCAGGACAATACACCAGTCTACAACTCCATCCTTGTCACAGACTATTTGACCAAGATGTGCATCAAGACAACTCCTCACCCTCCCTATAGTCCAGACCTTGGTCCCTGTGACTTTTGGTTATTCCCTAAGCTCAGAGGCTGTCGTTATGAGACAATTGAGGAGATGAAAGAGGCTATGACGAAGGTCATTGACACGCTCACACAAGAGGACTTCCATGGGGCCTTCCAGACGTTGTTGGAACGGTACAGCAAATGCATTGCAACCGGAGGAGTTTACTTGGAAGGGGACTAGAGTTTCATGTGCGTACTATCAATAAAAGTGCCCGTACGAAAAATGTCTGGAAACTTTTTTTAATGATCCTCGTATATATATATATATATATATATATATATGTGTGTGTGTGTGTGTGTGTGTGTGTGCGTGTGTGTGTGTGTGTGTGTGTGTGTGTGTAAAGAGAGATGCAATGAATATGTTCTATATTTTCCATAAAAATGAATCACTAAAATTTCTCATCTATTTTTGGGCAAAGATTAACTTGCCTCTGTAATTTAAAACATGACATTGTTTCTCTGATATAAATTTGCAAAAAATAGACGAGAAATATCATTTCTATCGAGATGAATATGAGCTCAAAGCTTAGTTTATGGTCATCTTTTTCCAACTTACCAAAATTAGTCTGTACCTTTGATACCAGGAAAATTTGGCTGCTTTCTTGGGTTTAGTCAAGAAATAAAGAGAAACCGCGACGACTTTTATCGAATAATTTCCAATTCCTTCTCTCTCTCTCTCTCACTCGCTCTCTCTCTTTCTCTTTCTCGCACACACACACACACATACACACAAGTACTCACGCACACGCACACAAAGACATGCATGAGCATATAAGGAAACAAATGCACTCACACCGGTATATATATATATATATATATATATATGGGGGGTAGGTAGGTAGTCAAATATATATAATGGCTAGATTGTTCACAATGGTCTGAGAGACCGGGGTTCAATACCAGGTTGAGTCATACCAACACTCAGAAATATAACGTACGTATCAAGGGTAAAGTGGAGCAATCCAGGAAAAGAATTAGCGCCCTCCCCTCCACCCACATATAGTAGCAATTGAAAAGGAAGCCTTCAAGTCACCCTAGACTACGGTGGCCAACTTAACTTTTACTTTTACAGGGTGGAACGATAAAATTGTCGTCCTAAAGAAAACAACGCTATTGCTTTATTTTAAAAGAGGTAACTTGATTATGTAGCAGAGCTGACATCTATTCAATGTAGCCGCCTTCAGCCTCAATCACCACCTCGATACGGATCCGGAACTGAGAGCATGCCTTTTCCACAAACGCCGGCGGGAGCTCGGCGAATGGCGGCGATCAGGCTGGCTTTGGTGTTGTGAGAGGTCACGTTGGTGATTTTCACGACGTATGACCAAACGAAGTAGTCCAGCAGATTCAAGTTGGGGGGGAACGGGGCCAGTGAGAGAAGAGAACAAAGTCGTAGCATTCCTGAAGCCAAGCCTGGGCGTCTTTGGACTTGTGGGCCGGCGCCGAGTCCTGCTGCCACACCCAGGGTCTGCCACCGGCCACCTGATTGCACCAGGGGATCACTACACTCTTCAGCACATCCAGGTACACTTTGGTGTTGACTTTCAAGCCGAATTCGAAGATGTGAGGTGGCATGGTGTGGCCCTCACTTGAAACCAATCCAAAGACTATAACCGTAGCCGGAACTTTGTTTTTATCACCCTGGACACGTCCCTATTATTCGTGGCAATCCAGATCTGCATTTTGTGGGTGCTGGCAATGGTCTTGTTGTCATAACTTGGATCGGTAGAGAGCATGAGTTGTACAGCGGCGCATCTCCGATCTCGATCATTGAACATTGTGTTACTTTCAGACATGATAGAAGGCTCCTTTCGCTCTTGGGATTTGTACACAACTGGCCAACTAGTAGATAGTCTGCAACAAAACAAAACAAAAAAAGAAAACCGGTTTTCATTAAACGGAAATGGAATCATGTCTTTTCTAGGGCAACAATTTTATCGTTCCACCCTGGATATATATATAAGGAAACATGACTCTTGACAGGGACACTATATCAGTTTTTGACACTGAGTTTTTGCCCATGTCTCCTTGTCCCATTTTTTTTCTTTGTTTAACGAGTACGTGTTCATTGAAAAAATGTAACAAAAAGAATTTTTCTCCATTGTGTGAAATCTATTTGAAGAAGCTGGTTTCTCAGATAGAGTTGCCAGCTGAAATAAATTTATAATAATCAAATGACGGTTTATTTTTTTCAATTATATGTAAGAAATGTATATATTAATTATCAGGTTAAGTGGTCACGCATTTACCTTAACTAGTTAATTCGGCATCGCTTATGGGCGATATGGACCGGTGGTAGAGTTTCGGCTCTGAATTCTGTGGTTGCTGGTTCGATCTATAGTGGTGGAGATCACGGTATGCACTGCTGAGACCCAATAAGTGTTCCGTATGTCACGTGTAGGTGCTTGCTGAATTTTCTAGTCATGGTAATTCAATTAATATATTAATTATCATACATTGACCACTCCTGGAAGTTAATTAGAAAGATCTAATATATTCTCAAAAAGAATAATTCCTAACCCATATTCTTTGTGTATATATATATATATATACCTGCTACTTCGTACGAGAAGGATGCAACATTAGGTCAATTTTAAGTAGGTTTTACCATGTTTGAAATCAGGCTTTTCCTTTCCTGGACTGGTTGCATACAAAGGTTGAAAAACACAGTCTGTCCTAATATTTACCTATAGATGGAGGGAGAATACACCAATTCATGCCTTTCCCAAGGTTATTAGCGCTATCTGAAATGCAAACAGTCTCATCCAAGGTTTTAAACTCGTGTTACTGCGGCTATTACACCACAAACGCCTTTATATATATATATATATATATATATGAGGCCCAGTAAGGTCTAAACAGCTGTTCAGTGTTCCGTATGTCGCATGTAGGTGCTTGCTGAATTTTCTAGTCATGGTAATTCAATTAATATAACATTAATTCTTCTATTCAAAAACATATATATATATGAAGATCACCTCATTACCCATATATATTAAATATATTTGATTTGTAAACACATTTGTAAACTATCCTGAGCTCATTTTTTTATCACGTAAATAGTTTCAAGTATTGCTGTCTAATAAGATTAATTCTATTTGCTATTAATCGTTTGTTTGGACACATTGAAGTGGTTACAAATTTTGCTATTTAACATTAATTCTTCAGCAAATTGTTTCACTATAACAAATATTTCAACAAAATCTTATCCTTCCCACAAGCCGTTCCACTTCAAGGAGGAAAATCATTTTTTCTACACGACGATTCCCTTCAAATAACCTTTCAACGAAACCAGATTCTTTCAACAAACCATTCATCTGCTAATAAATTCCAATATAGCAGACCTCTCCCTTCCCCCACCTTTTTAATCTGATTTGGCTTTAAATGAGCGAACAGGTTGACATGCCGTAAAACAAACAAACACAAACAAACACTAATTCTATTCAATGCTAATCATTCATTTGCACACAGTCAAAATTGGCAAGTATTGTTATGCAATACCAATAATTCAATATGCATAAAATAACCCTAATTATGTGTGTTAGTGGGTAGAGAGACCTGTCTATGGGAGATGGGTGATCTCTCTACCCACTAACACACATGATATAACACGCTACGACAAACTAATCAAGTTAGGAATACCAATCATACAAACCCCATAACGAACCATTAAAAACACCACCAACATCACAAAACAGACCAACAACGAAACCACCTCTCCCGCAGACATATACTCCATTCCATGCAAAGACTACAACAAACATTACATCGGCGAAACTCAATGCAATGTAGGGAAAAGAATTTACGATTAAAAACGATCAATCGAAACATATATATATATGTGTGTGTGTGTGCGTGTGTGTGTGCATGTGTGTGTCCACAAATGAATTTGGATATAGGACTTAAGGTTTTTATTTCATATAATTAGGCTCTTCGCGTTTTTCCAACTTTATGGCCATTTTAGGAGACTAATAAATGTTAGGTGTTAGGGGAGTCTTTTTTTCTGGTTAATATAGAGAAGACCTTTTTTGATAGGGTTGTGATGCCTTTTTATATCTAGGGTTTGTGTCTGTAAATGTCCTTGTAGAGTTAATTGTCCGGGAAATCTTTTTGCTTCTCCTGATGTTTTTCATGTATTTACAAGAATATAATCTCTCTCTCTCTCTCTCTCTCTCTCTCTCTCGCTCTGTGTGTGTGTGTGTGTGTGTTATTTTGTGTACATTCACATGCATGCACGTGCATCCATGTATACACACATGTACAAATATATATTCAGGGTTGTTGTTTTTATCTTTCTCTCTCTCCTTCCCGAGTTGAATGTAAGATAGTCTGTGTGTATAAATGTTTGCGTTTGTGACTGTATGCGAGTAGTTTGGTTCAGTTTGTGTGTGTGTGTGTGTGAGAGAGAGAGAGAGAGAGAGAGAGAGAGAGAGTAAGGCTCTGTTTAATGTAGGTTTAAATCTATCTATTTTCTGCTAATTTAAAGTTACTTTTATATAAAGAAACTTAAATAAAATTGTTCAGAGCCTATGTGTATTTTTTACAATTGCAACATTTGATTATGTAGACTACGTTTTTGAATTACACCTTAGATTTTTATTCATCATAAATGTCGTTTTCGAGATTTCGAAGGCATAGGATATTCCTTCTTCCACATGTTTTATGTTTGCATTTTGTGACTTAATGCGTTGGGTTTTTTTCAAATTTAGATGAGGATAGTGCATTTAAAGTTTTTTGACTGTCTTTGCTTTTAATGATTTTTGTTGTGTCTCGCTGTTTTTTATATTTTATCGTTGTTTTTAAGTTGTTCAAGATTCTTTGTTATATCTGTGAGTAATTCTGGGTTGTTTTTGTTAAATGTTGAGACATATACTAAGAGTTCTTCGTTACTGTGTTTTTGGGGGTTCGCAGTTCTTTTAATGGTATTTTTCTGTTAATTCGAATTCCTCATTTATTAGTGTTGCAGGATATCCTCTCTGGTGAAGGCCTACACATAATTCTTCAAGACGGGGTTTTTCTTAATGACTATGGTGCATATTGCACATGCTTGGGCATAAGGAATGGATTTTATGCAATTTGGGGGGTCGTGACTTTTGAAACGGACATATTGCTGAGAGTTTGATGGCTTGTGGTTAATATTTGTTTCAGTTTGGTAGGTTTTTTTTATGAGGATGTCTAAATATGGTAATTATTTAAAACTGCTTTCTATGGTGAATCATATTTCAGGGTGTAGGGTTTGGAGTAAATTATGCAAATCGTTAACGTTGCCCTATGGGCATTTCTAAGATATTGAACAGTGATCGAGGTAATTTATCTATGATCTAATGATTTTTGTTTTTATCTTGTTGAATTTTTTTTATCTTTGATTTCATATAGATTTCCCTAAGTCTGCTAAGGTGAGGGTGGCGCACATTAGTTGGTTGATTGGGTTTTACGGCATATCAACTTTTGTAGGTTATCTAATGCCAAATCCATTTTCATATAAATAATCAGTTCTATTTCAAACAATTCACTTTAGCATGAGAACACAATTTGATTGCCAAAAACATTTCTATTTCAAGCCATTCAGTTTAGTCAAACAATTCTAATTAAAACAACTGAGTTAAGCATAAATACGCAGTTTAGTTCTTCGTGACTCATAGATAGGACCCGATGAAGTGTTTCCACTCCGTGCCAGAGTGGACCTGGGAGCCATGGCAATGAAGGAGTGCTCCACATTTCATAAAGCTCCAGCATTACTGGAACCTCTACATCAGATTGTTTTGTGTCATATCTAGGACACTCGTCGGGGGCCTCTTACCCCTCTGCAGAAATGCAGTTGGTGTATTCCACAGCCTCATCCCACTGGGGCAAAGTGCGTGTTAGTACCATTTTAGTTCCTATCGCTGTTCCTAGGGTTTGGATGTACTTTATGTTGTCGAACTGAAAACAGTTATCATTTAGCGTTAGTTCTCTACTCTCGATGATAAGTGTAATATTTCTGGGTATTTTTCTGTCCAAAATGAAATGCCCTGTTTTTCTATTCATATAGGGTATATTACTGTTTAGGTTTGTGAGATCTAATGTAACCATGAGAGTGTCGGGATAAGTTTTTTGTTGTATGGAGTTTAAAAAGTGGATGTTAGCTCTAACGTAGCTTTTTTCAAATATTATTTAGAAATTGTTTTTATTGAATGTCTGTTAGTTTGCTGAGCCAGTCGGTGGGGCATGATGGGTATGCTGCTAAAGGTATAAGTTTGTGGTCACTCGGGTTTGGAATTTTTATTTACTCCTATTTTTGCATTTCTACAATTATTTTTATATCCCCGGATTTGTAAATTTTTGGTAATCCGTAAAAACTGCTTGTTTTTAGGACATAGTTAAGAATTCCTTTATTTTTTTTTTTTAGTTAATATTTAATTCTGTGATTTGCATTGTTTTGTAATTTTTGATATGTTATTATTATCTGCGTTTGTATCAATTATTTTATTGTTAGTTTCATGCCTTAATATTTCTTGGATTTTTGTTCTGTAATATGTTTTATTTAAATTGATTATGACACTTCCCTTGTCAGTTTCTTTTATAATAATGTTTTTGTTTTCCTGTATATTTCAAGGCTCGTCTTTGTTTCTGTGGGAAACTGTTTAGTGTAGTTTTTTTTTTTTTTATTCTTTTAGGTTAATTTTCCTGAGATTCTCAAAGAATGTGTTTAATTCACTACTGATATCTTTACTATTACCAGCCGATTAGCCAAGTGGGTAGAGGGTTCGTCAATGACCCGGGAGACCGGGGCTCAATCCCAGGTCGAGTCATACCATAAAACCCAACCAAACCAAATCATATACATTTGATATATATGTATAAACAGAATATGGCATTAAATAATTTACAAGGGTTGATATGCCATAAAGCCCAACCAACTAACAAATTCATTTTAAGCTTGATATACACGCATATATATATATATATATATATATGTGTGTGTGTGTGTGTGTGTGTGTGTGTGTGTGTGTGTGTGTGCACGCGCGCGTTCGTGTCTGTGCGCACGTATGTGTGTGTGTGATTATTTTTTTTTAATTAATTAACGATTCTTTGATTATGAAAGACTCAAACAATTAGGCAGTCAAACAAATGATTAGACAAAGAAGCAAACAATCAAAATTATAAATGTCTGTATTTTCTTAAAGATGTAGGTAAGATCGAATGTTCAGTCTTTAGAGAAGATTAAATCAAATAGTTTTTCTCTTATTCTCGTTCTGTCAATGGTACCTACCGAAATTACACCTTTCTCTTCAACTAATTGAAATGATTTTAAAAGGAACCTTAAACATCTATAGTCGGAAAATAGACTCAAGATATTCCTTTTTTGGAATCAGTTCCAATTGTACTATTCTAAATCACAGGTTTCCTGGATATGACACTAAAAAAATGATGGTGCGGTTCCAGTAATGCTGGGGCTTTGGGGGATGCGGGGTACTCCCTTATTGTCATCGCTGCCAGGCTTAGTCTGGCCCGGTGTAGCAGCACCTGATAGGGTCCTATCTATGGGTCAAATAGAACGGTTTAAACTGTGTACTTATGTTAAACTAAATATATGCATTAAAATGTTTTGGGCATTAAATAACCTACGATGTTTGATATGCCATCAAACCAAACCAAATCAAAAATCTAAACTGCAGGAATTATCTTTTGAATTTCCTATCGTTTGGTTTGATTTGGTTTGGTTTTATGGCATATCATCCATTGTAGGTTATATGCCAAATACATTTTTATACAAATAAGCAGTTCTATTTCACACAATTCAGTTTAGCATAAGTACAGTTTTTTTTTGTTCACACACAGTTAAATCTAAAAACTGTTCTATTTCAAACAATTGAGTTTAACATAAATACAGTTTAGTTCTATTCGACCAACAGATAGGACTCTATCTAGTGCTACCACTCTAGACCAGAGTGGACCTGGGAGTGATTGCAATAAAGGGGTATTCTGCATTCCCTAAAACTCTGCATTCCCCATAGCTGCAGCATTTCTGAAGCCTCAAATCAGATTGTTTAGTGTGTTATCCAGAACATTCGTTGAGGGTGGAAGGTTCTTACCCTTCCTCAAAGAAGTAGTCGGTGAATTCTACATTCCAGCAGAATGAGCCACTTACCTATCTTTCTATCTCTCTTAATTTTTATTCCCCAATTTTTTCATAAAACGCGATCACTGTCTTCTATCATTTCAAATATCCTTACCTCTATCTGCACAATCTTGTCTTCCATTTTCCTCCTTTCCGCATTTCGTGCGCGACGTGTTCCCTAGCTTAGTAAAGAATTTTAAAAAATAACGATTTTCTTATAGATCAGATTTTATTTTTGTTGAGGCGTGTGACATATAAAACAGAAAGAATTAACTTTTAAACTCAAAAATGATTGCTATCAAATTAAGAATAACTTAAGATTACTCAATTCTGTTCTGTCAGTGTCCCCGTGGCAAAATGACTAAAGTTCGCACTGCGGCTTCGTAATAAGAGAGTTCGACTTCTACCCACACTATAATGTTTACTTTCGGACTAATACCCTTGAACAAAGCATGAAACCTCTTATTCCCGAGCAATGGGTTGAAGAGTATCACTACTATTCTTCTCCAATGACTTTCGCATGAAATAACCCACGAAAGTTGATTTGCTCAGTCGGCTGGGGCTGTAGAATACACTGCACCTCTGCAGAGGGGTAAGAACCCTCAATGAGTGCCTTGGTATGACACTAAGAATTTGATGGTGAGGTTCCAGTAATGCTGGGACTTTGGAGAATGCAGAGTACCCCTTCATTGCCATTGTTCCTAGGTCCACTCTGCCCCGGCGTGGTAGCACCTGATAGGGCCCTATCTATGGGTTAAATAGAACTAAGTGCATACTTATGCTAAACTGAATTGTTTGACTAAACTGAATAGCTTGAAATAAAAATGTTTTTGACAATTAAACCGTACTTACAATTAAACTGCGTGCTTATGCTAAACTGGATTATTTGAAATGGAACTATTTTTGACGCTGAAACTGTTCTTACACTAAACTGATTAGTTTAATCAAGAACTGTTTCGACATTTAACTGTGTGCAAACAAAATCTGTACTTATACTAAACTGAATTAGCTGAATTACAACTGCTTGACTAAACTGAATTGCTTGAAATAGATATGTTTTTCACAATTAGACTGTACAT
Source organism: Sepioteuthis lessoniana (assembly GCA_963585895.1). Classification (NCBI taxonomy): domain Eukaryota; kingdom Metazoa; phylum Mollusca; class Cephalopoda; order Myopsida; family Loliginidae; genus Sepioteuthis; species Sepioteuthis lessoniana. The sequence continues at coordinate 62,605,179 of OY757923.1, read as the reverse complement.
ACAAGTAAATTGCGTGCTTATGATAAACTGAATTGTTTGAAATAGAACTGATTATTTACAGTAAATGGATTTGGCGTTAAATAAACTACAAAGATTGATATGCTATAAAAACCCAAACAACCAACCAACCAACCAACCAACCAATGAAAGTTGATATGCTGTTAAACAAAGAAACAGCACCCTCATCCCAGATCATCATTAAATATAGAAATATATTTTTCCTTGAAAGAAGCAACAAATTAAACAGTCGAGACGAATCAACCTCTTTTATAGTAATCAGAAGTCTCATTTTGAAAATAAATTAAGCGATGTTAAAAAATTAAATGCCACCTTGAAGGAACAGAATGACATTTTTTCATTTAAACGAAATTAAGTCAAAACTTTTGAGTTGATTTATTGAAAGAACCTATAAATTAACTAAATGTTTCATCGCTTATTTAAAAGATTGATGTAGGCTTAAACATGATGATGATGATGATGATGAAAGTATTCTGGGTTTTAATCTTTCAGAGTTAACAAGGGAAGTCTAATTCTATCGTCCTCTTAACTATGAACTCAAAGAAACTCTTGCGTTTTATATGGAAGCTCTAATTGGTCAAGAAATTCAATAATACAGATTAAAAAATTACAGATTCTTGAGCCTATTTTATCACGAAAATGTACGCTTTTTGTAAATCAGTAGATTTTTCCATAAATATTCCCCTTCTTGATTAATATATATATATATCGATTCAAACCAAAAAGTGTTCACTGTTTATCAACATTACAGAACAATGAAAATGATTAGATAAAATGTATATTGGAGGTGTCCTCGTGGTGTAATGGTTAATGCGATGGACTGCGGAATCGTAGTAAGCGAGTTCGTACTCCAGTCGTGCTATTACGTTCACTTTCGGGCAAATACCCTTGGGAAAGGTATGAACCCCCTCATCCTCCCAGCTATGGGTTAAATAGTACCACTACTGTTCTTCTAGGAGAATAGCATTGGCATTAAATAACCTGCAAAGGTTGATATGCCATTAAACAAAGAAAGTATTAAAATGTATATTCTACTTGAGGAGAATTCATCATCATCATATCGTGCTGGCAGCACGGATATCCCTGACCCTCTCTCGCCACTCCTCCCTATTGTTCATAGCCCTAGGCAGGTCTTCAGGACAGCATCCTGTATCCTCACATAGTTGCTGAATGTATGTTCGTGCTGGTCGTCCTGCTTTTACACGGCCATGTGTGGGGGTCCATAAGAGTACATCACTTATGAGTTCGTCCCTGCTTCTCCAGCAGTGTCCTGCATGTCTGGTTCGTCTAACTTGAATAGTTTTCGTGATGGGAGGCAGGTGGCCGTACAGTTGGTGTCTTGTGGGGTGTTGCCGCCAGGACTTGTTCAAGATTGCTTGCAGCATTCTTGTCTAATTGCCGTCTCTCTTCTTCTCCAGCCGTTTTGTTAGAGTCCATGTAGTGCATCCATATAGCAGTATCGATGCGACCGCTGCCTGGAAGAAACTGCGTTTCATTTTATCGGTTAGGTCTGATTTCCATATAATCGATAGCCTATTGATAGCTGTCCATGCTTTCGTTAACCTCGTGTCGATGTCCTTTTCGGTTGAAACGACGCTGCTTCCTAGGTAAGTGAATTTTTCTGAGGAGAATTAAGCCAGGGAAAATTTACCAATCTGTTTTTATAATTTTTTTCACTTTTCTTTAGCATTCTCTGATTAATGTTCCATTTATGGTATGATATGCCAGGGTACAAATTTTTGAATGTAGACAAAATTTTTCGTCATTGACTTGTTTGAGTCTGTCAATTGTTAATATTTCTGCTGTTGTTTTTATCTGCTTTTCTACGCTAAGTAATGGTTGTTTTGTAATAATCACTAGTCCATTATTATAAGTACTACAAAAATATGTGACTTTTCGACTATTTGTTGAAGACTACAAAATTATCCAGATTTGAGTTGAATTTGGAGCCCATCAACTTTGAAAACCCAGGATAAAAGTTTGGCTTTGCTAAGGAACTCGGTTGAGCTGAAAATGATGGAGGAATTCAAATGTCTCATTGAGAACTTTTGTTGACCAAGTCTGTGATTAATTGTTGACTTTTGAAAATCAAATCAAGCGTTCAGATGCGTATTACAAAGAACTAAATATTCCTGTAATTTTTCTTCGTTTAAAGAAATACATTCGTCAGCGAATCGACACAGTTCCATTTTATAGCATTCGTGCGTCCACGGGATTTCGACATGTTAGGTGTTTTTATTAATTACTTTTTAACACCTAAATATATTTTTCCGTATTCTGATAACAACTATAAACGACTGAACAGTTTGCTTTTAGGTTTTACTGATATTTCCTGATTTGATAAGAAAATGGAAATTTACTAAGCTTTTTGCTTAGATGTGGCACAAGGCCATATGAAAGGGGCACCCAATGAGACTCGAACTCACTCGTGTAGGTTTGCTAGTCGAGCTTGCTAACCATTACACCACCAGAGGCGCCTTGATTTGATAAGAAAATGTTTTATTTTCATATGGGTAGTGAAGTCAGTATCGAAATTTGTATGTCTGAAGATTTTTTGGTTGTTGGTTGTTTAAAACTGGATTTCAAAAATCAGGGTTGATCTCAGAGAAAATGTCTCCTTAGCCATGAAGAAATAAGAATTGTGATTGTTTTTGTCGAGATGTTCTGTTGAATTGTTTCAAGGTGTAAAAACTATGTTCAGGAAATCTTTGCTTCTATGTCCTGGTGTTTCTCCGTTTTCCGGTTGTCCGTAAAATTGTTTCTTCGAGAGAAATAAATCCATCGTTTTGAAGAAAAGATAAGGCAAATCATTTTGTAGAAGAATTTGTTTAATTTTCAAATGTCACCTGGTCTGTTGATCCTTTTCGTTCTTTTTTGTGGGGTGGGGACCAATTATTATTAATCTGACGAAAGATATTTGTTGATTTGTTCTTCGTGAATAGTTCGCAGAGGGGTTAGTTTAAGCTTTGGCGAAGAATTTTGAGACATTTGTTAAAGAAGAAAACTGTGTATATCAAGTGTTGGTAAGTATTGCTGCGGACGTTTTGGTATTATTTAGAGTTGTATAGTTGTGTTTACGGCATATCAACTATTGTAGGTTATTAAATGCCAAATACTCTTTATACATTTATATTAAATATACAGGATTTGGTTTGGTTTGGTTTGGTTTTATGGCATATCAACCATTGCAGTTTATTTAAAGACAAATCCTCTTTATACATTTATATTAAATATACAGGATTTGGTTTGGTTTGGTTTGGTTTGGTTTTTTGGCATATCAACCATTGCAGTTTATTTAATGACAAATCCTCTTTATACATTTATATTAAATATACAGGATTTAGTTCAGTTTGGTTTTATGGCATATCAACCATTGCAGTTTATTTACTGACAAATCCTCTTTACACATTTATATTAAATATACAGGATTTAGTTCGGTTGGGTTTTATGGCATAGCAACCATTGTAGGTTATTTAATGCCGAGTCCTGTTTTTACATATATATTTGATATATATGATTTGTAATCTTATTTTGTAGATACATTATTAAACGAACCGGAGCTCAGCTTTTGTACACAGTTAAACGATTTCAAGTATTTCTATCTAGCACAAATATTTCTATTTACTGTTGATTATATCTTTGCACAAGGTTAAATGGTTTCAGGTATTTCTATCCAACACGAATATTTCTTTTTACTATTTATTATTTCTTTGCACAAGGTTAAATAGTTTCAAGTATTTCTATGTAACTGTAACAATGTAACATCGGTAATTTGTTTTTATAGCCCCTAACCGACTGAGCTGATTTAGAAATTTGTCTGAGCGTTGCAGGTCAATAATTTGTTGAAGATTCTCAATATGTTTGTTATATTATTTATTGAAGTGTACAAATAGTCATCAATAACTTATTTTTGTTCGCGCGTCAGAATGTGATGAATAATTTGTAGAAGGTTGCATCCTTAATATATTCTGCCCTAACGGATTCACTAAAAAAAAAAAATTAAACTATTTATTTGTTTGTTCGTAAGTCGAAGGTCGCGAATATTTTGTGTGAGCCTTTTATTTATAGTTCTAAGTCGGAAGTCACGAATAATTTATGTGACCCTTTTATTTAAATTCCTACGTCCGGAGTTACTGATAATTTGTGGCGGAAAAGTGATGGAATGATTTAATAAAACACAAAATCTACATGCATGTCTCGGCATTAAGTTACCGTCTTCTTTAAGTCGATATATTTATTCATCTCCTCGAGTTCATCATTTCTAATCTTTATCTCATGAATTTAATTCTAACGTTGTCTATCTTGACGACAACAGCGCAGTTGTAGGTAAGTAAAAATCATTTGCAATACAATATAACAATATTAAGTTGTAAATAAAGTTGTTAACCTTAGTCGAGGTTGGCCAAAAGGCTCCCTTTTTAATCGCTACTACATCGACGTGTAGGAGAGGGCGTTACTTCTTTCCCTGGTTTGCTCCACTTTACCCTTGATACGTACTTAATAATGCTGAGTGTTAAGCAATGAGGTATCAAGAACCATTTTTGAGTCTTTGGTATGACTCGACATGGAATTGAAATCCCGTCTCCTTGGGCCATTGGTTAACACACTACACACTAGGCCAATGGACTAGGACATTAATAGCATCCAGCAATAAGGACTCGTATTACACGTAGGTTTTAAGATGGTCACTGATGTTCATAAAGTAATTTGTGTTAAAATCTATTAATTTATGCCCAACACACTTCTCGCTTTCAAAATCTGATATCACAAATATTTTCCACCCTGTCAGCAAAGGTTGAAGAATAGGTCCTCAACGAAGACGTAAGACTCCTTCCTAATTCCTGAGGGTTGGATCCTTGTGATTGAATGGTCCGTAACCCAGGTTTTAAGTGGTCACGTGTCAAGCAATATTCTTCTTCGGTCCTTAGGTGGGCTGGACGGGCAGTCGGAGAGGCCTGATCCGATCAATCGGCAAATGTTAAGCCTTAGCACCTATAGGATTGTCCAGACCGTATTTGGACAAACAAAAACCCAAACCCCTTTTTTATTTTACAGTTGCTTGGAAATGGTGCCTTGAGTCAGCTGCGTCGAGAGAAACAGTTAATGAAAACTATGTCTACCAATGAAGTAGTTTACGTAAAGTTGTTGAAAATTATTTCTACTAACATACGCGTAAAACATAAAAATCATTTCTGTCAATTAATTAATTAACACGCAGAATTTAAAGAGAATTATTTCTACTAGTTTTATTGATAAACAGGAGATTAATGAGAATTGTTTCTACCAGTTTTATAGATACACAGGAAATTAATGAGAATTATTTCTACCAGTTTTATTGATACACAGGAAATTAATGAGAATTATTTCTACCAGGTTTATTGATACACAGGAAATTAATGAGAATTATTTCTACCAGTTTTATTGATACACAGGAAATTAATGAGAATTATTTCTACCAGGTTTATTGATACACAGGAAATTAATGAGAATTATTTCTACCAGTTTTATTGATACACATGAAATTAATGAGAATTATTTCTACCAGTTTTATTGATACACATGAAATTAATGATACTCATGATATCACATATACAAAAAAAAAGATTTGGCATTAAATAGCCCAAAAGAGTTGATGTGCCATTAGATAAAAATAACTAATAAACCAACAAATAACCATTCTTATTATGTAAGAACCTCTGTGTAGACAACATTGCTTGTGATGTATTTGTTCAACTAGTTTGAATATTATTCTAAAGTTTGTGTCTCTCAAGTGATTTATTTACCTACTTTTGCATAAAAAAATGTAATTACAGTGTATTTTTATCTGCTCTGTAGACAAATAACAACGTTCTCTTCGATAAATATTTCTTTTCGGGAAAAATTAGAATTTAAAGCAAACGAAGTGACCCTAGAGCAAGTGTCGCTTTACAATGTGTGAGCAATACTAAAGTGGGCCCTGACTTTTTATCTATCTTTATGACAGCAGATGTTTAACATACACTTTAAATATACATTTTTTTTTATTTCATTCATATCTTGCGGAAAACTTATGAACAAGAAAACAATAGAAATAAGCGTGCTATGAAAGTGGAGTATTTCCTTTGGGGTTAGACTTTTACATATTAACCTGAAACGAAGGTTGCAGAAGCAGTGGAACTTATGAATTGGTGTCTCAGTGTGAAAATAAAACGTTATGTGGGTAATAGAAATCTTAGTGCTTATTGGTTGAGATATATCACGTGATGCAAGGCAGAAGACAGATAACTAATTTGAAATTTTTGTGATTTCCTTTTAGACACAAAAGTTGGGTTAGTCAAAAATTATAATTGAGAACCCTCTCAAAGAACCAGCAAGAAAATGGAAAAAAACGATATAAAATGAGATATTACACTTAAAATCATGGTTGTCAGCTTCTTTTCATAAAACTGAAAAAAAAATTTACTCTGTAGACAGATTAACCACCGAAAAAAATTAGTCCCGAAGTAACACAATAAACAGATTGGCCACTGAAGGAAACTGGTCCAATAGAAACACTGTGAACAGAAATACTAATGTTGTAAGCTTGTTTAACATTAACACGATGAACAGGTTGACCACTAAAGTAAACTAGTCCAAAATTGACACTGTGCACGGAAAGAACAAGGAAGAAAATTTGCCTAAAATTAACACGATGAACAGGTTGACCACTAAAGTAAACTAGTCCAACATTTACACTGTGCACGGAAAGAACAAGGAAGAAAATTTGTCTAAAATTAACACGATGAACAGGTTGACCACTAAAGTAAACTAGTCCAAAATTGACACTGTGCACGGAAAGAACAAGGAAGAAAATTTGTCAAAAATTAACACGATGAACAGGTTTACCACTAAAGTAAACTAGTCCAAAATTGACACTGTACACGGAAAGAACAAGGAAGAAAATTTGTCTAAAATTAACACGATGAACAGGTTGACCACTAAAGTAAACTAGTCCAACATTGACACTGTGCACAGAAAGAACAAGGACGAAAATTTGTCTAAAATTGACACGATGAACAGGTTGACCACTAAAGTAAACTAGTCCAACATTGACACTGTGCACAGAAAGAACAAGGAAGAAAATTTGTCTAAAATTAACAAGATTAACTGAATGATCACTGATAGAAACTAATTCAATATTAATACTGTGTACAGAAAATTAACACGATTGACTGTTTGACAATTAAAGTAATCTTGTCCAATACAAACGAATCCACTATTAAACACTGTGCATAGAAAGACCAATGAAGTTAACTTATCCAAAATTAATACGCTTATCAGGTCCATTTCTAAAGTAAACTCGCCCAATATTTACTAGTCCAATATTAACTAATCCAATATTAACACTGTACAGAGAAAGACCAATGATTTAAACTTGTCCGAAATTACCACCGTAAATAGGTTCACCACTGAAGTAAATTAGTCCAATATTAACTTGTCCAATATTAACTTTGTGTACAGAAAGACCAATGAAGATTGTCTAAAATTAACACGATGAGCATATTGACCACTGAAGGAAATTAGTCCAATATTTAACACTGTTGGTTGGTTAGTTGGTTGGATTTATGGCATGTCAACCTTTGTAGGTTATTTAATACCAAATCCATTTTTATGTAAATAATCAGTTCTATTTCAAACAATTCAGTTTAGCATGAGTATACAGTTTAATTGTCAAAAACGTTTCTATTTCAAGCTATTCAGTTTTGTCAAACGGTTCTTATTCAGCTAATTCAATTTAGTATTAGTAAAGATTTTGTTTACACACAGTTAAACGTCAAAACAGTTCTATATTATAAAAAATTCAGTTTAGTCTAAGTAGAGTTTCAATGTCAAAAACAGTTCCATTTCAAACAATTCACTTTAGCATAAGCGCGCAATTTGAATGTAAGCATGCAGTTTATTTTTCAAAAACATTTCTATTTCAAGCAATTCTGTTTAGTCGAACAGTTCTAATTCAAATAATTCAGTTTAGCATAATTATGCAGTTAGTTCTCTTTAACCATAGATAGGGCCTTATCAGATGCTACCATTCCGGACCAGAGTGGACCTGGGAGCAATGGCAATGAACGGGTGCCCCGCATTCCCCAAAGCTCCAGCATCACTGGAGCCTCATCAGATCGTTAAGTGTCATATCCAGGATACTCCTTGGAGTGGGGGTCTTACCCCTCTGCAGAGGTGAAATCGGTGTATTCTACAGCCCCAGCCGAATGGGCAACATTAACACTGTATATAGAAATACCATTGAAGTAAACTTGCCCAATACTACAAGTTTACCAGTAAAGTAAACTAGTCAAATATTAACTAGTCTAATATTAACTAGTCTAATATTAACTAGTCTAATATTAACTAGTCAAATGTTTACACTGTGCACAGAAAGACCAATAATGTAAACTTGTCCAAAATTTACAGGGTGAATAAGTTGACCACTAAAGTAAAATAGTCCAAAATTAAATAGCCCAATATTAACTACTCTAATATTAATTCGTCCAATGTTAACACTGTGTATAGAAAGACCAATGAAGAAACTTGTCTAAAATCAACACGATTTACAGGTTGACACCTAAAGTAAATAAGTCCAATATTAACTTGTCCAATATTAACACTGTGCATTGAAAGGCCAACGATGTAAATTTGTCCAAAATTAACACGGTAAACAGGTTGACCACTAAAGTAAACGAGTCCAATACTTACTAGTCCAATATTAACTAGTCCAATATGAATACTATGTACAGAAAGACCAATGATGTAAACTTGTCGAAAACTAACACGGCTGACCACTAAAGTAAATATTTCCACTATTAACACTATGCACAGATAAATCATCGAAGTAAACCAATCCAATTTCCATGCTTTACACAAATAGACCACTAAAGTAAGCTTGTCCAATATCAACGCCTCTTTGATCTCCACACAAAACGGTAGTTCTCTGAAATTAGTAGAAAAGTTCACCTACCTTGGAAGCAGTATCTCATCAACCGAAACTGACATCAACACGCGTCTAACAAAGTCATGGACAGCTTTCGATAAACTATCGGTCATATGGATGTCAGACCTTACTGATAAAATAAAACGCAGTTGTTTTTTTTTTCAAGTAACGGTCGTGACGATACTGCTATATTGATGCACTACATGGTCGCTAACTAAACGGGTGGAGAAAAAGCTTGACAGCAACTACTCGAGAATAATGCGAGCAATATTGAATAAGTCTCGGAGACAGCACCCCACAAAGCAGCAGCTGTACGGCCACTTACCACTCATAGAAAACTATCCAAGTAAGAAGAACCAGACATGCGGGACACTGCTGGAGAAGTTGAGATGAACTCATAAGTGACATACTCCTGTGGACCCCCTCACATGGACGAGCAAAGGCAGGACGTCGAGCTAGGGACATACATACAACAACTCTCTACCGATACAGGATGTTGCACTGAATACCAACCGGAAGCAATGGATGATAGAGAGGGTTAACGGTAGAGGGTCAGGAAGATCATTTCTGATGGCGCGACGTGATGATGATGATGATGAATATCAACGCTCTGAACTGATAAACCTTGAAGCAAACTTCTCCTATCTAAATACTGTTCACAGATGGACTTCCGAAGTAAACTTTTCTATTATTAGGACAGTGCACACAAATACAACTGTAGGGATCTAGTCAACTAATAATATCAGTGTGTCCTTTCGATATCAAGGGATTACATGACTCCAGAAATGTAGTAGATAGGGAAGATAGATATATAGATAGATAAGTGACAATTCCTTTGAATTTAGGATTTTTCCACTTCAAGACTGTTTACCCACTCCAGTGTGTATAAAATATACTTATTCCTACTGTTTGAACCAATATTGAGTTGCTATTAGAGCAAAGAGAATGCAACCGAAATTTGAACACGGCCTGCCTCTTCCATTCTATACGTAAATAACCATTTCACCATCAAAAAACCTAGCTGGTTTTAAAAATTAAAAGTGCATCAAAATGGAAGCAAGGAAAGAAGAAAAGAAGAAGTGAGCAGAAAAGTGATAAAGCAATGAAGAAAATATTGAAGGAAGGAAAGAAGAAAGGAAGAAGTGAGCAGAAAAGTGATAAGACGACGAAGAAAATGTCGAAGGAAGGAAAGAATAAAGGAAGAAGTGAGCAGAAAAGTGATAAAGCAATGAAGAAAATATTGAAGGAAGGAAAGAAGAAAGGAAGAAGTGAGCAGAAAAGTGATAAGACGACGAAGAAAATGTCGAAGGAAGGAAGAAAGAAAGGAAGAAGTGAGCAGAAAAGTGATAAAGCAATGAAGAAAATATTGAAGGAAGGAAAGAAGAAAGGAAGAAGTGAGCAGAAAAGTGATAAGACGACGAAGAAAATGTCGAAGGAAGGAAAGAATAAAGGAAGAAGTGAGCAGAAAAGTGATAAAGCAATGAAGAAAATATTGAAGGAAGGAAAGAAGAAAGGAAGAAGTGAGCAGAAAAGTGATAAGACGACGAAGAAAATGTCGAAGGAAGGAAGAAAGAAAGGAAGAAGTGAGCAGAAAAGTGATAAAGCAATGAAGAAAATATTGAAGGAAGGAAAGAAGAAAGGAAGAAGTTAGCAGAAAAGTGATAAGACGACGAAGAAAATGTCGAAGGAAGGAAAGAATAAAGGAAGAAGTGAGCAGAAAAGTGATAAAGCAATGAAGAAAATATTGAAGGAAGGAAAGAATAAAGGAAGAAGTGAGCAGAAAAGTGATAAGACGACGAAGAAAATGTCGAAGGAAGGAAGAAAGAAAGGAAGAAGTGAGCAGAAAAGTGATAAAGCAATGAAGAAAATATTGAAGGAAGGAAACAAGAAAGGAAGAAGTGAGCAGAAAAGTGATAAGACGACAAAGAAAATGTCGAAGGAAGGAAAGAAGAAAGGAAAAAGAGAGCAGAAAAGGGATAAAGCAATGAAGAAAATGTCAGATCGAATTCATTTGTCATTCCCTATTTGACGACATTTGTTTCTTAGTTTTCTTGTGTTTACACTTTTAGAGAGAGCAAATGTCAAACGATATTACGTTGCAAAACATAGATATTACCGGGGGTTTTCTTTTGTATTATTTTGTACTCTTTTTTACTCATTCAAGAGTAAAAGAAATTGGCACTTTCTGATCGCTAAGACACCAATTGAATGATACTGGATTGGAGTTTGTTTCTTTGTTAGGTATTTTATGAAATTTATTACGGAAATCATCTTTGAATATTAGTTTATTTATTCATTCATTCATTTATTTCTTGATGCAGAACTTATTTTATATTATCGTCTCTTGGCATTTGCAGACATTTTCAACTTCAAACTTTGGATACCTCAATTTTCCTTCTAGGCTAGCTGAGAAATTCCTTTTCTTCCTAACCTTTCAAAATTTCTTTTCCACCTTTCTTTTTTCTACTTCACCTTCCAGACACATACACACACACACTCTCTCTCTCTCTCTTTCTCTCTCTCTCTCTCTCTCTCTCTCTCTGGAATTATTGTCATGATTAGTAAGATGTAAATAAATACCTTGGGATTAATATCAGAGTAAGTTCCAAATATTAAATTTATTCCAATCGATTTTAAAAAGAAGAAACTCTTCTTTCCCGTTTTTTCTTTTGTCATATTTTTCTCTACTCTTTTTACATTTCATTTTTTTAGTTATTTTCTCTTTTCTCTTTTCTCTTTTTCCGTTTTTCTTTTCTTCTTTTCTTCTTTTCTTTTGTTGTTTTTCTTTATCGTTTCCCTTTGTCTCTTTTTTTTTCTCTTTTCTTTTCTTACATCTCTTTTTCTTTTCTCTTTCTCTTTTCTGTTCTTTTTGTCTTTTGTCTTTAACTTTTCTTTTTCTCACATTTCTTTCCTTACTTTTTTTTTTTCGTTCTTCTTCTTCTTCTTCTTCTTCTTCTTCCTCTTCTTCTTCTTCTTGTCTCTTTTCTTTCTTTTTTGCCTTTTCTACTTTTCCTTTTTCTTTTCTTGTCTGTTTTCGTTTCTTCTTTTCTTTTTCTATTTCCTTGTGTCTCTTTCCTTTTTTCTCCTTTCTTTTAATTATTATTTCTTCTTCTTCTTCTTCTTCTTCTTCTTCTTCTTCTTCTTCTTCTTTGCTCTCTTTTCTTTCTTTCTTTTTATCTTTTTTCTTCTTTTTTCTTTCTCTTTTCTTTTCTTTTTTCTTTTTTTGTTTCCATTTTTCTTATTCCCTTAATTCAAACTCATGACAATTTAAATGTTTACGGAAGGTTTTTCGCTGCAATTTAAACATCACTTTCATTTCTTTGACCGGTTGTGTATTGGTTCTACTTTTCAATCATATCTAATAGAAAGCCGAAAAATTGTCAATACACTGTCTCTCTCTCCTAGTTTAAAAAAAGTCTTAACCAAAAAAATAGCCCATACAATCTCTCTCTCTCTCTCTCTCTCTCTCTCTCTCTCTCTCATTTTTTACAAAAACTTAACCTAGAAAATAGCCAATACAATCTCTCTCTCTCTCTCTCTCTCTCTCTCTCTCTCTCTCCTAGTTTAAAAAAGACAACCTAGAAAATAGCCAATACAATATCTCTCTCTCTCTCCTTGTTTAAAAAAGACTTAACCAAGAAAATAGCCAATACAATCTCCTTCTCCCTCTCCCCTTCTTTAAAAAAGACTTAACCAAGAAAATAGCCAATACAATCTCTCTCTTCCTCTCTCTTTCTTTAAAAAAAACTTAACCTAGAAAATAGCTAATACAATCTCTCTCTCTCCTTGTCTAAAAAAGACTTAACCAAGAAAACAGCCAACACAACCTCTTTCTCTCTCTCTCCCCCTTGTTTAAAAATAGCCAATACAATTTCTCTCTCTCTCTCTCTCTCTCTCTCTCTCTCTCTCTCTCCTAGTTTAAAAAAGACTTAACCAAGAAAATTGCCAATACAATCTCTCTCCTTCTTTAAAAAAAGACTTAACCTAGAAAATAGCCAATAAAACCTCTCTCTCTCTCTCTCTCTCTCTCTCTCTCCTTGTTTAAAAAAGACTTAACCAAGAAACTAGCCAAAACAATCTCTCTCTCCTTGTTTAAAAAAGACGTAGCCGAGAGAATAACCAATATAATCTCTCTCTCTCTCTCTCTCTCTCTCTCTCTCTCTCTCTCTCTCTCTCTCTCTCTCTCTCTCTCTCCTTGTTTAAAAAAGACTTAACCAAGAAACTAGCCAAAACAATCTCTCTCTCCTTGTTTAAAAAAGACTTAGCCGAGAGAATAACCAATATAATCTCTCTTTCTCTCTCTCTCTCTCTCTCTCTCTCTCTCTCTCTCTCTCTCTCTCTCTCTCTCTCTCTCTCTCCTTGTTTAAAAAAGAATTAACCTTGAAAATAACCAGTCTTCCGGACCATTGGCGAACACTCTACTTATTAGGCCAATGGCCTTGTTACTGAGAAGAATAAAAGTTATTTATTATAGTAAACAAGTAATACAATGTCGCCAGTGTAGCCTTGCTATTTATTCCCTGCGTGGATTACAGCCAAATGTTATATCATTATTGGAAGAGTTCATTATGTATCAAAAATAGGGATGATACCACAACACTAGACAAAGAGAAACAACGTCATAAGAAAAAGGGGCAAACACAGACCTTAAATTATCTTTCACGTTTTCTCTTGTATTTCTAACACGTGCTTCCTCGTGTGGTCTCTCCTCACCGAGGCACGTCCGGACTCCAACTGTTGTCTTTACATTGTCATGTCCCGCTACTAATTCACTCTTTCCTTCTCCTACCCCGCGTCCACTGCCTTCTGGCACTTTCATTTAGGTTTCTTTCAGCCAATCAGAACTCGTTGGCCATTCATGGTTGATACGTTTTTATTTTTAACACGGGTGTCCCCGATTATCTTACACCATCCGTTCGACTAGAACACGAAACCTTGTTCTCATCTTCGCACATGCTGCAAAACTCGAAGACAGCCTGTTCCATGGGTTTCAGATAACATGACAATACTTCCTAAATTGTATCGAAAGGAGAAAATGGAATGATGGAAAACTCTGATGCTGGCGGGTCAGTGGTTACAATAGCTGGTCCTATTTTTGTGCTTGTAAGAACATACGAGGGACCGTTCGTTAAACTGACCACGTGTCGCATTCTTCAACTGACATGATTTGGTTGAATCAGGATCAAAGATTCTTTGGCAGTAGTTCCCATGGTGTAACGGCTAACGTAGTGAGTTCGAACTCCACTCAAATTCACTTTCCCACAAATATCCTTGGGAAAGGTATGAAAGACCCCTTACCTACCCCCGCAGGTCTGCGTTAAATAGTACCACGACTGTCCTTCTACAAGGGTGAGTTTGGCACTAAATTATCCACGAAGGTTCATATGCCATTAAATATCGAAACCAAATATAGGCCGGAATGTAGTATCTACATTCTTAGAACTCTTTTACCTACCTTCATTTTTTCTTCTTTTTTTAATTTTCTTTTTGCTTTTTCAACTTTTTCTTTTTTTTTTTTCTTTCCTTCCGTTCTTCCTTTTCTTTTTCCACTTCTTCCTACTTTTCATTTACTTCTTCAGGGCCTATTTTACAATACTTTATTCTGTGGACACACCTCTATGTTTTTTGGTTTTTTTTTTTAGTTTTTTTTTTTTATTAATCTTCTCTCGTTACCCTTTTCACGTCTTGCACTTGAAAATCAAATTTTCCTCGCTCATGCGCACTGCAATAATCCTTGCTTTTTACTTCCTTTCATTTTACATTTGCACTCCATAGATTGACCCCCGCTACAAACTTTCCTAAACTTTTCCCGAAGGCGTTTTTTTTTATATTACGTTTTGTTTTATCTTTGTTTTTTGGTGGGGTTTTTTATATTTTTTTTTTTTTTTTTGTATTTTGTGCAACTTCCTAAAAATACATCGGCCATCGTTAGGTCTTTTATGAAAACATCTTTTTCATCTCTTCTTTCGTGATCAGAAAGGTTTAATTTCTAAGATATCTTTTTTTGTGTCACTTTTTTTCCCCACCAGCAACTTTTCAGCTTTACTCGTCAAATTTTTTTACTTCTTTACTAAAAGCGCCCTTCCCTCTTCTCTTCTTCGAAAATTGACGGGAACCCGAATAGTTTTGATGCATTCAACGATCCTTATATACAGCTGGTGTCGGAATTATCTGTTCCTCCTTCCATAATAATAAATAAAGCTGTAAGACCTAAGATCTTTATAAAGTTTTCAAGCGCATTTTTTTCACAATAATGGTTTCGGTTCGGTTTCTTTGTTCAATGGTATATCAACCTTCACTGGTTATTAAATACTAAAACCATCTTTGTAGAAGATATAAAAATTCATTTCTAAGAAATCCAGCTGACCACGTGCGGTACTTGATTTAGCCGGAGTAGAAAAGGGAGAGGTAATTCTAGGCAGTGCGGCACCAAAAAGTGACTTCCTCCTTTGTCGAGAACTGCTTGTCTGACCCTCAGTAGGAATTCGGGACCGAACTGTAAAGGCACGAAAAACTTAAGCTAGCAGATGGGTTTCGTCACTCGCTTCTTGAATGGAGCTTCCCAAGAAATAATCTAAAATTAAATGAAAGTCGACTACTCAAATTCTACCAAGTAAAACGTCTGTAAGAAAATTCAACCGAGAATTCAGCTGAAAGGAACTTTAAAGAAGACTTGCAATTTAATGAATTCTGAAACAAAAAACAAAAAAAGAATAGAAAAGTACTTATATTCAAAGAACTCTGAAACATTTCTACAAAACAAAACAGAAAAGAAAAAGACTCAAATTCAAAGAACTTTGTTTCCCGGAAACTCTCTCAGATAAGTTTCAGCAAATTGCTCTAAAATTTGCAATACGTTATTTTTTAAATCCCTTTCTTTCTCGTTTCTTTTGCATAAAATTCCTTTTTAAAAACTTTATTGTCTGTGTTCTTTTTTCGAATAAGTATCCGAACGAGAAAGCTGCAGACCTTACTGTTTAAATATACCGTTTAACCTTACCGTTTAATGGCACACTAAAGCCTCCTAAAAACATTAACCAGTTAAATATTAAACTTGGCTTTAGTGTCACTCACTTCGTATCAAATTTTAATCCCTCTTAAACTTCCCTTATATTGAAATTTTATCCCTACAAAATTTCTTTAAAGAATAATAGTAGTATTTAACCCATAGCTGGGGAGAAAAAATGGTTTCATGCCTTCCCAGAAGGTATTAGTTTGAAAGTGACTAGACTAGAGTTCGAAATTGCTTACTATTACATCGTTGCATACTATTACATCGTACATTAACGATTACATTGCATATTATTACATCGTACATTAACCACTACGCCAAGAGGATTCTTTCTCGGAAATAATAGATTTGATACAATGTGCGGTCATGCTCACACAAAAATTCCCTTTTAAGGTCAAACACTAATACCATAAAGCATCAAATAAACATTTAACAAAGTTTAAAATAGTTATCTCTCTTGTCGATACATTGAAACCTACTGTTTTTTACATAATTGATATTTTCTACCTGGCATCAAGCAGGACCATCTGACATTCGTGACGGGTAGATGATTGTAAGCTGATCACCTGCTCTCTGTGGGACTTCCCCACTGGCTATATCAAGATTTATTGCCCGGTGGCTGAGGTGACCCGAAAGGGAAATTCCGACGGGACTATTTATTTTTTTGGATCAGCTACGCAAGAGTCTCGATTTGTGCGTGGTTCTTCACAATAAAACGACCTTGTGTCATATACTGACTCGATGGAAAGTTAGTTAAATTCCCCTTTATAATATCTTTTGGCATTAAGTGAGAATTCTTCGTGACATCTCAAACAATTTTCCGTTCCGTTATCTGAGAAACTAAGCATTTTCTGCCAGTTCTTGATTAACTGTTAGCCCAATGAGTAAATCAGTCACCGTGGCTTCGTTGCTAACGTGTTTGACTGCGACATCATATTAAGTGAGTTCAAACTCAAGTCGTGCTACAACGTTCACATTTGGACTAATACCCTTTGGAAAGCTATGAACCCCTCCTCAGGTATAAGTAAAATAGTGCCACTGCTGTTCAATGAAAAGGATGGTCTTGTTATTAAATAACCCACGAAGGCTCTCACTTGCGCCATTATTGTACCATGCCCATGATACGGATATGTGAAACGTACATAGAATGTTCGTAACATATATACATAGAACATAAGAATCCCGAAACACGTACAGGTACGAAACCTTTTATTACCTTTGAGTTTAAAGGTTTTTCGACATAAGGAGAGAGAGCCACAATCTTTCTATGCTGGCTTTTCCATCTGAAACACGTGTGGCACCCGCCACAAGGCCGCTGGCCTGGCTTCAGCGAGCAAGCGAAAGTCGACCCTTCCCGTTCGGAGTCTCTAGTTCTCAACTAACTGACTTTTTTCAAATCCTCCAAAATCCTCTACGCACGCTTCCGGTGCATGACGCCATTCACATCCTCAAGTCCTATCTGAGATTTTTATTTTGACATCTGTGAACGACACATCCTCCCCGCGCACGTGTCAACACCTGTGCTCAAGTTTGCACCTAATTAACCCATGTGCTGAGCCGAAAGGTTCTCAGCCTAACTAAACCCAAAGGCAAGATATATAAAACGAAATTCCTCGGCCATTATATTACATTGTGTTCACTTTCGAACTAATATTCTTGGGAAAGGTAGAAATCCACTTTTGCTGTATAGCCATAAGGATCTCATTAACAACAATAATAATACAAATACAGGCGGTACGAACGAGTAAACTCCTTTCTACCTTCAGTCCTTGGCGACACGAAGAGAGAGACACAAATCATAAAAGCCTATGCTAACCATACTTTGCTGACCCCACCACTACTACCACCACGTGCGGTGCATCTTGAGGTGTTTTAGATCTCTACAGGTAAAGATCCAAACTAATCTGCTTTTCAGATCCAAAAATACCTGCCACGGGCTTCAACAGGAGAAACTTAACTAAACTGCCTTTTTAAAATACTCAAATTCTCAGAACATCTCTTCCGAGCGTTATGTCAACCACACTCTCAATTCACTCCAACGGCCGTCCAGCTCCATTTTCGGTCTGGGGATTTATTATAACAAATGATGATTGTCATATCCTTTCCGCTCGGGCGTAAGTGTGCACCATCTGACTATGCACTGGAACTAAGAAACACCAAGTCGTTCAAAACTTTACCAAACTAAATAATGAATATAATTAACGAAAAATGATTAATATAAAAAAAAGCATTACCTTAATTATAACCCCCACCAGCAATGGGTTGAATAGTACCACTGCTATTCCCCTTGAAGCATGGCTTTGGCATTAAATAACCCACGAATATTGATATGCCATTAAAGAAGGTATACTTTGAATCCAAAGCAGCCGCCTTCAGCGGTGGTGTTTAAGATCTCTGCCGGTAAAAATCCAAAGTGATCTGCTTTTCAGATCCGAAAAACCCAGCCGAAGCTTCTTGATGTGGGAGCCGAGGAAGCCCAGCATCGAACCTCCGGAAGCCGTCCCCGCAGGGGGTTCGATTTATCGCCTGGTGCCTGAGGCGCCTCTTTAGGAAAATGCCAACAGGGCCCGAGGCATTTTTTGAACCACCGGGCGTATCTGGGCTCCGGCCCTGCGTTCGGACCCACCTTAAAAAGGCCTTTTGTCAAACTTGTCTGATTGGTGTGACGTACAACAAATAGGGAATCCAAACCAATTTTACTGCACCAAAAAACTGACCTAGTGTAGGGGTCTAGGTAAATACATAATTGTGGTTTTGGGTCTAGTAAAAATCTCTATCGACATCTAATAAGTTTCACTTAAAATAACAGAAACCCAAATGAGGGGAAAGAAAAATATTGCAAAAACAATGTTTGAAAATGTAATCTTTACACACACACAGAAACACATATAACGTTTACCGCCCTTTCCAGAATGCACCACAAATTAAATCACTCTTCCCATCATGACCCACAAAATAGATTACCCTTCTGGTCATTCCTTCACTACAGAATATCAAAGGACCCCCATACCGCAGTTTGATAATTGAATAGGCAAGAAACTGATGAACACCAGGCAACGATGATTCTGTGCCTTCACCGTCTTAACTTTTTTTCGATATCTGTAAGTATTATCGATATATTTAACTCGTATTAAACTTCATCTTCCTTATTGTAATTGTAATTTTTTTTATAATAGATAAAGCAAGATAATACGAATCAAAATTATTGATAATTTTAAAATAATATCAATATAGTATTCTGCACAAAATAATATTAAACATTCTTAGCCAAGTCGGTTGCTGCTGTAGAATACACCGACTGCATCTCTACAGAGGAGTAAGACACTCCCAAAGAGTGTCTAGTGGCCCAGTCGGCTGGGGCTGCAGAATACACCGATTACATCTCTGCAGAAGGGTAAGACTCTCCCAACGAGTGCGCTGTGCCCCAGTCGGCTGGGGCTGTAGAATACACTGACTGCATCTCTGCAAATTAGTAACACTCCCCTAACTAGTGTCCAGTGGCCCAGTCGACTGTGGCTGTAGAATACACGGACTGCATCCCTGCAGAGGAGTAAGACTCTCCCAACGAGTGTCCTGTGACCCAGTCGTTTGAGGCAGCAGAATACACCGACTGCATCTATGTAGAGTAGTAAGACCCCTACACACACACACACACACACACACACACACACACACACACAACGAGTGTCCTGTGGCCCAGTCGACTGGGGCAGCAGAATACACCGAGTGCATCTCTGCAGAGGAGTCAGGCTCCCCTAATGTGTGTCCGGTAAACCAGTCGGCTGGGGCAGCAGAATGCACCGACTGCATCTCTGTAGAGGGGTAAGACTCCCCAACGAGTGTCCTGCTAATGATACTTAACAATCTGATGAGTAGGCTCCAGTAATGCTGAAGCCTTGGGGAATGCGGAGTACCTCTTTGATAAACTTTTTAGTCAATTTTGGCTCGGAGTGGTAGCAGCTTATTGGGTCCTATCTATGGATTGAATAAAACTAAACATGTAACATCTCCATGGTACGGATATGTGAAATAAACATATTCATATGGATACGGAAAACGTTCAACAAATGTTCATAAACATAGGAATCCGAAAAACACAAAACACTTACGACTCTCTTTTTGGTTCAGGTGCGAAACTTTTATTTACTTTTTTGAGTTTAAGGTTTTTCGACATGAGGAGAGAGCGATACAATTTCTTATTATGCTGACTTTTCCATCTGACCCCACCACGTGCGGCACCCCGTGGCAAACGACTGATCTGACCCCGGCGAGCTCCGAAAATCGACTTGCTTCGTCCAAGCCCAAATCTCAACTCTTGCGTCGAATCTCAACTCACTGTTTTTTCAAATTCTAAAATTCTCAGCTCGTCTCTTCAGGCATGACGTCATTCACGTCCCCGGTCCCATTTCCTTAACTGGGGTTTTTATTGTGACATCTGTGATTGTCACATCCTCCCCGCGCGTGTGTAAACACCTGCACTCTATGTGTGCACCTAACTAACCCATGCACTAAGCCGAAAGGTTCTCAGCCTAATTAAACCGAAAGGTAACATATACAAAACAAAAAAAGATAATATAAAAAAATCCATCAGCAATTATATAACAAATAGTGTACTTATGCTAAACTGAATTGCTTGAAATAGAACTGTTTTTACATTTAAACTATGTACAGAACTGTTTTTGACATTTTAACTGTGTACTTATGTTAAACTGATTGTTTGAAATAGAACTGTTCATATATATATATATATATAAATCGATTTGGTATTATATAACCTACAATGGTTTTGATATACCATAAAACCAAAGTAAACATTCTCGACAAATATAACACGAATCGATGATAATATACGGCAACAATATCATGTTTTTATTGACAAATTTGGAGGAGGTTTAACGTTCTAGACTACGGACTTGTAAATGAGTTTCAACTTTAGTCGTGCTTTTACATTCTCTTTATCTCCTAAGCTTAAAAAATACCACTACTGTTCTTCTACCAGGGCTGCCGTGGCTTTGAATAACCCTCAAAAGGTTGATATACCCTTTAACAAAGAAACCAAACCAACAAATAGAAGTTTTTTTTTTTAAAACGTCTCCATTTCTCATTTTTATTTTCTGTTTTGTATAACATCCTCATAATGAAAAAAAAAATACTTGGTTCATTTGTATGACTTCGCCCACTGGTGTTCCTCATATTTATCAAACTAAGCCGAGATATTATTTAAAAACAAGAAAGAAATCCTATTAACTATTACATAAAGATGTTTTGTATCGTGTATTGGGAATATATATATATATATATATATATATATATATATATATATGTGTGTGTGTGTGTGTGTGTGGTTAGGCAACAGTCTGTTCATTTAAGTATGTTTGATTAAGTAAAAAAGATACATTTTTTCAAGTGTCCTGATAAGTGTATTGGTTTCAGTTTGGAATTAGAGGATGAATTTACCAAAATTGTCCTGTGTGCTTTTGGACCTTTCATATGCCATCATCAGGGGTTGCTTGTATGTGTAAAGAGTGTTTTTAAAGAGTTTTGAAAGTTTTTTGGTTTTTATAACATAACGAAACAACTGTGACGTGGTATGCTACCGAGAGGGAAAAGGAGATCAACTCCCCTACCCTACGGTGTTTGAATCAACAGGCCAAAGCTACATGCACTCCATGACCTGTAATCGGTTGGACTGAGAAGGGGAATGCAGGTCATTCTAGTAGCATGTCTGGAGGAAACAGAGGAAGAAGAAGAAGAAAAGGCCAAATGATTGGCCAGACCCTTTAGTGCTAAAACAATACCTTTTCGTCAAACGAAATTTGGAAAAGACTCTTTAGTTTGAGGACAGAAGTCAAGGGATAAAGACGTCGGTTTACAGCCCGCTCCGGGAAAGAATCTCCCGTAAAAAGCATGGAACAGAATCTTTGGACAGTAGTCAGCAGAAAGGCTGACCTAGCCGATTCTGGGGGGATGTCACTTGTCCGTATGAGAAAGGAACCAGAGAAGTAAGCCCTATCAAAGATAAGTACAATCTAAACTGTTTTTCCTCCTAACCTTCCTAAATATTGAAATTATATGTACTCAGAAAAAAGAAAGAGAGAAACAGAAAGGATTCTGTTTCATAAACCGTAAATTAGTGAGTGGACTTAGATACTTTCTCAAGTAAAAGAAAGAAAAGAAAAAAGAAAGAAAGAAAAAGTAGAAAGAAGAAACGGACTGTTGAGAGAGACACTTGTGTTTGACTCTGCCTGCTGGCCGATAGTTTTAAAAGGAAAGGAGAAAAGAAAAAGAAACTGTTATTTTTTCTAAATCTTATAATTCCTTGTTTGGTCGTAGCTTATTAAAGCTTTGTTACATTTTAAATGCTCCCTTTTGTTGAAATCTATTGGTTATGTTATTTATCAATCGAGTCGCCTTCTTTGCACATATCTTTTTCAGCTTCGTGTCGCTTTCATTAATTCGCGCTAGATGTCTTTTTCACCTTAAAACGTTATAATGGAATTTTGGAAAATTGACTACAGGGAATGATATTTTGTTTTAACCTAGAAGTCCATGCTTTCCGTTATCTGAGGTGGGTAGGAAAACAAAGGGCTTGGCGGGGTATGTGAAAGCTAACTGGAAACCCCCTTGCCAGCGGCGGAAATCAGTCTGGCCCCAAATTAACCCTATGCCCGAAATAGGAATCTTGACAAGGACTTATTTTGCGGAGGATCAAGTGCCAGACTGCCCCCGATGTCACTTGCGCATAAAATAAACTCTTGTCCTGAGATAAATATTTATACAGTGTCACACAACGCAAACGCAGAGTTAGATAAAACTGAGTGGCTGATGGATTTAAAAACAGAAGGCTATGAACGGAAAAAAAATATTATCAAGAAATACGGAATATTTTTAAAAAATCTAAAGGCATTTCAAAGCATTGTTGCTATTTTCAAAATTAATTTCATTGATTTTCGGGGTTGGGGGTTATATATAGGGATTCTAGGATTTGTTGTCGTAGATTATCAATTTCGTGTGCTATTCTAGTGGTGTTTTCCACAAGAATTTTTCGAAACATGGATTTGGTAATAGAATGAGTTTTAAGATGTAAGGCTATGTAGCTAGAATCATTAAGGGGCATTGTAAGCTGTCTAGAAAGAGTTGTAGTGGTAAGACCAATATATACATTATTAAACCAAACTAATTAAAACAAAACAAAAATTCAACTGTTCATTAAGAAATATGTTAATATTTTAATGTGGTTTCCCTTAAGTTCTTCAAACTAATTCCCTACACCTAGAAAGTGACCCACTCTCTTTCTCTCTCTCTCTCTCTCTCTCTCTCTCTCTCTCTCTCTCTCTCTCTCTCACACACACACACACACATACATATGAATATATCTATATATAGTTTTTTTTCAGATTGATATTATTTCCTAATCAAATAACTTGACCAGTCCTTGTTCAAATGACTCAGATTTTAACGACACTTGTCGAAAGAACAATAATTTCTGTTTCATGCTTTATATTTTTTCCCCTTTTCAGCTATAAAAATGCGATTAACTGCAAAAGAAAAGTCTTTTAAACTTTAAATATTGAATATTTTATTGTTTCTACAGATACTGTTAAAATTTAAGATCATTTGCACGGGACTGCGTACATCTCAAATAAGTTTATTTTTTTAAACGCAAGATATATATATATACATATATATATATATATATATATATATATATATTCCATCGATAACTCAGCCTTACACAGTGATGAGATTTTTTTGAAAGATATGAACGCTGATATATCGATTAAACGGTTGTATTTCCTCCCTTGTTTTTAATTACATTAAACAACCATCGTTGATCTAACAACACTCGATATTATCTTTTCAAAGTCCTGATTATGGTTTACTAAAACCGAAACGTTACAGCGTCGACTTTCTTTCACAATGAATTTTTCACTTTGGATTACTTTGTTTTTCAATTTTTCATCATATGTTGTGTTTGGGAATGCTACGAACAAGGGGAGACAGCTCATTATAGAAGATGATGATGTCCGTTTAACAACTGGCATAGGTGGGACTGTAGCTGGAGATGATGGTTGTGCAGGGGTTGCCGTTAAATGGGGTACACATGATTCTCGGTTGTATATCCTCATTGCTATTTAGTGATTTAGGGCACAAGGACTAAGAAGCATTCCTACTCTTCTTATGGCGACATTGACGGAGTTTTTCCATGCACATGCTGAGACAAACGTCCATCCATTAGCAGGATCATGGTAGTGTATTTCTAGTTCGCTATGGTAGTATCTATGTTCTTGAATGCATACTATGCATACTTGGATGCATACTAGTTGTACTCCGCTGCAGACGATGTTAGGTAATGTAACTGGGTCTCTGAAGCCATGGGAAGCAGCATAGTGGATGTGAAGTAAGACTAATGAATTCAAAATTACGTCAACAGTGAGTCTCACCAGATCCTGGGTGGAAGAACTTCGAAGGTCAACGGCTCGGGTCAAATATTTCAATCAGAAAACTACTGCTTCTCATCCATAAGGATGGCGTCTATTCATGAGATAAGGGCAGCCAACGAAAGACTACCATGAATCTAAAGCAAAACATTTGTCAAAGACACACCGCCGTTCGCGCAGGAAAACAAGGGGCTCGTTCTGGTAAGGTTGGAGCTTTGGTCCAAATGTTCGAAAGATTTAAGCCTACAGAGCTCAATAAGACAACGAGTCGTCTACATAAAAAAAAAACTGTTTTAAACTTCAACTAAGAACATCATCTCACTTGTAAATTTGTAAATTCTCTAATAATCGTCTCATATAAGACAAGTACTCATCTAAAAATAAACCTATTTTAAACTTCAACTAAGAACCTCATTTCTTCGGCAATATTTCTTCTGTAAGTTTTCAATGTGACCCTGAATATAATACAGATGAAACAGACTGTCAGAGGTACAAAAGTTTATATATGCGTTCTCATCTATTCGTTCTTCAGTCGGTGGAATGTGATTTTTCAGCTTTGATAAACAGAATTTTTTAAATGCAGTTGCCAGGGACTTTCACGCATATATTTTCTGATTGTCAAGCGATTGCTCACTTTCACAAATGTGTGGCTGAACTTGTAAATCATTTATGAAGATGGCTGAGAAGGAACTAAATCTTTAAAAAGAAAGTATAAGAAAAGAAGGGAAAAAATTGGTTGGTTGGTTGGTTGGTTGGTTGGTTGGTTAGGTATAACGGCATATCACCCTTTATTGGTTATTTAATACGAAATCCTTGGAATACTTATATATATATATATATATATTAAATATATATCTACTGGACTTTTCGATAGAGCCAACGTCTCATATTTGTTTAAATGTCCCCTAGGAGACTGTGTCTCCAAAGTAAATTGTGTATATGTTGGTCTTACCACTACAACTCTTTCCGGACGACTTACAATGCACCTTAACAACTCCAGTTCTATTGCCTTTCATCTTAAGAAGCATTCTATTCCTAAATCGAAGTTTCGAAAATTTCTTGTTGAAACACCACTATAATCGCACACGGAATCGATAAGATACAACTACAAATCCAAGAAGCCCTACATATAAAAACAAAAAAAGAATAAAATCAATAGAATTAGTTTCGAAAATAGCGACAATGTTTTGAAAGGCTTTTAGTATTTTCCCCGTATTCTTATAGCATTCTATTTCCGTTGATAGCGTTCCTTTTTAAAATAGCGTTCCCTTTTTTAAATACATCAATTACCCTGTTTTATCCAACTCTGCGTTCCCTTATCTTCGTTATGGTATAAACTTTCAAAAACTTTCAAAACTCTTTTAAAAAAACAAACACACCTTACACAAGCAAGAAACCCCTGATGATGGCCTATGAAGGGTCCGCAAACGCTCGGAACAATTTTGGGAAATTCATCAACCAATTCCAACCAGAAAAATAAGACACTAATCAGAAAACTCAAAAGGATCTTAAATAGATTATACAGACAAAATGTGAGTTTATTATTAATCAAACATGCGTAAATATATCAAATATGTATGATTTATTAACGGATAGTTTGTAGGTAACACTTTTAAATAAACCAAAGCTTATTTGTTTGCACAGTCAAATGGTTTCAAGTATTGTAAAGGATTAAACAGTCCTATTTGACCCATAAATGAAACCCAGGGAGTAATGACAATAAAGAGGTGCCCATGGTGTAATGGTTATCGTCGTAGGAAATGGACAAGAGTTCAAATCCTGGACAAGACTGATTGCATATCACATAGCACTAATACCCTTGAGAAAGGTATGAATCCAATTATTCTCCCTCCAGCTATGGGTAAATAGTAGGATAGACCGGATTCTTCAGCCTTGGTGATGCAACTAGTCTAGGAGAAGGAAAACTCTGAATTTCAAACCTGTTAAACTCCGCTTAAAAATTGACCTTGTGTCATATCCTGCCGGAGCGGAGAGTACCAGAGATGGAGCCTTAAAATCAAATAGTTTAGTTTCATACAAAGGACTCTCACTAAAGAAGGTCTTCCTCCTCTGCAGAAATGCTGTCAGGGTATTGTAAAGCCGCAGATGACTGGCCTAAAATATAATTGCGAAAGAAAAGAAAGAAAGAAAGAAAGAATTATAATCATAAAAATATGAGTTGAGCAAGAAAATAAGGTAATAAAAAGAAAATAAAAATTGTGGTATAAAGTAATTATTTGTTGCTGTTTTTTTTTTTTTTTTTCAGTTGAATTTTTTTTTTTTTTGCGATAAATAATGTCCGAGAAAAGCTGTTAAGAATTACACCAGAAGAAAGAAATTGATAAAATTTTGCCTTTTTTTAGATTCCTTTCTATTGGTATTTACCTAACTCAGCTTCGTCTGGTACAATGGGTGGCACACTGTTAGGACCAAACTCATCTTAAAAGAAAACACTTGGTTGATTTTATGTCCCCAGTGAGAAGCTCAGTTTTTTACAAAACATAATATGGTACATAATATGGTATGTGTGTGTGTGTATGTGTGTTTTGCTCGTTAATCTTCCACTGTTATAATAGCCGTAAAAGATAAAACAGAGTTCAATATACTATTGGGTTTTAGTTTTTAAACTGTGTTTTTAGTTGCTGTTGTTGTTGTTATTTGGGGGGGGGTAATTTTTAAACGAATTGTGTTTTGCAAATGCAACAGATTCTCAAGATACTTTCGACCAACTTTGGTCATTTTCAAGGACGTTGGGGCTATTCTCAACAGCTATTTCTACACTTCAAACAAAAGCCAATGGGTTATTAATCCACGCACACCGAAAAATTCCTTGAAGAAAGATTTAATCCATCTCTGACTACATGAGGCCAGCTACATCTTCGAAAACGACTACAGTTACTCTAAAGTACACGTACTTTGAACAGAACTCAGAAACAGTCTACAACCACAGTTGTGACATCTAGTTCACCAAAATGGAAAGCTGATTAAATAGCTTACCATTAAATCTTTGTTTGTTATCTTCAATAAGACACCTGCAACTCTTCAGTGTGGCTAGACACGCGAGACGCTTCCTGCCGGTATCGAAACCTGCCTAAATTTAAATCAGGCTGATGACATACCCCTTATCCAGGCAAGCGACTCAACGTTGGCTCAGGAATTTAAGCATATGTATTAACTTTCGTTTGTTTACATTTTGCATTATCGGATACCGAAGTGATCAATTAGTTAGAAGAACTTGGCATGACGCGAGAGGCAAGCGTTAATTCCTTCGCCAAAATGCTCAAACCCACCCTGTTGGAGCGTATATATTATCATCCACAGACAAACTATTTCGTTGTATCACAACTCTTCGGTGTAGCTAGACACGCGAGACGCTCCGAGCCGGGGTCGGACCCATTTCATCTATCGTTTTCTTTTTCCTTCTTACTCCGTCACTTTCTTCAATATTACATCCTCTCTCTCTCTCTCTCTCTCTCGTCTTTTTGTATTTTTCTTGCTATTTTATGCTTTCTTTCTCTCTTCCTGTTTTTTCACCTTTTCTCTCCGACCACTTTATGTTTGCCTTTCTCACTTTTATTCACCCTCTTTCTCTTTCATCCCCGCTCACTCTAAATTGAACTTCTTATCTCTCTTTTTTTTTCACACTTACTCTCGTGTACTCTCCATGTTTATTTTGGTGTATAATTATGATCAGGAAGAAACCACTACAGGGGGGTCCTCGTGGTGTAATGGTTAAAGCGATGGACTGCGGAATCGTAGTAAGCGAGTTCGTACTCCAGTTGCGCTATTACATTCACCTTCGGGCAAATACTCTTAGGAAAGGTATGAACCCCCTTATCCTCATAGCTATGGGTTAAATAGTACCACTACTGTTCTTCTTGGAGAATGAATTTGGCATTAAATAACCTACAAAGGTTGATATGCCATTAAACAAAGAAACCAAACCAAACCACTACACGTGGTTAAATAAAAATATCACTCTCACACTTTATTCTAGAAAGAGGTCAAAGCTTCTATAGGTATGTAAGAAAGACAGAGACAGACGGAGACTAAGAGGTGAAGACAGGCTGCTAAACTGCCCCATAACTTCTTTTTGATCGCTCTGTGTTAACTTCAAGACCATCTGTCTTCTCTTCCGATGAGGCGTACTCAACCGGTCTCTCCAGAGGCCAACTTGCATCCCTCCGCAGCCACAGTTCTCTATCTTCCGACTCGACTGAAAACTGCAAGCTGAGACTGACTCAAAACAGAGACTCCCCATATCTCTCGTGGGCATCTGCATATATCATTTTATAGCACCGACACATTTCCGTTTCACCACGTGATTGCTTCCGCTTAATTTCACGGGTGTGTCCTGTGCAGGGAATCTCTGATTGACGGCTCTGTCAAGGGTCATTATGCAGCAATTTGACCCCACCTATTTCAATTCTCTTTATTGCTTTTTTTTTTTTTTTCAACTTTCATTTTTGATTCTCCTCTTATCTCCAATTCTCTCCAGTCTCTTTGAAAGTCTTTGGAGATCTTTCCAAAAGTTTAGTATAAGTACAGTTTTTTGTTCATCCATAGCTAAATATAAAAACAGTTTTATTTCAAAAAAATTCAGTTTAGCATAAGCACAGTTTAAATTTCAAAAACAGTTCTATTTCAACAATTCAGTTTAGCATAAGCACACAGTTTAAAGGTCAAAAGCAATTCTATTTCAAACTATTCAGTTAAAAGCTAAATGTTAACTATTCAAAGTTAAATGGTTCCAAGTACGAATCATCAACAATTCAATTAAACATCAGCTATTTATTTACATACAGTTCGATGTGAAAACAGTTCAGTTTAGCATAATTAAGCGGTTTAAATGACAAAACAGTTCTATTTAAAGCAATTCAGTCTAGCATAAGCAGACAGTTCAGTTCTATTCGACGCAAAGATAGGGCCCTATCAGGTGCTATCACTCCGAGCCTGACTGGACCTGGGAGCGATGGCAGTAACGCATTCCCCAAAGCTTCAGCATTACTGAAGCCTTATCATCAGATAGTTTAATGTCATATACAGGACACTCGTTGGGGCAATTTTACCCCTCTACAGAGAAGCAGAATGGGCAATTTTGTTGGGTTTTTTTCACTATATGTTCTTCTGAGAGTGTAAAAACCACAAGATAACAAATTTATTATTATCATTATTATTCAACACTAGGTCTGATCTTGTGGCTTGTATTGGAGAATGATTGTTGTTATAATACATCTGGTGAGTTTGTTTTTTTTTTTACTCCAGCATTAGAAGACGGTCCCCTTAGATCCTAATGTAGTCCTCGAGTTCTGCATCCACACAATCCTCAATACTTTTGAGTCCTCTTCCACCTACTTTTCTTGACCTATATTATTTCTCTATTTCATCCCTCAGATATAAGGCCTTGTGCATCATTAACTCTCTTGTCCTCGGGTCCATTTATCTGGGGTCCTCCTTTGTCCATTTTAAGAATATTCCTGAGTATCTTACAATAGTCCTGAGTAGCTTACATCCCTTGGATGAGATTTCTGCTGCGGAGCTTACTTTCGAGAAGTTATATCGTTCGCCGGAGATACTCTTTTCTTATTTGTCTTTCATCTTCGCTTGTTTGATGGTTTCCACTTCCAAAATTCCCAAGTTCTTGTAATTTTAAATTTCTCCAAGTGTTCTGATTTTTTCTTGATTTGGCAGTTCTGTTCCTTCAGTTATTTCTCTTTTTCCACTTTTCATTATGAGTATGGCCTATTGTCGATGCCAAATTCCATTCCTATATCCTTGCTATATATTCTTATTCTTTACGCTAAGGTCTCCTGTTCTTTTTCATTATTATTATCATTATTATTATTTTACTCATTTGAGAGTTTTTCACACAAGGGTTAGCCGATGATTTTTTTCACAGGAGTTTGAGTAACAGCAAGTCTCCTGAATTCTCCAGGACTCTTCTTAGTATTCTAGCCGATCTAAACAATGCTGTACTTTGAATGGTTTCTACTCGTGCTCTTATTTCCAAGGCCTCCAGTCTCTGTATCAATCCTTTGGTGACTGTACCGAGTGCGCCAATAACAAATAGTATCACCGACACTTTCATACTTCATAGTTTTTTCAGTTCTCTAGCACGGTCTTGGTACTTACCTCTCTTTTCGCTTTACCCTGTGGTCAGCCGGAACGGCAAAGTCCACTATTCGGCACGGTCTCTTTTTTCTTTTATCTTTTTTCTTTTTTTTTTTTTCTTTTTTTTTTTTTTTTTTTGACTATCACTTGGCCCGCTCGTCTGGCCGAGATTAGAGGATTCTTTTGTATGTCAAAATCCCAAAGAATTTTGTGCGTCTCATTTTCTTGGACGAATTCTGGGTTATGCATATACCATTTATTCCTATGTTCAAACTTAAACTTCTTGCACAATTCCTAGTAGATCAACTTTCCCACTCAATATTGTTTCGTTTTATATTCTCATTGCGCTTATTTACTCCATTCGCTTATTATTGATCGTTTCGTCTCTATTATCTCATAATCTACATTTTATATTTTGTTGAGTCTTGTCTATTTTTGCTTTGACATATTTAGTCCTTATGGCGTTATTTTGTACAGCTATCTGTTGTATAGCCGTAATACAAATATAAGCGGAAACATAATTTACGAACTTCAATGAACGAACGAACATACTTTTTTATCAAAATATATCTCTCACACTTTATTCTCGTGTAAACGTTACACCCTCACCCCACCACATTATCTCAGTCTTCTAACCATTCCACTTCTTAGCCGGCCGGTGATCAACTAGTGGTTCGAGGGGGTAACGCACATTTCTTTACCTACACAAGAATACGATCGAGGGAACGGAGAAAATAGAAGGACAAACGAACAAACACGAACAAAGCTTGGGGTTAACCAGGAGCAGAGGAAGGTATGCAACACTACATGCATGTGCTGACTATCGCTAGCGTGGGTTACTAGCGAAAATTCCACAATGCTACTGGAATCAGACTCATCTTGACTCACTCTCGCTGGACCCTATCCCATGCTGCCTTACCTCTCTGCTCCGGTGTCTGGTGTTGACCGCCCCTGTCCGTGGATCCACGCCAACCTCTGCTGTTCGCCTCTCTGCTGTCCAGTCGCCAACTGCCCTCTCTGCTGTCCAGCCGCCAACTGCCCTCTGCTGGGTCGCGTCGTCAACTCCCTTTCGCGTCCCCTTCCCACTTCCGGATACGGCGAGATTTCATGTCCAAGAATCCTTTGTCTGGTTTCGCGCCAAAACAGACTCGTCTGCTTTGGCGGCCTACCCACATAGTGCTACACTCGAAACGGTTGATGTTTCTGTGGTATGTGAGAGATGAGTGGAGACAGAGACAGACTGCGATATTGACCATACTTCTACTCTTGACCATAGCACGCTGTGTTATCTTCAAGAAACCACTTTGCACTTCTTCCGCATCTTGGCTAGTGTTGCTCAACCGGGGGTCACTGAAGGCCACAGCCCTCAGCGGGGCGTTCGCAGTCTGCAAACTGGCTCTCCATCTGGCCTCCCTGTCACCAACTAACTCTACTGCCGCCAGCATCTGCCTATATTATTTCATTCCGTTTCTTTTTCCGCTTATTTACAAAGGTGCATCTCTGATTGACGGCTCGGTCAAGGGTCAATATATAACATATGAAAAGAGATTCAGTTTCTTTCTTAGCCACGTCCAGGGTTTCTCGTGAGAGATTTCTCTTGTTTGTCGCATGAAATTTCCATACAATTGTTTTTCTTCCCATTTTTGTTTTCTGGTTATTTTTGTTCTGTTAGCGTTTGATTGTTATTATTATTATTATTATTATTAAACTCTTTGTTTTTCACACCAATAGTAAACCTTGGTTTTCTCGGAAGTTTGAGTCACAGCAAATCTCTCTAAGCTTACTAGAACTCTAGCTGATCCCTTCTATGATCTGATTAAGGCTGCCCAATTATTTATTCTTCTGATTAAAATCCAGCGGCTGAGTTTTTATTTCCAGAAATCTTCATCTCTATTATCTTAATGATATCTGCTTCTAATATTCCCAAATTTCTAGCGTACTGTTTCCCGAAAATCTCATTGTATAGCTCTGTTATTTAGAATCATTTTATTCGTTATAATCTTTGAGTATTTATTTCTCAATTCCTTTCATATAAATTGGCAAAAGATTCTAACAGTTTTTATACGGGTTTCTAATTCCTATCTATTCTTGGTAATGCGCTTGTCATCATCCATATACATGAACTGGTTTATTTTGCGACTTGGTAAGTCAATATCATCCTTTGTGCTTTCTGAGAATATAATTTAGCGGTATCATTGCTATAATAAATTGGATTAACGATAATGTGTCTCCTTGGAAGATGTCTCTTTCTATTCTATCATCTTATAAGCTTTGTTCTATAACTGTTTGTTCCGTCGTTCTGTTTTCAATAGCTCTCGTTACAGAGTTGACTATTTACTCGGAGGTTTTGACCATTTTAAACATTCTATTATTCATAGTTACAGAATCATATCCTATTTGTGTTTATTGTCTATCCATGTTTTGGCTTGATTTTTTTTTTTTTTGTTTTTCCTTGTTTTAGAATGTTGATCAAAGTATAGTAGGTTATTTGTGACTTCATAATTATTTATATTATTATTATGTAACTGTTTGCCAGTTTTTCACACCAGCGTTAGCTGATGGTCTTTTACTGGAGTCTAAGTGACAGCAAGTTTCCTCAGGTCTCCAGGAATCTTCTGGGAATTCTGATTGATGTTAGTAATGCTGTAGTTTGGTGGGTCTGTTTTCAATAGATTTAGGGACAGAGTTGAGGTTTTGACCATCTTTTATAGTTGCAGAATCAAATCCTATTCCTGTATATTGCCTATTGATGCTTTGGCTTGATTTTTCTATTTGTTTTTACCTCTTTTAGAATGTTGATCTAAGTACAATAGGTATTTGTGACTATTATTATTTACTCCTCTAGAGATTTTCTCATCAGTATTAGCTGATGGTTTTTCACTGGAGTTTGAGTGACAGCAAGTCTCCTCAAGTCTCCAGGACTCGTCTCAGTGTTCTGGCCGATCTCAGAAATGCAGTCTTCAGCAATGTTGTCGTTTGGATAGTCTCTACCCGTCCGCCAACTTCCAAGTCCTCCAGGTCCTTTAATAATCCTTTAGTTACTGTGCCTAACGCACCAATCACAATTGGCACATATTATTATTATTATTATTATTATTATTATTATTATTATTACGAGTTTTTCATACCAGCGTTAGCTGATGGTCTTTCACTGGAGTCTAAGTGACAGCAAGTTTTCTCAGGTCTCCAGGAATTTTCTCGGTATTCTGGCCGATCAGATTAATGCTGTGGTTTGGTGGGTTTCGACTCTTTCTCTGATATCCAACTCTTCCAGCCCTCTTTCCAAGTCTTTGGGGACAATTCCAAGTGCGCCAATTGGTATCACCGTCAGCCTTATGTTCTCTTGAAAGGTCCAAGTAGTTGTCTCTCTTTCTGCTTTCTTTGATTTTTCTCACTGGTCCGCCGGGACGGAAAAATCTACTACTGGACAGGTTTTCGTTTTTTTCTTTTTTTCTTTTTTTTTTTTTTTTTCGATTATTTCTAGGTCTAGTCTTTGCACTGAGATTAGTTGATCTGTCTGTATCTCAAAGTCCCAGAGAATTTTATGTTACTGAGTCTGGTTTGTACATGTACCATTTGATGGTATAGACAAATTTCAGTTTCTTGTGCAATTCCCTGTGAATTACCTTCCCCCATTCAGTCATGGGATTAATTATCTCGTTATAATCTACACTCGCTATTCTGTTGTGTATCATCGACTTTCGCTTTAATATAATTGGTCCTTATGGCGTTGTTTTACAATTATTATTATTATTATTGACTCATTGAGAGTTTTTCGCATCAACATTAGCAGATGGACTTTCAATAAAGTTTAAGTGACAGCAAGTCTCCTCAAATTTCTAGGACTCTTCCTAGTATTCAGGCCGTTCTCAATAATGTGGTAGTTTGGATGGTCGTCACTCGTCATCTTATTTCCAAGTCTTCCAGTCCCTTTAATGATCCTTCGGTGCACGTACCAAGAGCACCGATAACAATTGCTATAATTGTCATTTTCATGTTCCATAGTTTTTTCAATCCTTAAGCAAGGTCGAAGTACTTATCTTTCTTTCCACTTTCTTTCAATTGTACTCTCTGGTCAGCCAGGAAAGCAAAGTCTACAATTTTGCAAGTTCTCTCTTTTTTTGTTGATTATAATTGTTATTATTTTACTCCTGGAGAGTTTTTCAAATCAGCGTTAGCTGATGGTTTTCCACTGGAGCTTGAGTGACAGCAAGTCTCCTCAAGTCTCCAGGACTCTTCTCAGTATTCTGGCCGATCTCAGAAATGCAGTAGTTGGGTGGTCTCCTCTCGTACTCTTATTTCCAAGTCCTCCGGTCCTTTTACCAATCCTTTGGTGACCGTACCAAGAGCACTAATTACAGTTGGTATAATTGTACTTTTCATGTTCCATAGTTTTTTTTTTTTCAATTCCCTTGTAAGGTCGAGTTACTTATCCCTCTTTTCGGATTCTTTCAACTTTCCTCTGTGGTCTGCCGGGACAGCAAAGTGCACAATCATGCAAGTTCTCTCTTTTTTGTTGATTATTATAAGGTCTGGTTATCTGACCGAGATTAGGTGATCCGTTTGTACGTCAAAAGCCCATATGAGTTTGTGAGTCTCATTTTCCAGGACAAATTCTGGGTTGTGAATGTGCCATTTGTTCGTATGGTCAAACTTGAATTTCTTGAACAATTCCCGGTGGATCACCTTACCCACCTAGTCGTGCCTAGTCTTATACTCTTTATGTGCTAATTTGCTCTGTTCGCTTATTATGGGATTGAATGCGAGAGTCAATAAATGGAAAGGGGAAACTTTTATGGAAATAAAAATAGATGCTATATTTTTCATCATTTTTTTCAAAAAATGTAAAATGTATTTTTTTGGAATTGGTTTATATCAAAAATATTTTTGTTGGGGCAATTCAAAGTTTTGGCAAATCAAACAGAGTTCTCGAAACTTGAACAGAGTTTTCTCATGAAATTTTTGGTGGCGAATAAGTACAAACCAAGTGAAATTCATAGAAGAGTGTGTGATGTGTACCAAGAAGTATGTTTTAATCAAAAAATATTTATAAATAGGCTAAAAATGGGTTTACCGTTACGAACCTGGTTCGAAAAGACAGTGCATAAAGTTGAAACACACTGACTCTCCGGTAAATAAAAGATTCCCAACGAAGCGGTCAGTAAAGAAGTTTTCTGTGACATGAAAGAACCGTTCACAATTGAATTCCTTGAAAATGTGCAACAGTAAACAATGCTATGGCTAACTCCTTTGTCAAAATTCACCTTTTTTACTAAATGACCTTTGTATATATATATATATATATATATATATATATATAAGTCATACATCCTAGATGCATCAAGGAAGGTCATCAGTGATGCACTGTTTTTCATCGCCGATTTCGGGTTTCGCATCATATCGATTCCAACAGCAACCCCGGCATGACTCTAGAAGAGTCAAACCGCCTCCTTGATGGCGACGTGCCACGAACCGTAACATTACTAAAACAATTTAAAAATCCGTAAGGCTGGACTTCGACCGTTCTTTATTGACATATGTCATTCAGCATCAGCATAAGCATCTCCTCTACTATATAATGTTGTCATTACTTCTTCCGGTTTCGATCAACTACTTCCGGATTCGATAACGAGGTAAGATGGTATTTTAAATGCTTTGTGTAAGTCCATGTTTTACATATTAAATGCTAATCCCCTTGCGATACTAAAACTTTAACAAAACCTATATATATATATATATATATATATTGTAGGGTGATAGAAGGATACCTTTTACAGGTAAGAACTCAGTCTCTTTCAAGTGTTTAAATTTTGGTTTTTATTTATACAAGATGACGTTTTTTTCTTTACGTCTTTCTATATATTAATACAATCGTGGCTAGCTTACTGCTCTGGTGTTGCGGATGTCTTGAAATAAATTAGCAGAGACGAAGAGATAGAGAAGAGATGAAAAGTTATGATAGTTTATATCAGGAAAACAAAGTCAGACACGCGGTTACAAAAAATCGCACTCACTTTATTGCAAATATTACAACTTCCCTCCGAAAAGGTCTCAAAAACAGGAAGATGAGAAGTAATATTTTCAAGTCAATCAAGGAAGGATCTACTCCTTCACCAACCGTAATTTACTCTCTCAGCTCCGAAGCTCAGGTCGTTACTTGTCGCTCTTCTAGCAACAAACTGATTCGTTGTTTTCGAGAATACTAAAGTCTCGTTTCTAACTGTCTCTCGCTCTCGTCGAGTTTCCACGCAGCATCGGATTGTTCTTGCTGTACGTTAAGCGACTGTAAGCTTTCTTGACTCTCAAGAACCCTCCAAGGTTGTCTGGATTATTGTAGAATTCAAATAATGCAGTCACCGACTGATTCAAACTCAGATTTCCAATTCTTCTAATGTTTTGGGAAAGCTTTTCGTGAATGTTCCAAATACGCCAATAATGATTACATCTTTATTTATTTTTCGCGAGATCGAAAAATTTTCAAAGTTTTTCATCCTCTTCAATTTTCACAAGAACATCGATAGTCTTTCTTTCTATTGTATAATGAAAACTGCCACTTTGACTGGATAAAAAAATATACTTGTCGTTTACTCTTTGTGAATTTTCCCTCTAGTGGTAACTTATTGCATTAATTCAAGTCCAAATAAAAAAAAGTCTTCTCAGCTATTTAAGACTCTTTAGACTATAGTAATCCTTTTTTTTTTTTCTTTTTTCTTTTTTTGAGACTGGACCATTTTCTTTTTCATAGTCTATCCCGTTGATCCTTATATAAATAAAAATGAAATCTAGAGGACCCCACATAGTTAATTCTCGTATACCCCCATATAAATAGAAATGAAATCTCGTGGACCCTTATATGAATAAAGATTATATCTCGTGGACCCTTATATGAATAAAGATTATATCTCGTGGACACCCATTTAAATAAAAATTAAATCTCGTGGATTTCCATATGAATAAAAATGAAATCTCGTAAACCCCATATAAATAAAAATTAAATTTCATGGAAACTCATATAGTAATTTACAAAGCTCTTTGCTTCGATATGGCACAAGGCCGAAAGAATGAGGCGCCCAATGAGACACGAAATCATTCGTGTAGGTTTGTTAGTCAAGCTTGCTAACCGTTACACCACCAAAGGTGCCCAATGGGTACTCATATAAGTAAAAATGAAATCTCGAGGACACCCATATAAATATGAATAAAATCTTCTATAACCTCCATACAAATAATAATTAAATTTACCAAAAATATTTAATGAAAATCACATCTAATATTTCTGTTGTATAACCATGATACAAATCTCGTGGATATTCATATTGTAATTTACAAAGTTTTTTGCTTCGATGTGGCACAAGGCAAAATGAATGGGGCGCCCAATGAGACTCGAACTCACTCGTGTAGGTTTGTTAGTCAAGCTTGCTAACCGTTACACCACCAAAAGTGCCCAATGGGTACTCATATAAGTAAAAATGAAATCTCGTGGACACCCATATAAATATGAATAAAATCTTCTATAACCTCCATACAAATAATAATTAAATTTACCAAAAATATTTAATGAAAATCATATCTAATATTTCTGTTGTATAACCATGATACAAATCTCGTGGATACTCATATAGTAATTTACAAAGTTCTTTGCTTCGATGTGGCACAAGGCCAAATGAATGGGGCGCCCAATGAGACTCGAACTCACTCGTGTAGGTTTGTTAGTCAAGCTTGCTAACCGTTACACCACCAAAGGTGCCCAATGGGTACTCATATAAGTAAAAATGAAATCTCGTGGACACCCATATAAATATGAATAAAATCTTCTATAACCTCCATACAAATAATAATTAAATTTACCAAAAATATTTAATGAAAATCATATCTAATATTTCTGTTGTATAACCATGATACAAACATATAAGTACGACCAAAATATTCAGATGCATCGGAATCCCGAAACACAGATGACTTTCTTTAGTTCAGGTACGAAACGTTTATTCACTTCTTGAGTTTAGGGTTTTCGACACAAGGAGAGAGAGACACAATTTTTACTATGCTAACCGTTTCCTCTGATCCAACGAAAGCGCAGTGCATCCCGTAGGCCCAACTCGCTTCGTCCAGAGACAAATTTAAACTCGCCTCGTCCAAGTCCGAATCTCAACTAACTGCTTTTTTTTTTCAAAAATCACCAAAATTCCCAGCCCCTCGCTTCCGGGCATGACGTCATTCACACCCCAGTCCATTATCTATCTGGGGTTTTTTATTATGACATTTGTGATTGTTACATCCTCAGCGCACGAGCGTGAACTGCACTCAATGTGTGTACCTGCACGTGCACTTAGCCGAATAGTTCTAAGCCTAACCAAACCGAATGATAAGATATAACCAACGAAAAATGATAATATAAAAAAAATCCTTCCGCAATTATATAACATTTCCACTGAGTAATAATATTTAATAAGAGTGATGTGCTTGTCTGGCTTGGAATAAATTGTCAATTCTTGGTGATATATTTTTGCAAAAATAGACGCGATTCACTTTGCACAACAAGACTCGATCTGTTTTTGGTCATCATCCAGGTAAGTGTTGAAAATTCTGTTTCGCATAAATAATGTTTTTGCAAGAAGTTGCAGCATTTTGACTATCTTTTGAAACAACAATCGATATTCAGAAGCCGTGCTAAGACCAAATTTTGGGAAGATTTCCTATTTGAATTAAATTTTTATAGGTGTATACTCGGAACTAGAAATACGGGGAGCATACGATTAATTTCCAGACTTTTTTCGTATGGGCACTTTTATTGATAGTACACACTTGAAACTCAAGTCTCCTTCGAAGTAATCTCCTCCGGCTGCAATGCACTTGTTGTACAGTCACAACAACTTCTGGAAGACCCCTTGGAAGTCCTCTTGTGTGAGCGTGTCAATGACCTTCGTCAATGGCCTCTTTCATCTCCTCAATTGTCTCATAACGACGACAGCCTCTGAGCTTAGGGAATAACCAAAAGTCACAGGGAGCAACGTCTGGACTATAGGGAGGCTGAGGCACTGTCTTGATGCCCATCTTGGTCAAATAGTCTGTGACAAGGATGTAGTTGTGGACGGGTGTATTGCCCGGCTGGAAATGTCACAGATCCAATTTGAAGAGAGCTGACATTTTCCCTAGGAATCTCTTCCTGAACTCCCTTAAAACCTCAACGTAGTAACCTAACCCTAAACCTTTGGCCAATCAACTCTGGTGTATTGACTTCCTTACTCCTCTCACACTTCTCATCATCCCTCACAGATTCCCTGCCTTCCTTGAATCTCTTATGCCACTCAAAAACTGATGCTCAATTCATGCAAGATGCTCCAAGACCCGTCTGAATCATTCCATACGTTTCAGTGGCATTTTTTCCAAGTTTAGAACAGAATTTTATTGCATATCGTTCTTCTAAAGTTCAGATTGCATTTTTGAAATTCACTAGCTGTGACAATCAGGCTTTAGTAGTGTGTATTCCAATTGCTTCTGTAGCTGTTCATTTGAAACTGAAATCATAAAAGTTGGTCAGTCATCTCATAAGATGGATAGCAATAACATATTGAATTTTCGAGAGTCTACGACAATTTTAAATGCCCATACGAGAAAAGTTTGGAAACCTATCGTATGCACCTCGTACGAATTTATGGTTCAGTCGCTAATCGAATGGTATAATTTTTCAAGAAATCCTTGCAACATTTGCGAACTCTAGCTTTAAACTTTGCAGACTCTTTATCGACATCTTGTGGTCTCTGGACCACCATTTAGAAACCACTGTCCAACCGCTCTGTGGTCTGGATGATCTCAGTCCTTCTCAAGATCTCCAAATCCCCTTGTCTCTTTAGGATTATTCCGAAAATAATTGATACGACGCTCACCTTCATGGTCCACTGTTTATTTTTCTCTTGCAAGGTGTAGGTATTTATCAAATTTTTTCTTCTCGTTTTAGTTCTCTATTTCGTCATTTCCAGACAAGTTCCGTTTCCCCTGTTAACTATAACGAGTAAGAAATTGTGCGATTATTTTTTGCTCTCATTTTCTAGGACAGATTCTGATTGGTACTTTTTCCCATCGAGCTTTTGTCTTAAATCTTTTTGTCATAATCAAGGTGGTGCAGCCATACTATAGTACTGATACGGCTACATCTTGGAAGAATCCTCATGTTTATTTTACTAATTATTCATTTTTTATCCTTGTTTTTTTGGTGGTTTTTTTTTTTTTTTTTATCCAACTGTAGCGACACCCACTCCTTTTCATGCACCAATTACATTTTAGTCTGATGAAAGGTACCGTTCTGAAAAATCCCAATTATATGATGACTAACATTTTTCGAAATTTGTTTCAATTCTACCTAATTTCTACCTAATTTCTCTTCAGCTGGTTTGTCTTTTAATCTAAAATAACCAATTGCAGAAGAACATTAAAAATACATGTCTTTTGTGATAATATCAATACCAGTTACCTCATATAATAAATTTATGTGGAGAGTTTAAATTATTTTATCACAAGTTTTACCCAGTGAGAATTAAAATAATCGCACGAGCTTAACCATTTCTCTCTAATTCGGAAAGGTGCACTTGTTAGTTCAGTTATCGTCATAGGAAATGGAATTGGTGACCAGTGTTCAATTCTTGGACGTGACTGGTAGAGTTTCTCTTAATGCTAATGCTCTTAATAAAGGCCGGCCTAGTCTCTGTGGAGGGGTAAGACCACCCAACGAGTGTTCTGTTATGCCTCTAAAGTATCTCAGCCCCCTCAGCTGGGGCTGTGGAACACACCGACTGCATCTCTGCAGAGGGTTGAGACTCTCCCATCGAGTGTCTTGGATATGACACGATACAATCTGATGGTGAGGCTCCAATTAGGCTGGAGCTTTGTGGAATGCGGAGTACCCCTTCACTGCCATTGCTCCCTAATCCACTCAGTTCCGAGGCGGTAGCACCTCATAGGGTCCTATCTATAAGTCAAGTAGAACTGTTTGGCATTAAACGTAAGTACAAACAAATGACTTATGCTAAATTCTATTGTCTGAAATAGAATTGTTTGATCATTTAACTGTGCTGATACAAATGATTGATGTTTAATTGAATTGTTAGTGATACTTACCGAAAAAATATTTGACATTAAATAACCTACAATGGTTGATATGCCATAAACCCCAACCAAACCAAATGATATAAAAGTTGTTCCCTAAATTATGACATCATTTTAAAAGCAATTATCTTGAAAACTAGCTAGTCTAACTCAATGAAATTGAACACTTTAGGTGTTGAACAACTTAAGTTTATTCTGGGATCGATTTCATTAGTGTTCACTATGTGCACCACTTATAACACGGCATACTTCAAGATCTTACCAAACAAGCTGTAGCATGTCTCCGGTAATATTATCCAGTGCGGAAATGATTCTTTGTTTGAGTTTATCAATGCTAGCAGGAAGATAAATGGGGACACAGACCAGTCTCTTCACGTATTCCCATAAAAAGAAATTACACGGGGACAGGTCCGGTGACCACGGCGGCATTTTATCAGAAAACTGTCTTCATCTCCATCCCGCAAGATGCATCTCCGGTAGATTTTCATTGAGATAAA
Source organism: Sepioteuthis lessoniana (assembly GCA_963585895.1). Lineage (NCBI taxonomy): Eukaryota > Metazoa > Mollusca > Cephalopoda > Myopsida > Loliginidae > Sepioteuthis > Sepioteuthis lessoniana. The sequence goes on along the minus strand of OY757923.1, from coordinate 62,563,053 downwards.
TACGTACTGTCATCTTCCAGTTGAGTAGAGCTCCATCCAGTTGAAAAATGAAGTTCACATGTTCTCTTTCCATTAGGTTATTTTAATAAGAATTGCCAAAATATTTGGCTTGCGAAATTATGTCGAATTTCTGGGACACCCTGTATATTTGATATATATACGTATAAAGAATATTTGGCAATAAATAACCAACAAAGTTGAAATGCCATTAAAAAAAATCAGATATATTTAATATAGATGTAAAAAGAGGATCTGGCATGAAATAACCCACCATTGTTAATATGCCATAAAACACACCCAAACCAAAGCATTTAATATATATGTATAAAGAGGATTGTATATAAGAGGATTTGTCATTAAATAATCTACAATGTTTGAAATGCCATTAAACCCAACCCAAATAAATCATATATATTTAATATATATGCAAAAAGAGGATTTGGCATGAAATAACCTACCATTGTTGATATGCCATAAAACCAAACCAAACCAAATCATGTCCATTTAATATATATGTATAAAGAAGACTTGGCATTAAATAACCTACAATGGTTGACATGCCACAAAACCAAACCAAATCATATCTATTTAATATATATATATATATATATATATATGGACAATGGTTGACATGCTATAAAAACCAACCAACTGACGAGCCTTAACAAATGTATAAATCCACCTGTTCTCTTCCTTCCTCAGCTATGAATAAATAATAGAATTGATTTAATATTTTATTCATGTTAGGCAACCAGTCACAATGATAGAAAACTCTGAATTCACACAAGCTGTAATTCTCTTAAAAACGGACCTTGTGCAACATCCAGCTAGTTTTAGACATTTGCAAACTCAAACTGACACAAGGCCACTTTTGGACATAGAGTAAGGAACTCACTTCATTTAGTATAGCATGTTAACTGGCGCCCTACTGTAAATATTTACTGGCTCGCAAAAATAAAACACTCAGGGTTTAATTCAGCTCATCTGTACCTGCTAACCAACTCGATATTCATTTACAATTACTTATTTTGGTTAAAAACTATAATTGTCAGGTTATAAAGGCATAATCTGATGAAAAAAACGACAGGCGCCCAAATTACAATGAAACTTCATTTTGAGATGAATTAAATAAAAAACAAAAAAGCATTCACATTTTCCTTTTCTTTTCACTAGGAGAAAATTCTCCTTCTCTCTCTCTCTCTCTCTCTCTCTCTCTCTCTCTCTCTCTCTTTATATATATATATATATATATATATATAGGAAAAATACTCTTTTTTTAATAATTTTTCGAACATTAATTAAATCACGCAAATTTGAAACAGAACGCAACCAACAGAAACAGAATATTTAAAACATTTCACATCTTTTCATTTAATTTTAAAATTATACACCTTGATGAAGGTCTTAAAAAAACTGAACATTCAAGGTTGGCAAATAAACCAGTAAATAAGATCACCCCCGAAGACAATGTTTTTTTTTTCATATAGGTACATTTATATATATATATATATATATAGTCATCCACAGACAGACTGTTTCGTTGTATCATAACTCTTCAGTGTGGCTATACACGCAGGACGCTTCAAGTTGGGATCGTAACCCGCCTAACTTTACGCTAGACATGGTTTCTAATCGCTCAGCCATTTTGGCGACATACGTCAGCTCAGGAATTATAACGCATTTGTATTAGCTTTCGTTTGTTTACATTTTGCGTTATCGATAAATATATATCATCCTCTATTTCTTTCTTTCTTTCCTTCTCTCTCTCTCTCTCTCTCTCTCTCTCTCTCTCTCTCTCTCTCTCTCTTTCATTGCCTCCATAACAAAAGAATAAATACTAACAGAATTTCAAGTATTAAAAAAATTCATATATTTAAAAAAAATGTTGATCTTATTTGCTCTCTGATTTCATAAAATCAGTTTTTTGAAGAAGGTTATCTTCAGTAAAATTACAATTGTTTGGCAAGATTTTGGCAATCGCAGTCAAGATTTCTTTTTTCTTTTTTTTTTTTTTTTGTTTTTGTAATGAACTGTTCGAATTGTTTGTTTGGTTCCTTTGTCCAATGGCTTTTCAACCTTTTATGGCTTATTTAATGCCAAAGTTATCCTTGTAGAAAAACAGTAGTGGCACTCTATAACCCATAGCTGCAAGGAATAAGGAGGTTCATACCATTTCCGAAGGTATTTGTGTAAAAGTAAACACAATAACCCCATTGGAGTTCGAACCCGCTTACTATCACATCGCAGTCCAGGAGGTGCCCGTGGTGTAATGGTTATCGTCGTAGGAAATGGACACGACGACACGAGTTCAAATCCTGGACGAGACTGATTGCATTTCACATAGTACTAATGCCCTTGAGAAAGGTATGAATCCAATTATTCTCCCTCCAGCTATGGGTAAATAGTAGGGCATGCTAGGTTCTTCATCCTTGGTGAGGCAACTAGTCTAGGAGAAGGAAAACTCTGAATTCAAACCTGTTAAACTTCGCTTAAAAATTGACCTTGTGTCATATCCTGCCCGAGCGGAGGGGTTGGTAAATATGATCACATCGCAGTCCAGCACTTCAGCCATTAAACCCGAGGAACTTTCTCAACTAATATGAATAGGAGTGAATTAGATTTTGGCGTTAAATAACCCCTAAGGAGTTGATATGTTGTTATTCAGTTGTGCTATTAAGTTCACTTTCGAACTAATATCTTTGCGAGATTATGATCTCCCTTATCCCCACCCTCGGCTATGGGTTGAATAGTATCGTTGCTGTTCTTCTACAAAGGTCATTTTAGCATTAAATAACCCACGAAAATTGATATGCCATTGAACAAAAAAACCAAACCAAACCAAACCAAATAACCACCGCCTTGGACAGAATACGACACAGGATCAATTCTGAAGCAGAGTACAGACGGCGAGATGAGTTCACACTCAGAATTGTAGAGTTTGCGTTACTTTTGAACTAGTTCTCAAGAGAAAGGCATGAATCCAATCGTCCTTCTAGCTATGGCCAAATAACTGAACAGATGGATCCCGTTACAAAGGTAAAAAGAAATTCATTTTCGGCGTCTGATGTCAGTTCATGGATCATTCCTTGACGTTAGCACCATACGTGTATTTACCCAACCCCTCCACCACTGGTAGAATGCGATTCAAAGTCAATTTTCAACAGAGTACTGCTGGTTTAAATTCAAAGTTTTCCTTCTCCTAGACGGGTTTCCTAACGAAAGCTAAAGAACCAAGTCTGTCCGACTATTTACTTTTAGTTCAGAGAAGAATAAATGTATTCATAACTTTACCAAGGTCATTAACACAAAGTGAAATCGCAAACAACCTTCAAAAGGAATTGAACTAGAATCACCGATTCCATTTCCTACGACGCTAACCGTTACGCTATAATTGTTTACAAAGGAATATCATTATTAGTTAATTGAAACAATATAACTGTATGCAATATTTCTTCTTAGAGAGGCTCCCTTTTTAATAGCTAGAACCAGGGGAGGGGTCTACTCCATTCCCAGGATTGCTCCATTTTACCCTTGATCCTCACCTTATAGTGCTGAGTGCTAAGCAAGGTGGCATCAAGTACCATTATTTGAGTCTTTGGTATGACTCGAACTGGGATCAAACCCTGGTCTCCCGGACCATTGGTGTGTAATACTTTATACAAATCTTTATGCATATCTTTTGTATTAAGAATAGTTTCTAGAAGCTATATTTGTTTGCTAAGGAATATCATTATTAGTTACTTGAAACCATATAACTGTGTGCAATACTTTATAGAAATCTTTATGCAAATCCTTTGTATTAAGAATAGTTACTTGAAGCTATAATTGTTTACAAAGGAATATTATTATTAGTTACTTGAAACCATATAACTGTGTGCAATACTTTATAGAAATCTTTATGCAAATCCTTTGTATTAAGAATAGTTACTTGAAGCTATAATTGTTTTCCAAAGAATATTATTATTAGTTACTTGAAACCATATAACTGTGTGCAATACTTTATAGAAATCTTTATGCAAATCCTTTGTATTAAGAATAGTTACTTGAAGCTATAATTGCTTACTAAGGAATATTATTATTAGTTACTTGAAACCATATAATTGTTACTTAAAACCATATAGCTATGTGCCAACAAATTATTATTATTATTCAATAGAAATAATTACTTAAAACAATAGAATTATTAGAATTAAATAGGAATACTTAAAACCATACAATGACCTTTAATGGCATATCAATCTTTCTGGGTATGTCATACCAAAGCCGTCTTTGTAACAGTCTAGGATGTTAGCCAGTATGCCCGGGGAACTCTCCTCTATTAGTAAGAATACAAGGGAATCGAATTTAGGAGTTGCCACGCCGTTAAACAAATAAACCCAAAAAAAATATTCACCTAAGGAAGGTCAAAAAACATGTTGGCTGAAATATAAATTTCAACAAAAACTTTGCCCAGTTGGCTGAGGCTGTAGAATACACCAACTGCTTCTTGGCAAAGGGGTAAACTCCTCTTAATGGGTGTCCTGGATATGATACTAAACAATCTGATCGTGAGGTTTCAATTATGCTGTAGCTTTGGAAAAAGCTGAGTACCCCTTTATTGCCATCGCACACAGGTTCAGTCTAGCCCGGAGGGATAGCACTTGATAGGGTCCTATCCATGAGTCAATCAGAAGTAAACTGAATTGTTTAAAATAGAACTGTTTTGACATTCAAACTGTTACTTATGCAAAACAGATTTGTTTGGAATAAGTGTTTCGACTTTTAAACTCCGTTCTCATGCTAAACTGAGTTGTTTGAAATGGAACCGTTTTTATATGCTAAATTAAATTGTTTGAAATAGAACTGTATTGACTTTGAAACTGTGTCCTAATGCTAAACTGAATCGTTTGAAATAGAACTATTTTGGCTTGAAACTGTGCAGTTATGCTAAACTGAATTGTTTGAAATGGAACTGCTTTTTGACATTTAAACTGTGTACTTATGCTAAACTGAATTGTTTGAAAATGAATTGTTTATAGGTTTCAAAATGGATTTGTCATTAAATAACCTACAATGGCTGATGTGTCATAAAACCAAACCAAACCAAACAAATAAGCAAAAACTGTTGATGATCATAGTAGAAAACTTCATCTCAAAACATTCATAATCAATTTTTAGATATTCTTATATATCAATCTGAAATGTTCTCTTAATGCGTCAAACATGATAAAGCTAATGAACCATATATTATTTTTTATGTATTTCATGGATACAATAGATTGACTGATACAAAGCAATTAATAAGGATAGATAGATAGATAGATAGATAGATAGATAGATATGAGTATGACGAATACAAATATATGTGTTTATGTTTATTCCCACACCAAATCATACACACACACAAACGCATTTATATATATATATATATATTTCTGCATTATATGCATACATGAGATTTTGTTTTCTATATATTTTTAAATATTTCATTTTGTTCATAATTAGTTCTTTTTGACTTTTCATTTAATTTTTTTTTTTTCTCTTTCTTTTCAGATCGACGTTGAGAGGAAATTAATTCTGACATCTTTGGCATCGGAATCTCAGTGTTGATCACCGCCATTGAATAAAAATGACAAGAGTTCAATCAAGAACTCTTCTGTTCACGGAGGTAAAATCCACCTTCTTGTTAAAATGTGGCGGCCATCTTTTGCAATGAATTGATCATCAAAACTTTTAACTAAAAAAAGTTGCTACTAAAGCCCAAACAATACCTTTGCTGGCAAGATCGAAGAAAAACATACTGATTTTTTCTTTCAGATTAATAAAAAAATGTTTTAAATGAATGGATTCAAATCATCAGTGAAAATGTCGGGACAAGTTTTTTTCAAATTTCTTTTAATGTTGAAAACCCTGGAATTTGCTTAAAGCAGCAGGCTATTATTTTTCGCTTCGTTTATGTATTGATTTTATGGTGCTTCTATAAAATATAAAATTGGTTTGTTGCTGGAGAAAACAAATAGACAAGAATTTATATTTACAATGATAGTCAAAGAACTTACAAATTCGTCCGAAGAAATGACAAAATAATTCAGCTCATTCATATTAAACAATGTTTTCATTGCTTAAAACTGTGCTACCAAATGAAATAATTTGAATTTATAACTGATTTCTGATAAGGGACAACCACATTTCTCTAAGAATTACAAAAATAATAATCAATCGTGCTTGTCGCACATTCACCGAAAAGAAATTCTTTAGATTAATCTAAACGGTAAAAATAAATAACTGCTATCATGGCGACTATGCCAAACAATTGTAATTTTACTGAAGATTACCTTCTTCAAAAAAGCTCTGTTGAAGGTCTTTCCGACTTCAGCGAACGATACGCTAATATTCACGGTTATGTCAGTGCTACAGTATGTCTCTTTGGTTTTATGGCCAACTTGGCCAACATTGTATGTCTGACCAGGCGCAATATGGTATCCTCCACAAATCTCATCCTTACCTGGTTGGCCGTGGCAGACATGTTGACCATGACTTCCTATTTCCCGTTTGCTCTACATTTCTATATTCTTCGCGATACCGACATTCCGCGACTGAGCACGCGTAGTTATGGCTGGATCGTCCTTCTTCTCTTCCACGCAAACTTTACCATCGTGACGCATACCATTGCCATTGGTCTGACTATTGCATTGGCCATCTTCCGCTATATTTACATCTGCTACCCAGTACAGGGTCTGCAATTGTGCAACCTGAAGCGCTCCAAACAGACTATCATTATCGTCCATATTTGTACGGTCATCGTCTGCATTCCAAACTTCATTCTGAACGTGATTGAAGAGAACGAAATCACTCAATCGTATGAGAACCGCTCAGCGATTACTGGCAACAGCAACTTCAGCCAAAGTTCGTCAATACAAGTCAAAGAGATGATCTATAAAATCGGTGTCAGCAAATGGACGTTTGCTCATGTGGTACATAATATTAATTACTGGGTTCAGGCTATCCTGATTAAACTAATTCCTTGCGTGACCCTTACTATCCTCACAATACTTTTGATTGTAGTCATGCATAGGGCTTACAAGAAACGTCTGAAATTGAAAAGTCAAGGACGCAAAGATGAGTCTGACCGTCATGGAGAACACAACCGAACGACAGGAATGCTCTTAGCAGTTGTCATGCTTTTTCTTCTGACCGAACTACCCCAGGGGATTCTCACTCTGCTTAGCAGCGTTATAGATACCTTCTTCATGTGTGTCTACATGCCTCTCGGAGACGTGCTGGATATCATGGCTCTACTGAACAATGCAATAAACTTTGTTCTTTATTGTAGTATGAGTCGTCAATTTCGGGATACCTTTGTGGCAACGTTTTGTAATTGCTGTCCTCAAAGACCTGGTTGGTTAAAACTAAAACTGATCACAGCCACACAAAACAACGGACCGAACACAAACAATGCCACCACCACAACAACAACAACCACCACTGCTACCAATATAAATAACCACAGCAACAATTCAAGTACGACTAATGTTTAAAGGATCGCATTAGACCGGGCAAGGTTGGATCAAGTTGACAGAAATATTGACCCGCAACATTTTAGACTACAGGTCAAGAGGCAAAAGGAAAAAAAAAAAACAGGTCTGGATACACACCAAAGAAGAACCAGGCGAGATTCTCTTTTGAGAAATAAATATCAAAAAACAACAAAAGAAAAGAAAATTATATCCTTCAACTGATCTTGTACCTGTATATTTGGGCTCAGTTTTTGGTAATCGGAGATCCTTTACCAAGATAGAAAACTAAGGAAAAAAATTCTAAAAAAATAGTAATTTAATTAAACTGACCGTTCCATGAATGTTGTCAGTTTGGCTTGTAAACCTCCTAACTCTCTCCTTTACCAAAAACCGAATTGGTAACTCATACCAGCATTGTATATTTTAATAGTATATTTTCAAGTTACCCCGTACAATATCTATGATAGCTGTCCGGGAAACACGCAATATTGACGTTTTAATTGCCACAAAAAAACTCACTGTATACAACAAATGAGTTTATTTCAATCGGGTGTATATATTTATACATATTCATAGAAAATATCCACCACCCCTACTTACACATGGATACGTTTATACTTATGTTTGACCATTAAAAACTATATAAATTATATGATATTTATCAAAATTCCACCTGAAAAATATACATATGCAGACATTTACGGCTATATGTACATAAATACTTCCATAGATTCAAAATACCATATACTTATATACGCATATATTTATATATATATCTGTGTGTGCATATGTAGGAAAACAAGGGATCACATTATATATATATATATATATATATATATATATATATATATATATATATATATATATTGGTGCATGATTAGTCGTATATATTCGTACAGATAAAAAAAAAATGTGTCTTAAAATGTCGTTGAGCTGTTATAATTTGATATGATCTAACAGGCACATATGTATAATATATCATAGTCCAGTAAAAATATATATGAGATCATAAATAATGCGCCAGTCAAATATACGCATAAGTGTACGTATATGTATGAGTTGTTACTTTCATACGCATAAGTATATATGTGCATATTTCTGTATGTATGTATGTATGTATGTATGTATGTATGTATGTATGTATGTATGTGAATATATTCGTCATACCAGACTGCGGTTCGCAGCGGATGTGCCTAGTGTATACTTACATGGTTTATAAGAGTACACACACATAGATACACATACGCGCATATATATATTTACATATACATTCGTATATATACATATGTGTGTGTGTACATGTATGTATGTGTATTTATGAATATTTGTGTGCGTGTGTTTTTAGCATGAAAAGGTTCATGTTTCAATGTGCATCTCACAAGTCATTCATAGTCAGGCATAATATAGTGCGTTTATAACTGTACACACGTTGATATCAGTTCTGAGGTGTGGTAGATGGCTGTTTCGTGTCCCTTACCTTGACTTGTACCTTCACCTTTGCTATGAGGGATATGAAAGATTGATTAGCGGATGCAACAGTTTCCTGTGAACGAACGGAAAACAGACCGGTTTAAATGTTATGAACGAAACAGCAAAGCTTGGGTCGGCAGTTAGATTACTCTATAAACATTTCTTACGTAGCATACACAAATATGCACTCATACGACCCCTAACATCGAAAGATAAAAAAAAACAGAATATACTCAGTCATCTTTCCAATATTAGTATTAGTACAAGTAGTTACGAACAGATTTCAGCGCACACCTAAATAAATACACTAATATACGTATCCAGTAAATTCAGCGAGTGGAAAATTCAGAGTGTGGTAAATTGATCAGATAGTAAATTGATCAGATGGTAAATTGACCAAATGGTAAATTGATCAAATGGTAAATTGGTCAAATGGTAAATTGATCAGATGGTAAATTGATCAAATGCTAAATTGATCAAATGGTAAATTGATCAAATGCTTAATTGATCAAATGGTAAATTGATCAGAGGGTAAATTGATCAAATGGTAAATTGATCAAATGCTAAATTGATCAGATGGTAAATTGATCAGATTGTAAATCTTATCGCCAGTAAATTCATTGTCTGGTAAATTTATTTTTTATGGCTAAATTCAGTATTTTATCATTGATTTTCAGAATTTAATCAAAATAACGAAAGGATTAGGATTATTGTTAAGGAAACCCATTATCATAAAAGCAATTAATCTGATACGATGAATTTACCGGCTATAAATTTAACATACTATGAATTTACTTGCTCTAAATTTAATATCGGATGAATTTACGATTCGATAAATTGACCATACAATAAATTTACCACTCGATTAATTTACCATACGATAAATTAAACACTCGATAAATTAAACACTCAATCAATTAAACACTCGATCAATATACCTTGAATGCAATATAACACCTACTCAGACTTGATAATTAGATTGATAGACATTTAATTCGTTATAATGGGTTAAATATAGATCTAAAGCAAAGTTAATTCATGACGATTTGCCTTAATATTTCTCCAAATATACCATTTTATTCAAACATTTTATGAGAATGAAAGTGCATACACCTAATTTATTATCTTTCTGCAAAACCTCAAGACATTTATTGATATTTTAAATCTCACGTGACACACCAAGATAAATAAACAATAAATAAACATTTTTATAAATCAAAACTCACTCATTTTGATGACATTCGAAAACAAGCACTGACCCCACCCCTCGCAAAAAAAAAGACAAAAAAAAAAAAAAAAAAGAAAATTCCTGGCCAGTGAGAATATTAGAAAATGCTAGGAAGAAATGCATGAACGTTAAGTTGACGATAACGTCCAATGTTTTACGATATTATCATTTCAAGAAGAATGCTGAAAATTTTGGAAAAAAAAAAAAAAAAAAAAGAAAGAAAGAAAGAAAGAAAGAAAAAAAAAAGAAAAAGAAAAAAAAAACTATCATTACCTGTGTGTGTTACTGTTGTTGTTGCTGCTGCTACTGTTGTTATTGTTGTTATTGCTGCTTCTGCTGCTCCTTTGTTATGGCGATGATGATTATGATGATGATAATAATAATGATGATGATTCAATTGAGTATATACATATATATCTTGGATATTATTTTTGACAGAAGAAAAATGATTGAGAATCTTTACAAGCCGAAATAGTATATATATATATATATATATATATATATATATATATATATATATATATATATATATATATATATGTATGTATGTATGTTTGTATGTATGTATATATAAGTAGGTTAAATACTATAGTGTGATGGTTAGCAAACTAATCTCGCAAGTTCATTCACTAGTATTGGGAGTTCAGTCTACCCTAGCCGCCCCATAAATGTGATCTTGGGCCAGACTTTATTCATAACCGAGTTTTCGTATATGTATGCGTGTTTGTATTCATGTGATCAGGTCTAAGCTGGAATGAGCGTGTGTATTTTCTATATATGTGATATATAGAAGTGCATATACAGGTAAATACTAATGTTTGTTTATCTTTCTCTCTATATAAGTGTGTGTGTGTATGTGTGTGTGTATGGATGTGTGTGTGTGTGTGTGTGTGCGTTTCCATCTATGTAGGTGTGTTATTAACAATATATGATATTATATGTCTATATACATATATATGTGTGTATGTGTGTGTGTGTGTGTTTGTGTGCGTTCCCATCTATGTCTGTGTGTTATTAACAATATATGATATTATATGTCTATATACATATATATGTGTGTATGTTTGTGTGTGTGTGTTTGTGTGCGTTCCCATCTATGTCTGTGTGTTATTAACTATATATTATATGTCTATATATATATATATATATATATATATATGTGTGTGTGTGTGTGTGTGTGTGTGTGTGTGTGTGTGTGTGTGTGTGTGTGTGTGTGTGTGTGTGTGTGTGTGTGTGTGTGTTATTGACAATATATGATATTAAATCAAGTGCTTTCTTAGCGTATATGTTAAGGCGTCCCTACACGAAATAAAAAGTTTCTTTGTTCTTCCTTCTTTGTTGTAATTTGATTTCTTAGATTTCGGTAAGAGTGTGAACAAATATGTCGGCTAATTTCTTCAGAATTTTCAATGCAGATTGGTCAAGATTACCCTGAACTATATACATACATACACGCATTTAAATCAAGATGAAGAAGAAGAAGAAGTTGTTGATGATGATGAGGATGATGATGATAACTCTTGTATTCTTTCTGGGTAGTGTCCCTAACACAGAAAACAGATTAATTCTTTTAAACAGATCCTGAAGTACCATCGCTGTAAACACACAACTCCGATAAAAATTGGATTTGTAAGTCATAATCGGTTCTAAGCTATCTGTTATTTTCATCTTCAAACGTAAAATCAGGTGTCTAATTCAGACACACTTTGCTAACTTAGCTTGTTGCTTAGAGACAGAGACTTTGAATGCTGATTTTCAAAGTAGAATGACCCTCCTTAATAAGGAGGGTCATTATATATAGAATATTGGTGTAACATAATCTTTGTATCTTTTAATCTTCTAATCTGATCTTCTATCGCTATAAGCAAGCCCCGTCTCTCTCTCTCTCTCTCTCTCTCTCTCTCTTTTTATCTCTCTCATTCTCTTTATCTCTCTTTCTCTCTCTCTCTCTCTTTTTATCTCTCTCATTCTCTTTATCTCTCTTTCTCTCTCTCTCTCTCTTTTTATCTCTCTCATTCTCTTTATCTCTCTTTCTCTCTCTCTCTCTCTTTTTATCTCTCTCATTCTCTTTATCTCTCTTTCTCTCATTCTTAATATAAGTATGCGTGTGTTTAAGAGATAGATAGATAGAGAGAGACAGAGACAGAGACAGAGAGACAGAGAGAGAAGGGGGTTAATTTCTGACGGTAACAATATGATGCTATTCAAAACCAAAGTTAAAGAATATTTATACTAATTTTAAAGTAACGACCATATTCTCTATTTTTTTTAAATATGATAATAATATGCTAATAACGTGCTTCGGTGTCCCATCAATAACCACAGAAAATCTAGTGTCCAAGGTTCGAGCCGTCCTTAAGTCATACGATGATCGGCAGATGGATTTTTGATAAAGTTTTTTTATATTTTCTTTTTACTTTTTTTTTTTAATTGTTTTCCATTGAAATAGATAAACTCAGATTTGTGTCTAAATGTACTTATCAAGATAAACAAACAAATATTTTCAAACAAAGCGAAAATATTCGGAGTTTTGTTCGCCAAAACAAAAACCTCACTAAAGACTTCTATTATACAGTATATGGCACAGTTGCCGTGATAATTGATTATTTTATTACCTGGTTTGGTTAGGCCTCGAGTTTTTTTCGTAAGCTGTTAGCTAAAATCTTTGAGAGGAAATGTAAGTCAAATTGGAAAGTTTAAGCGAGTTCATAACGTTCAACACAGGGAGGCCTAAATGTAAGCAAAATGGATTCATGTCTTGTTTGTGACAGGTTTGATTGGGAAAATGAAAACAGTGAATTTAGGACACGTGAGAGATGACGCAATAATTTAGCAGGATGACATTTCCTCCACCAATATCCTGAATTTAAATATATAAGAATTAGCGAATTTTGAAAAACTAGTCAGTTAGCCAGTTGGTCAGTTAGAAGTTAGAAGTTAGCATTCAGAGAGTTCTGTCGGACTGTGCGGGGAGGAGGTGCGTGGCTCTTTGTGTCTGTTCGTGGACTTTTTCAGATTCTCTCTCTCTCTCTCTCGTGCTACTGTATGCAGTCTGAACATCGAACAATAAATTATTGTTAATTGTTGACGGAGAACTCTTCTGTTTTTGTTTTTTTGGTTGGTTTTTTTTTTTGGTTTTTTTGAGTTGCCAACACCCAGGCAATTTTTTTATAACGGATCATCCAAACCGTCAAAAGAAGTTCCGGATGGATTGTATCATTCCTTGCCTGTGGATCTTTCAAACACAACGTGGGCATAGACAGGATTGATAAAAAAAAACATCTGAAAATACATTTGGCGCCGTCACTAGGATTCGACCCTGAAAATCCGCGACACAGTCAGGCGCAGGATTCGGCCCAAAAACTCACGACGCAATCATAAACAGGATTTGACCCTGATAACACACAGCTAAGCGATGGTACTACATTTGGTACTGTGCAAACATATTAAGCTCATTGTGGTCAGTTAGCGAACGATAGAATCACAAGTATTCTAAAGATAATACTCTCTGTGCTTTTTGTCCGGAATATTTACATTAAAAATAACCAGAAAGTTGGTTAGTCGAAAGTGATCCGAAGGCTCCCTTTTCAATAGCTACCATACTAAGGTGTAGAAGAGGGCGTTACTCCTTTCATTGGATTGCACCATTTACTCTTTATCCTTACCTTATAATGCCAACTGTTAAACAAGGAGGCACCGAGTACCATTTTCAGTCTTTGTCATGACTCGACCTAGGATTGAACCCTAATCTCCTGAGCCATTGTCGCTAGTTCTATCAGATATGATAGTGTCTTTCCACAACAAAAATGTTCTATATTCTCTTCTTTCTGGATTAGGCTGAGAACTTTTTGAACGACTCTCAAATTTGAATACTGACAAATTATATCCACTTGTGTAAAAGAAACCCCGTGTTCTGAAACACTTTCAATCTGTCAAGTTAAAAACCTCGATAAAGATAATAACAGATAATTCTGCTAATAATCAATAATTTATGAAGATGTCACATTTATTTCGTTCATAGCTTTTGCCGAAGCTGTGAATAAACAACAAAATATTTTTTTTAATTGATTGTATCTTTTTCGTTACTGAAGATTTTTTTTTTTTTTGATTGTTTAATTAAGCAACTGAATTTTATACCGACACTTTTGGAAACTTCTAGACATTTAAATCATGATCAATGACCAGATCACAAAATCACTAATCAGATTGGCAGCCCTTTTTTTTATTTCATATCTTTTTGATTTATTTTTGACAGCTTAAAATAAACAAGAGACAAATCTTTCCTATTTAATAGTTTTCTTCTCACACTATCTTATGCTTTTTAGTGACCTTTTTTCGTCAACAGCTTTTGTTTTTATTTATCTACTAAATATATGAGAGCCCAGCCGACTAGGGCTGTAGAATACACTGTCTGAACCTCTGCTGAGGGGTAAGACCACCCCTCAACGAGTGTCCTGTTTATGACACTAAACAATCTGATGGAGGTGCCTCTGGTGGTGTAATAGTTAGCAAGCTCGACTAGCAAACCTACACGAGTGAGTTCGAGTCTCATTGGGTGCCCTTTTCATATGGCCTTGTGCCACATCTAAGCAAAAAGCTTAGTAAATTACCACTAAACAATCTGATGGTCAGGTTCCAGTAATGCTAGAGCTTTGGGGAATGTTAAGTACCCCTTCATTGCCATCGCTCCCAGGTCCACTCTAGCCCGGAGTGGTAGCACCTGATAGAGTCCTCTCTATGGGTCAAATAGAACTTTTGACATTTAAACTGGCTGCAAACGCTAAATTAAATTGTTAGAAATTGAATTGTTTGATCATTTAACTGTTTAAACAAATGGCTGATATCTAATTGAATTGTTAGTTATACATAGTATTACTTGGAACGATTCAACTTTGTTCACTTACGCTAACTTGAAGTGTAAGAGATAGAACTGTTTACATCTTCAAAATTTGTTTAGAAATCATATATTTAATGAATATGTTTTGGGATACTACAGCTTCACAATTTTCCATGGTAAACAAGGCCCTTCCACTGTTTTGGATACTACAGCTACACAATTTTCCATGGTAAACAAAGCCCTTCCACAGTTTGGGATACTACAGCTACACAATTTTCGAAAAAAATCAACATTCACAATAATAGTTTAATCGATGTAGAATCAAATTATGATACTTCATTGTATGTTTTTTTCACTCAAAACGAAAAATTTACTATTATTCAATTATTATTCAATTATTGAGAGTTTTTCACGTTAGTTTTAGCTGATGGTTTTTCCCTGGAATTTGAGTGACTGCAAGTCTTTTCAAGTCTCCAGGACTCTTCGCAGTATTCTGGCCGTTCTCAATAATGCTGTAATTTGGGTGGTCTCTGCTCGTCCTTCAACTTCCAAGTCCTCCAGTCCCTTTAATAATCCTTAAGTTACTGTACCAAAAGCACCAATCACGATTGGTATAATCGTTACCTTCATGTTCCATAATTCAATTATTATTATTATTATTATTATTATTATTATTATGTGTTTTTCACACCGTCGTTTGCTGATGAACTTTCACCGGATTCTGAGTTGCAGCAAGTTTTTTCAGATCTTCAGGTGTCTTTTCATTATTCTGGCCGATGTCAACAATGCTGTACTTCGGGTGGTCTCCACTCGTCCTCTTAATTCCATCTCGTCCAGACCACTTTCCAAGTCTTTGGAGACCATTACAAGTACACCAGTTTCAAATTGTATCACCGCTACTCTCATATTCTAAAGCTATTTGTTGTTGTTATTGTTGCTGTTGTTTTCTTTTCTTTTCTTTTTTCTGATAAGGTCCAAGTACTTGTCTCCCTTCTTTTTTTTATCTTTAATTTTTTTTAATCCCTTGGTCTGATCTTCTGGCCGAGATTAGGTGATCTGATTGTAACTAAAAATCCCTGAGAATTATATTTATTTATTCATATAATTTTTGAATTATGGATGAACATTGTTTAGTTAATGAGAAGCTGATATTCGAACTCGATTCGCCAATTTTGATTAACGTGCTGATAGACGCTACACATCACAAGCACCTTCTGAATATCAGCAAACCGATCAGGTATTTTTTTAATCACTTCTGAAATAAGATGGACCAAATATCACGGGAATTTATTAATCAATATGGAACAATTCCCTTCGATTTCTCTGCCAGTTGTCATTTACTTAAGTTTAACTTCGAATGAGGCATCCTGTGAGAATCAAACTCACTAACAATATTCCGCTGGCCAAGCTCGTTAACCACTGCACCAAGCAAAACACCTTTAGTTTTATGCCCGAGTTAATTATATGAACGGTGTAAATAATTTTATCATCCTGTTTACTTGAGAACGTTTCGTTTTGCATAAGTTCCGTAGACGAATGAAATAAACGAGGTAACCCGAGTTCAAAACCAAAACGAGGCTGTTCCCATTTCACATATTTCACATTGCGAATATCTTTTAGAAAGATATGCATCCAACTATTCTCCTTCCATGGGCAGACTGTTCTCTTTAACCTTGGTATGACAACCGGTTTAGAAGAAGGAAAACTGAATTTAAACCTGTTAAACTTCGCTTAAAAATTGACCGTGTATCGCGTCCAGGTCTTTCGGAGTGGTTTGGTATATATATATATATATATATATATATATATATATATATATATATATATATATATATATATATCGTTAAAAACAAGCAAATGAATATATATATACCATTATAAGTTTATTTCACCAGCATATCAACTGGGTCTTCAGATGGATTTGAACCGAAATTTCTTTCTTTTTCGACGTTAACACCAGGAAATACATTTCATCTTCAAGGAGTCATGATTGAGATAATGACACCTTGAATTTAGAAAAGGGTCAAGGAGTCATAATTTAGATTACTAAATTATGACTCCTTGACCCTTTTCTAAATTCCTTGAACCTTAATCTAAATTATGACTCCTTGAACCTTAATTTAAATGATGACACCTTGAACCTTAATCTAAATCTTGACACCTTGAAGCTTTATTTAAATTATTTCTACATCGTTTCGGCCGATATGTCCTCCGGCCTTCTTCAGGTGACTGTCGAACTCGGGAATCTTCACGGAATCTTCACGGAACTTCGAACTACGTGCTTTATTAAAACCACGAGGGTCACCTGTTCTGATTCCGTTAGCCATAACCGGGTACAAGCGTAAAGTATTCCTGTATTGTTACTCGCTTGTAGTGAGGATTGTCTCCTTAGAAGCGCAGGGAACCAACGCCTATAACCGTTACGCCATGTGTCCTGCTGGACAGTTCAGAGTGAATTTTTGGGTATTATAAACTTAATGTTCTTACTTTGGCTAGAATTACGATTATTATGTATGATTTTTTTACCTGTGCTCATATTCAGATTTTTTTATCTAGCCGTCTTGATTATCGGTTCCCATCTTGTATTCAACTCTATACTTGGTTTACTCAGCAGGTCATTGTAGCCCAACATATGATTCCTTAAGGCGTCTAATCCTCCATTGTTCAGCCCTCCCAATTATTTCAACTTTGTCCCATAAGGGCAGATGATTTCCATTTTCCTTCTATATATGGTCCGCCATACCCGACTTTTCAATCTCCCCTCGTACTATTGCCTTCCGATGTTCTTCTAGTCTTACTTTTTTGTGGGCGACCAGTTTCACCTTTGTATATTTTACCACAACTGCAAGGGATGGAGTAAACACAGTTCTTGGTCATGTTGAATTCCGTTGATGGTTTGACCCGGAAGAAAAACTTTAATGATAAAAAGAATATATTATTGATTGAAATTAATTCATTGTTAAATTTAGACGAAACCCAATAGAAATGTATTTAATTGGAATCATTTTGAGATGAGGCTTCTTAATGTGAGGATTAATTTTTAATTATTGCGGACTGAAGAAGGCCAGAGGTGAAATTTGGCCGAAACGTAGTGAAAGAAAAAAAAACTACCAAGATGAGGACAAAAAGTCCGCAATAATTAAAAATAAATTCTCCCAATAGAAATGGATATGAATAAAATACATATCCTTTTCTGTTGAGTTTTGTCATGAATAATTTCCGTTTAAAATATTTATGAATAATCTAACAATGAATTAATTTCAGTCAGTTGTATATTCATTATTTTGAATCATTGCCATTCATCGGGTAACTTGTTGATTATTCTCAAGTAAAATTCAACAGTTTCTGAGCTCAAAATATTTCCATAAACGTTTTTACTGGATCTTTAGAAAAGCTTTCGTGATTCATAGTAATTTGTAGAGAACGAAAAAGATGGAAATCACTTGATGCAAGGTCATGTGAATATAATAGATAAGGTAGAAATTAAATTCAATATTTTTCCTGCTTGATTCTAATGGAACGTTACCTTGCTTTATCTTTGAGAAACACAACGTTTCTCCCATCGATGAATGCAGGGTGTTTTCTTTGAAGATTTTCATGCATGAGATTTTCTGTATTGCGTGATTGATTACGGTTTAAAAATTCAAAATGAATAATATCGCAGTGACCCAACTATACACACAACATAACTTATAATCCATGAAGTTCCGTAGAATTGGCTTCAGAAATGTATCCTTATTAATCCATTGCTCTTTTTGGAGGTGCCCGTGGTGTAATGGTTATCGTCGCAGGATATGGACACGGCGACACGAGTTCAAATCCTGGACCTGACTGATTGCATTTCACATAGCACTAATACCCTTGGGAAAGGTATGAATCCAAATATTCTCCCTCTAGCTATGGGTAAATAGTAGGGCAGACTAGGCACTTCAGCCTTGGTGAGGCAACTAGTCTAGGAGAAGGAAAACTCTGAATTCAAATCTGTTAAACTCCGCTTAAAAATTGACCTTGTGTCATATCCTGCCCGAGCGGAGGGGTTGGGTAAATAGGATTAATCCATTGCTCTTGAGAATAAAATTGTCATAAAAGACCCTTTTTTCGTCGCCAGTTATGATATTCTTGAAAAATAGATCATTTCTCTGCGTTGAATGAAGATTTGTCACTATTGATATACGATATTCCTAGGAGGTGCCCGTGGTGTAATTGTTATCGTCGTAGGAAACGAACACGGCGACACGAGTTCAAATCCTGGACGAAACTCACTGCATTTCACATAGCACTAATACCCTTGGGAAAGGTATGAATCCAATTATTCTCCCTCCAGTTATGGGTAAATAGTAGGGCAGACTAGGTTCTTCAGCCTTGGTTAGGAAAACTCTGAATTCAAACCTGTTAAAATCCGCTAAAAAATTGACCTTGTGTCATATCCTGCCCGAGCGGAGGGGTTGGTAAATAGGGATATACGATATTCCTTACTTTTCTGACTAAGAGTATGAGAAACTAAAACGCTTATCTTCCTTTCTTTTTCTATCTTTTTCAAGTGGAGTCAGATTGGAGATTTGAATATGCAAAGATTAAGTGATAATTTTCGAATACTTCTAAATGGATTGCATTCCACCAATAGCATTTTAATTGAAGTTTGAAGAGCATCCTGAGCGGGGTTCATCTCTCAATGCCTTATCACCAGAACGAAACTTTGAAAACTAGTTAAGGACTTGGCAGTTAGTAATGACATGTTGGCCGTATATACTAAAAATTTTCTTAGCTGTTTCTATAACGTTTTTGCAATTCTTGAATTCTCCCAATACATGTTGAATACGTACTTTCAGTTCCTTCATTTTAGGAGCGTAAGATCATAGATTTCATTATGATGCACCCTCTTTTATTACTGAAATAAAAATGAAAGATGAAAGCAATTTTTAATCAGCTAATTTCCAATTGTATTTAAAACATTGGAAATTTGAAATGCGTTGTTACAACTTGCTTTTAAAAAAACAGAAATTATTCATGACTCGTTTCAAAATATGAGCAATTTTACTCAACGTTAAAAGTGTAGTATCCCAAAGAATGTGGAGCCGTAAAATAGATCAAATTAAAGAAGAAAAACTTGTATATTTTTCATAAAACACTTGATACAAGATAGAAACTAAAAAAAATCTATAAATTCTTTAAATATAGAAAAATTATTGAGACTTCTTTCGATCTGAAGCAAAACATCAAAAATGATTTTGATGACGATTGCTTGCAACTTATTTCCATGATGTAAAAGATTATCAAAGTGCCATTACATTTCTACGACATATGTAATGCGAGGAGGGTCACGTGGTGTAATGGCTTTTCGTCGTAGGTAAACGGAGTCGTTTAACGGAGTTCAAATCTTGGTTTGGTTTGTTGGGTTTTATGGCGTATCAAACTTTGTAGGTTATTTAACGCCAAATCCATTTTTATGTAAATAATCTGTTCTATTTAAAACAATTCAGTTTAGCATAAGTACACATTTTAATTGTCAAAAACATTTCTATTTCAAACTATTCAAGCAGTTACATGTAACAATTCAGTTAAGTGTAAATACAGTTCTATTTCAAATAATTCAGTTAAGCATAAGCACGGAGTTTAAATGTAAGTACAGTTTAATTGTCAAAAACATTTCTATTTCAAGCTATTCAGTTTACTCAAACAATTCAGTTTAGCATAAGAATGCTGTTAGTTCTATCTAACCCATAGATAGGGCCCTATCAGGTGCTACCACGCCGGGCCAGAGTGGATCTGGGAGCGATGGGAATGAAAGGGTACTCCGCATTCCCCACAGTTCCAGCACTGCTGGAACCTCACCATGAGATTGTTTAGTGTCATATCCAGGACACTCGTCTTACTCCTCTGCTGAGAAGCAGTCGGTGTATTCTACAGCCCCAGCCGACTGGGCAATCAAATCTTGGATGGGGCTCTTTACATTTCACATAGTTTTATTACCCGTGAGAAAGGTTTGCATCCAACTATTCTCCCTTCAGCTACGAGCAAATAGTAGTGTAGACTACTTTTCTAATCATGGTGTGACAACTAACCAAGAAGAAGGAAAAGAGAATTTACTTTTAGACTTAGCTTCATAAATTGACCTTGTGTCACATCCTGATCGTGAGGAGGGGTTGGGTAAATACATACAGCTGGTCATTGTAGCCCAACATATGTGCTGATTCCTTAAGGCGTCTAATCCTCCATTGTTCAGACCTCCCAATTATTTCAACTTTGTCCCATAAGGGCAGATGATTTCCATTTTCCTTCTATATATGGTCCGCCATACCCGACTTTTCAATCTCCCCTCGTACTATTGCCTTCCGATGTTCTTCTAGTCTTACTTTTTTGTGGGCGACCAGTTTCACCTTTGTATATTTTACCACAACTGCAAGGGATGGAGTAAACACAGTTCTTGGTCATGTTGAATTCCGTTGATGGTTTGACCCGGAAGAAAAACTTTAATGATAAAAAGAATATATTATTGATTGAAATTAATTCATTGTTAAATTTAGACGAAACCCAATAGAAATGTCTTTAATTGGAATCATTTTGAGATGAGGCTTCTTAATGTGAGAATTAATTTTTAATTATTGCGGACTGAAGAAGGCCGGAGGTGAAATTTAGCCGAAACGTAGTGAAATAAAAAAAATAAAACTACCAAGATGATGACAAAAAGTCCGCAATAATTAAAAATAAATTCTCCCAATAGAAATGGATATGAATAAAATACATATCCTTTTCTGTTGAGAATTTACTTTTAGACTTAGCTTCATAAATTGACCTTGTGTCACATCCTGATCGTGAGGAGGGGTTGGGTAAATACAGTTCTACGACTGAGAAACGTATTCGATGAATCTATGTTCTCTCGAACTAGTTTGAAACAGGTTAAGAAAGAACCAACAGATTTTTTTTTCTTCAAAAACCAAGTGAGCGACACACTTTTTCGTTAATTCACCTGGCGTAGAATTAAATATTTTTCAATTCATTTGATAGTGGGATAGGAAACCCGAACCACCAAATTCATAGATTTCCCAAGAGTATTAAGGCAAAGTGAACACTTCCTGTTTCAAACGAAATTCGAATGCGGTTTAACGATTTCCTCTTTCACATAGATTTTTTTTTTTAATACTCCACTTTCTACCTCCACAAAAAATCAGGCTACACGATCATATTTACCAACCCCTCCGCTCGGGCAGGATATGACACAAGGTCAGTTTTTAAGCGGAGTTTAACAGGTTTGAATTCAGAGTTTTCCTTCTCCTAGACTAGTTGCCTCACCAAGGCTGAAGAACCTCGTCTGCCCTACTATTTACCCATAGCTGGAGGGAGAGTATTTTGGATTCATACCTTTCCCAAGGGTATGAGTGCTATATGAAATGTAATCAGACAGGTTCAGGATTTGAACTCGTGTCGCCGTGTCCATATCCTGCGACGCTACACGATTGATATCAAAAATGGTTCAAATTTTGAAGTTATTCAAGCCATATTGATTGAGATCATAAAATGATCCTAAGATTATTTACATCTGTGATTCCCAACCTTATTTTACCTATATCCTAAGTTTGATTTCTATTTTACTCTTGCGGATCCCGTAGATATTCTTTTTGTATTTTGATAAATAAATATTATTAGGAATTGAATAACAAATTGTTTACATATTTTATTTACTGTTGAAATATAACACATTTATCGCACTTCGACTTATTTTACAAGTGAACATTTATTGTCTTTAGAATTAAGTCAGTTGTTACATCTGACTTAATTCTAAAGACAATAAATATTCACTTGTAAAATAAGTCACAAATATACAAGGACATATTTATTTTTAAAAAAGATACTACTTTAATGTTATTTTATTTAATGCAAGCCTTGTGGTTGATCCTGCTCTGATAGTTTTGCAATATTCGTTTCCAATATTGTCAATACTATTTATAGCTTTTGATAGTAACTTATAGACACGGCTAAAACTAGATTCGACCAGGCAAGATGAAGCTAAAGCAGTAACACACAACTATAAATAAGTCTACAGCAAAAAAAAGTTTTCATTGACCCCCAAAAATAGTGTCGTGGACCCCCAATTTACTATTTTGCTTCCGAGGACCAAACAAAATCTCATATGCGACCACCTGCGACCTCAGCTGAGAACAACAGTTCAGATGAACCCCAAGAGAAAAGCAGAACAAAAGTAGAAAGGTACAGGAATTCTGATTGAATCCAAGAGCGTTTTTCTTCAGTATTCCACAGCAAAAGATGAATTTTCTTTGGCCAGAATTTATAGCCTCAAATAACATATCCGGTTTCAAAAATGTCTTTAAAAAAACGAAGAATGGAAAGGATTTATTAAATTCCCTCAGATCTTCTTTGCATGTTTGTTAATATCTAAAATTAAAATGATATTCATCACATTAAAGATTGTTTGATTTTTGTTAGTGTTTATTTTAATAGATGTTTTATAAGATAGACAATTTTCCTCGTCTATTTTGTTCTTTGTTCACGTCTTGACTATCAATACGCTGCCTTTTGTATTTACTATAGAATCAGCAGTGTCAACCGACCACCGTGAAATTATATATAAAGGAAAAGGACTATCTCATCATTGCCTAGTCATATCATATCTGGATTATTATTATTATTTACTTATTTAAACGTAAATCTGGCAAAGCTGACTACATGATTATAGTAACTTTTCACTCTATACTCTTAACTATTTCTTGACACTGACCACGTCAGTCGAAAGTATTCGATATTTATATGTCAATGAACATAACGAGTTCAAGACATATCTTAAACACGATTTCTATCCGATATTGAGATATGAAATTACACGAGAGAAGATTATTAAAATGTGTAATAACTCAATTTGTTTTTAATAAAACACATCTACTAGAAACATTTCGGCTTAAACACTTTCTCTAACGGAAGATTAACTAAGACAAATAATTTCACGATTCAATAAGAAATACTGCTCGACGTTTTGGACAGACTTTTTATAATATTTGAAGAACTTTTGTGGTAGATATTTGTGGAAATTCTCTTGCAAACAAATAACTCATCGGAATATCTGAAATTAAGAAAAAAAAAAGAAAACTAAATGTAGACACCAATCTTGTCCAAATATTTCAATGAAATGTTTGATAATTGAAACTAATTTGTATTTTTATGAGGTGTCTAGATTTTTAATAGATGTCTGCTTCGTGGCCGTGATAGGTTTTAATAATTAATATTAAGAGCCAATATAAGACAAAGAATTTCAAATACTGATTTTTTTCTTTACCATTGAAAAATGAGCGCAATAATTCTCCAAGCCGCTGCCATAGCAACAATTCAGTTCTAAGTGGGTTTTCAACCGAACATTCATTCTCTAATTTTAAAAGAAGAGTGTTCGATATTTCCCACACCTTAATACATCAAGTGAATAGAAGAATCTATCTAGGAGAGCCAATCGGAATTAGACCTATATTCAAATTCGATTTCAGCGAATATTACACTTTACTTTTATTTCATTTTTATGGAAAAAATATACATTAGATGTTAATTTTGAATGAATTATTTGTACTAAAACGAATTTAAGATCATTTTTAAAAGATCGCCGACAGCATATTTAGTTCAGGCACAAATCGATGTATACACGTTTATATATATATATATATATATATATATATATATATATATATATATATATATATATGTATGTATGTATGTATTATTCAGTCCAGTTAAACCGGAGTCGGGAATAATTCCGTCGGGACAAAATTTCATTCAACTATGAACATTTAAATTTTCCTAGTAAAGAGCTCCAAGTAAGACATTACAGAGCAATAATTTCTTTAAGAAAAACAAAAAAACCGGTCACATTAGGATTATAAATTTATTTCCATCCTGTTATGGTTATTGATATGAATCGATAACACCAAAGATAACAGGGGTTCTTCAGATCTAATGGATAAAATAATTCATTAGATCTGAAGAAGTCCTATTATTTTTGGTGTTATTGATTCATATCAATAACCATAACAGGATGGAAATAAATCTATAATCCTAATGAGACCGTTTTTTTTTTTGTTTTGTTTTGTTTTTCTTAAAGAAATATATATATATATATATATATATACTTTAAGAAAAACAACAAAACCGGTCACATAAATTTATTTCCATCCTGTTACGCATTTTTGAAATTTTCAATAACACGAAAAAAAATTAACAGGACTTCTTCAAATATTTTAGATAAAAAAAACTAGA